>VXAL01014387.1:0-46224 GCA_013399475.1 Chauna torquata | reverse complement strand
TGGAGAAGAGGACCGGCATTTTGCGCGGCTCCCCCCACCCCACCCCGGGAGTGGCGCGGGGGAGGGCCCGGTGGGGCGGGGGGCTTCGGGAAGGGCTGCCCGTGCCCCTGCCCCGGTGCCGCCCTCCAGGCCGCGGCGCGGCTCTTGGCAAGGGGGCTCCCAGAAGGGTGCCCCCGCGCTCAGGCGGCGTTTCGTTTTCGCTCCTTTCCTTTCTGCTCGCCGCCCAGCGAAGGCAGGCAGCTGGGAACCGCTCTCGGCTTGAGAACGGTTCGTTGTCTTCCTCTCGGGTGACTTAAGGCTCCGTGGGAGGAACGGCAGCCTCTGGAGGGAGGCCGGCGTGAGTCCCAGGGGTGCCGCTGTCAGAAGTTTCCGAGCCAGTGCCGGGGCTGTAGGCTTCGTCCGAGCGCCCGCGGTGCCCCGGTGCAGGCAGGACGCGCGGCGGGCGCCAGTAGCCGTGCTGAGCTTTGGGGCTCGCCAGAAACTGTTTTGTCCCAGTTCTTAGGGGATGTAGCTGTGTGTGTGTCCGACTCTTCTTTTCTTTGAGAACGTGTATTGAATTCTCAAAGTTCCGAAGCGGTGTCTGCATTGGCCGTGTTTGTGTAGGTGTGGTGGAACGTCGCTGGTGTTTGCCCATCGCAGTTTCTCTCTATAAAGTGTTTAAGCCGTGTCAGTCTTGAACCCGATTTATGAACAAGGGAATGTTAAAAAAAAAAAAAATAGTTTTGGCATCTTACAGACGGCGAACACGAACTAACGAGCGAGCTTGTCGCGTTCTGCTGGCGCGCTTCGAGGGGCTCAGGCGCGCTGCTTGCGCTGGGCAGCGAGCTCCGCGCCCGCCGGCTGAGCGCCGAGGTCCGGCTCGCCCCGAGCCGCGGCGTGAGGCTGGGTCAGCCTCTGCGGCGCCGCGGGTGCTGGTAGCCGCTGCCGCCTGGAAGCAGCTTGCTGTCCGGCCGCTGGGTAGGAGCTGCTCTCTCTTCAGGACGCGTTCAGGTGGATCTGTGCAGATCACAGGTGCTGGCGCGTGGACCAAGCGATGAGCCGACCGCCTCCGTGCCGGCGTGAGTGGATTGCTGCCGTTTCCTTCGTTAGCTCTGTCAGCGGTACTCGACTGTCGGTTTGTGAGGATATGGGTGTGCTCGCTATGTAGGAGCGGATTTACAGGGCTGGAGGATGTTCTGCTTACTTGTTTGTTTTTTTGTGTGTCTTTATTATGTCTTAGCCCGGTGAGGTTGTGTCTCGGAGCACATACACGTTTGAAAGGAGTGGTGTGGGGGAGCCCAGCTGAGACTCGTGTCTCGTACTGGGGGCATTCTAAGATACGGTCTTGGTGCGCCTTCTGCGTAAGATTTGTTTGGATATCTGAGTGCTTTCTTACTGCTTGCCAAGAAGAAACCTAATCAGACAGGCATCTGTCTTCCAGCAACTTGCGTAATCTGTTGTGTGAAAATGATAATATTTTTGACCCACATGACTTTGCTTGAAAAACTGGAAAACGGTGCAAGCTAGCCAGTGTAGAACGTGAGTGCATGAATCTGGTGGTATCGTACTGCCTCCTGCATTCCTGTGAGTTCCTGGTTCCGTAAGGCGCTTCGCCGCAGGCAGATGGGGTGCTTTGCTGGCTGTGACCTGGGGATGGAGGCAGCCCTAGCTGATCTTGCACAAAATCCCCTCTCATTCAAATGTCCTGAGCTCTAATGGGTGAAAAATCGGTATTTGTGGGCTGCCCAGAGCACCACACAAGACTGGGTTTCTAAGAAGCCTTTTCCTGATATACCTCCTCACCCTCGTTAAGTGATGGAGAAGAAATCTCTTCACAAATACAATTTCTCTCACCTGTCTTTTGGCTAGAACCTCGGGCACAATCCCATAGGTGCTATGAGATGTCCAAGCCACAACAGCATCTTAGAGCCATTGAAGAACCAGAAATAGAACTATCTCATACTAGATTATCTACTTAGAGAGACCTGCAGTTGCGTAGCTGCACTTCCAGCTTGCAGGACTGATTGTAAATCCACTAAAAATAGACCTTTATTTAACACTAGGCTTACACATGCTCCCTGTCAAAATGCTTTTAATTTTCCTTTCTGACATGCACTATTGGATTTTGTATTCATCTCAGTGTTTCTGAGAATCACAGACAAAGGTGCTTTTTAGTGTTGCTGCTCCTACAGAGCTAATGTTATGCACATTCTGTAAAATAAGCCTTTAAAGATTCATTTGAGCACCCAGAGCTGTAGGACTATTCCACGAGTGCTGTCGGAGCTAGATGCGTACACCACTGGTGGATTCACTGGGGCAGTGGCTTAAGCGTCCCTCGTTAGGGACGTAGGAACCCTTGACTCTCAGTATTACAAATAGTGGAGGGAAGTAAATCTTGTTGGGGGTAAGGAACAGCTAGCACTGCTTGAGGTGTAGCTTCTGGTGGAAGGCTGACGTGGCAGGGGCAGTTTCAGGCTGGGGGGTGGTTGCTGGAGACTGGGCTACGCTGGCTAGAGACGCAGGATCTGCGCTCCCAGTGCTTCTGTTAAGTGGTCTGTACACTTAATATAGCTGTTGATTGGAAATCGTTCCCCTGAGCACAGATTCTTTTATCTTTATGTAAATGCTCATTCATGCTCAGTTTTAGGCTGTGCTGTGTCTGACACTTGAGAGAGGTTTAGTAAGCTGTGAAGAGTTTCCTTGGTTTTTCAAAACAGGCGTGTTCCATTTTGTGGATCTTGCATCTGACTCTGGAGTGATGTGCTTCCCCTTGTCAGGTGTCTGTTCCGTCGGAGTGATGGGGAGTGACAGATTACGGGGAAGGCACAGAAGAGTGGTAACCTACGGAGGTTTTCTGATTAGCGAAGGAAAAAGCGCGATGGAGCTGTGTTGACACGGAATTAAAATTGTTTACTCTCTTTGAATATGGCTCATCACTTTCTTTGATCTTTTCTTTACGCTGTTTGTGTTTTCATTGTGTTTTATCTCAGGGTATGTAGTTCTCCCCTACCACGTTAGCACCACCTATTCTTGTGATCTTCAAGCATCTGAAAAATACATATAGGGCAGATATGATTTAAGAAATTCCTTTATCAAAAAAGCGTGGTTGAAGTGCAGAGCTATGGTAACATGGGGGTGGGTTTTCCTTATTTGCAGAGGTTTGGAGATAGTGTGGAGATGCAAATGGTCCCCTGCACGACAGTTTTTGTAGATGTCCCGTTCATGCAGCTCCACAAGGCAGGCTGCAGGCTTTGTGCCTTGGCGTGTTGCTGCTGTGACAGAGTTCTAGATTTTGCTGATATAAACGGGGCATTTGGGTTCCTCTGCTGGCTTCTCACACGAGTCAAACTGAAAGGCAGTATCGTGTTGCTGAGTCCTCTGCAGCATGGTGACAAACAAAATCAGGATTGTGCATCACATTGCATTAGGGGAATTTAGACCATGATCGTGATCAAAAAGTTCCAGGCTGAATACCCACTGCCGCTTTTCTTGGCTGTTTCAGGCCATGTCACACGCCTGTGTTGCTGTTGCCGTGCTCGATCAGACCTAGGCGTCTGCTGGGTTCGGTGTCTGCTGCGTTCAGAGGGCAGCGCTGTCTGCTTCGATGGAGGGCACAGGAGGCAGCGAGTGTTAGGCAGTTGCAGGGCTATCTGCTTCCAAAACACGTGGTGGTTTACACCTGCGGCAGCTTACTTTTGCTCATTGTTTCCTGATTGTTTGGGTACTCTTCTTACCCACAGAAACGTCCAGTCCTCTTTTTGAATCCTTGAAGTTCTTCCTTCTAGATACCTTGGAGCAGTAAGTTCCACAGGCTTTAAAAAATAAAAAAAAAATTAATAGCCTCTTTAATTCTTCATATGTAAGTGGCAATTCTGTTTTTCATATAACATAAAAGGATGAGATGTTATTTATTTTATTGCCTTTTTAATATCTGGCTTTACTCATTTTGTTTCAAAGGCAAGCAGTCAATCTTTTTCATGTCTACCCACAATTTTTTCCATATGCTTTACTGTTATTGTCCTTTTCTGAATTCTGTCCTTCTCTGACAAGAATTCTGACTCTTACCCGTGGTACCCTTCTTGAGATGGAGCGAAGATGAAATGAATGCGGTAATCCAAAGAAGGTACGCTACTGAATTATATAGTTGTACAGTAATATTTTTATTGCCAGAAAAATACTGGATTCTTTACTGAAAGGTAGGAAGGTATATGGTAAGGAGAACAGTGGTTAGAGACATTTAGTGATGTAAAATGTACCCTTTTGAAGGCTGTATGTGGTAGCAACTTGGTCTAATGCATACTGAAGTCTTGTAAAGCTTCCGCTGGCTTTCATGTTATGGGGTCAAGGCCAAATTCTGCTGCTTTTTCTCTCTTTCATGTTTGTATTTCAGTTAATTAGGGACACCATGATCTTGAGGTAGCCTTAAATTTTTAGCATATGTCTTCTGTAGATAACTAAAGTTCTAAGAGGCATATTGCTGCCTCCGAACCCCAGCTTAAGGAGTAGTTCTATGAAGCAAATTCTGTGATGACACCTGGTGTTTCTGTCTCTTCAGGTGCTGGAAAACTACTCAGATGCTCCCATGACCCCAAAACAGATTCTGCAGGTCATAGAGGCTGAAGGACTAAAGGAAATGAGGTTGGTATTGGTGGTCTCGTTTAAAACATGGTGTGTGCATGGGAGTGTGGGGGAGGCTGCGTACGAAGGCTTGGGTTGTTGCGTGTGACTCTGCCTCATCTCCAGCCCACTTTTCTTCTTCCTTTTTTCTCTTTCCAGCATGGTAATTTCAGATGACAATACAGACATTTATATACTTTCTTTTTTTTGGACAATAACTGGAAGCTTTTCTTGGATTTTTTGATAACATACAGAGCCCCCTTCATCGACCTATTGTCAAATAAATGCCCGTTGCAGATCTGACTCGTGAATTATGTTGTACTTGCCGCTTGTATGTTTCTCTCATAAGTAGCTCCTGGTACTTTCTACTGTTGTGGCTCTAGTTTGGTAACAGTTTAAGTTCTGTCTCCTCTGATGCTTCATTTCTAGAGCAGACATTACATTTTGGGAGACTCAGATAAGTCTCCTTTATTTTATATTACTCTGCTGACTTCTCAGATTTTTGAGCATTGTGATAGTGCTGCTTACACTATTGTGGCTCTTGACATCGTACAGAGGATACATCCTTTTCAATGTGTTTCATCTGGAAAAAAAAAAATGATATGGAACCTAGGAAGGTACAGGACTGGGAGTTTGGTTTCCTCGGTTAAGTTCCTGTGAACTTCTGTCTGTTTCTGTGATCCGGTAGAAGAAAATACAAAGTGTTTTGCAGGTCAAAGAAATTAAGTTGCCATGACAGTCCAAGTGCCTCAGTTAGTGCTGTGTGCTGCTCCCCCCCAAAAAAAGGAAAAGAAAGGAAAGGAGGATTTGATGACCAGTGGCCGAAACTCTTTTTTTTTTTGCTACTGCCTATTGACTGATTTCTGCAGAAGCCAGACAGTGTGAACTGTTTCTAGTCATGGTTGCCTCCTCACCCTGATTCTGTGGACTGTTTTCCACCATGGTGTTTGCATTTTTTGAACATGTATTCTACCCAGCTACAGAAGGTTTACATCTGCTACAGAAACTAATTTCTTCTGGGACCCAGCAACTCAAAATGTTAGCTTATTTCTGCTCCTTATTTGTATCTGAAATCAGGAAACAGCTGTGATGGTTTGAATAGAGAAAAACTTTGATGCATGCAGAGGTGTTGTGTGTGGGTGTTACCATTGTTCGGAGAGGGGCTGTGCCAGCATGTGCTGCTGCGTCGATACTGGAGCTGTTGGAACACCTAGCTCGCGGCTGTGGATCCTTAGATCTTCAGTGATTTGGATACAGGTGGTGGTATCACAGCTCTGAGTAGAATTCAGACAGGCTTTTAATGAAAACTGTCATGTGTCTTTGTTTTAATCAATACTCTGCACCTTTCTTTGATCAGTCCTATTGCATAAGCAGATAGGTGAAGATCTGTGTGCACAGGCTCTCCTCTACTACAGGTAATAGCAAGTGTGTTCTCAGATGGTAGTTATTTTGGTGGTGTCCTAGTTTTGACAAGTGACCTGTCACAACAGGCAGCTAAAGACCAAACTTTATAGCATGCATCTGCTAAACCCCACAAAGCTACATCGTTTATTTAGAGGCTCGTGGTTTTCCTTTGGGATGTCTGATTTTCCTTCCCTTTCATTAATTCTCTGCTTTAAGAAAACACTGTTTTCTTTGCAGCATAATAATTCACAGAATACAGGCAGTGATCCTGTCTGGCTAAATATGCAGCAGACTTTCCTGGTACTTGAATAAAAGGCCTTTCCTGAAACTCCATTTCCTGAAGGAAATGGCTTGGTGACTCGAGGGGTGGTTTTCCCTTCAAATCAATTTGAGCCAGTGTTGTTCTGGTCTGGGGGTAACGCCAGCCTGTGGGAAGGGCCGTGCTCCTTAATGGTCCTTCGTGCCTTACGCTCACGGCAGGGCATCAGCGTCCAGCACCATAGCTGAATTCTGCCTCCTGGGAAAGTTTTAACTGTTTGGTTTTTCCTTCTTTGGGGGAAAACTATCTTTGTTTTTTGTTTTGTTGTTGTTGTTTTTGTCTTTTTGGTGTTTTTTGCCATTCTAAGAAAACATGCTCTGTGGCTGGTTGGCTTACTTAGTGTTCTGTTAAATACAGAAGGGAAGACACTGTCTAACAGGCCAGAAGGCTGGAAATTTTTTTCATAGTGTCTAAAAATGATAGAGGGTAATTTCCTCTGTTGCTGAGGCTTGTGAATAGACACCCAAAAACTAAATGCATTGAGAGTGGAAACAGAAATTGTTCTAAGTGCTGTTTTCAATTCGAGAATGATTTTCTTTGAAATGTTTTGTCTCAATCCAGTTTTCAGTTTCAATTTTAATAATATTGAAATCAATATTGCTTTAATGTCTCTTCCAGGTAACTTTCTGCATGTACACGTGTGACTTATTGGAAAACATGAGATTACATGACACAGAAGTTCCATCAGTGTGAGCGTAGGATGGCTGCTTTAATCACAGACGGCAAAACCTGGGTGTTAGATAGGACTTAAGAAATTAGTTCATCAGACCTTTTATATCTAACTCTTCTAGTGCAGTTTTGTCTATAATTTATCAGGAAAGACATTCCAGAAATGTGTGTGTACAATTTTTGCTGGCTTTGTGTTTTTCTACTGCTGAGTAAATCTGTTTTTTAGTAAAAATCAATCCAATTCTGAAAATTTCAAACAAAGAAAGGGAGGTAAACAAGTAATGAAAGTTAGAAATGGCTAAAAATGACCACCAGTAACTCCAAAATTAGCATGACATTTCCTGTTTTCTGCAGATTGCTTCACTGTGGTGTGTTGAGGCTAAAGTACAGGTCAAAAAGGAAAACGGTAATACTATTCTGACTGAAGTGCCTATCCCATACAGTTAATAAGTATCATCTTTGTTTCCCTCAGTCAGCTAAATGATGCCAATTTAAACAGATCTTTCAGGCTGCTTTCTTGATAAGCCCATTTTTTTACGTTATTGTCTGAGTCCCTTTTCTGCCTTTCTCTTTTTCAGTGGCACTTCTCCGCTGGCCTGCCTCAATGCCATGCTCCATTCCAATTCAAGGGGAGGTGATGGACTCTTTTACAAACTGCCTGGACGGATCAGCCTGTTCACACTTAAGGTAAATGTTGAGTTTCTACTTTCAATTGAAGGCCAAGGTGTGAGTTCTGCTTGTTATGCATAGCTGAGCGTTAAACTGTCACTGAGCATCATATGAGCTGAATGTGCTGCATGTGAGATCATGTGAAAGTGTGTCTGGAATTCATTATTTCATTTTAGTTTGTACCGTTCAGCTATATTCAGCCATATGTGATAAATTCCTTTTAACCCCCCTTATTATTTCTTGAATTGCACAAGCAAGATAAATCCTTATTCTAGTATTCAGTGTTCAACTCAGGTGGCTGATTATCAAAGTAGTTCCGTTTCACTTCTTTTCCAACAGCCACAAGGGAGTGTGGCCCACCAATAGATTACATTGGTCTGAGAGCTTGTAGCTACGAGTAAAATCTTGATAGGAAAATGTATTTTCATTTTCTCTGGTTGGTTGGTGTTTCACTACATACTGTGTATATTTAGCATCACCATCTTCCTCAGATCTTGAGGTCTCTCTGAAATGTTTTTTATTTTAGTCTATTGTCCAAGTAATCTTAAACGTTGAAAATGTTTCTAGTCTCATTGTTTTGTACTGTTGGATTCCCTGATAAATACCAGCTTAATAAACAACTGGTCTCGACTATTTCATTTGTATGTTTTTTCTGCTGTCGGAAAGTTTTATTAATTTGTCATACTTTGCTGAAAACAGATGGAATTGAAATGGTTTTGATTACACAAGTAGTAAATGCATCTCCTAAGCATGCTATCTTAGTAGTTGGCTACTCTGATGTTAGCTGTTCTTTTAGTAGTAAGAATGAGCTATTTCTCTTCATTAGAAACTGCTTGCTTGCTTCTTGCAGAAAAATGCAATATATTATTAACCTTACATATTTTGGATATATTTGAGTTATTCATCTAGGAAGCGTCTGTGAAGTGTGCTAATAGTTTAGATGACTTCTGCTCCATTAGGAGCCTAAACATGCTTAAAAATATCTTACTGCATCAAAGGGATTAAAATAGGGAAGGGGGGTGTGGGGGGTGGGGACAAAACTAAAAGCTCTATCCACTAAACCATCTGTTCCCATTGGTTTCAGTGGTAGTGGTTGGGAGGAAGGATTGTAGTCACCTGAGTTTTATTTGTCCATTTAGAAGGATGCCCTGCAGTGGTCTCGAAATCTGTCTGTGCCAGAAGGGGATGAACTGGAGGACACAGCAGACGCAGAAAGTTGCGAGTCCAATGAAGCAAGCACTGTGAGTGGTGATAATGATGGTAAGTGTCCAATAACATTAATCTTAAGCTGTAAGCATCTACTTCTCTGTCTGACTGAGTGCCCATATATTTCAGTGTCTCTTGATGAAACCTCCTCTAATGCATCCTGTTCCACCGAATCTCAGAGCAAGGGATCCTCTACTATGAGGGAGAGCAACAGAACAGCCTCACAGGTAGGAAAATGGAGTAACGGGAAGCACAGGCCTCTCAAGGAGAGCTTTCATTGCTGCATGACAGTTGGGTTAGCATGACAGGGACTAAGTGTGTACAGCTGCCTCGGGGAGAGTTATGGGTTTATTTCCTTAGTTAAATAGTTTCTGTGACATGTAGGGATCATATACAGGATCTTCTACATGGAAGATTGTCTTGCCTTTCCATAATGTCTTTGTTTCTTTGTTTTGTTTTTATTTTCTTTCTGGACCACAGACAACCAAACAAAAGAAAAAGACTGGTGTAATGCTGCCACGTGTTGTCTTAACACCACTGAAAGTAAATGGGGCACACATGGAGTCTGCGTCTGGTGAGCATTGCTTTTGTTTTGGTGATTTTTGCAATGGCTGCATAGATAGCTTTTAATTAGTGGACCCTAATTATAAGTTTGCCTGAGGATTTCTTTAACACTTGCTGAGAATGCATGTGACTGAGTTGTGCTGTTGAGTAAACGTTTATCTCCATCAAAATAGTTGGTTACTGGGCAATACCCTGTAATAGTGGAACTGTTGTTATTAGCAGATAATTCTTGCTAAAACCACTCTCCAAGTTAGGCTTCTGCTATTCTTTGTGTATTTTTGTGAAATTGTTTTGCTTTTAGGCTTCACTGGAAGGCATGCTGATGGGGAGAGCAGTAGCACATCCAGCAGTAGCAGCAGCTCTTTGGCCCTGTGCAATGCCACCTTGCGCAGCAGAACAGAAATAAACAGGGATCCTCCACAGCTACTGAGAGGTATCCGAAAGCCCACAGCTGGTAAGTGCTTCTGATTAAAGTCAGGAGAAAATCAGCCATAAAAGCAGGCAATGTTGAAGTCTGTATATTTCTGAGAAAAGAACACCAGGGTTCTCTTCCTTTAGAAGGTATATGACAATCTTAAGGCTCTTGATCTGGACATTCCTCTCCAAACCTTAGTGAGCCAGTTGTTTAAAAGTTTGCCAACTGTGAAAAGCAATGTCAAGAACTGTACCTGAATGTGACAGAAATGTGACCTCATCAAAATTTCATGTGCATGCCTAGTATTAATTAGTGTGGTTGGGAGAGACATTCTTCATATTAGAATACTACAGCCTTTACTCCTCTTGCTGCAGTAGTTTGATCTGGTTTTTTTGCCCATAATGCTGAAACATTTTTATACAATAATGTTTTTCTTATTTGCCTGCCCTTAAACTACAGGGCAAATGAAACGCAACAGGGGTGAGGATATTGACTTTGAAACACCTGGTTCCATTCTTGTCAATACAAACCTGCGAGCTCTGATAAACTCCAGAACCTTTAATGCACTCCCATCACACTTCCAGCAGCAGCTTCTTTGCCTCCTTCCAGAAGTTGACAGACAGGTATGAAGATGCAGCACTTGGGTGTCTTCCGTTCACTGTATTGCCTCTTGCTTGTGGAACAGCTGAAGCAAATGTTTTGTTTGTCCTGTTTTCTTCCCCTTAGGTTGGGGCTGATGGGCTGATGCGTCTCAGTGGCAGTGCTCTGAATAATGAATTTTTCACCCACGCTGCTCAGAGCTGGAGAGAACGATTAGCTGATGGTGAGTAGGTTTTCTTTTTTAGGTGGTTGGAGGATAGGTACTTATTTCACGGGCTTTTTTTTGTTTTTCTTTTACAGTTAGTGAATGGGAATTTAGTCCAGCTTGGCAGTATCTCCGGCTGTGTTGCCCCCAACTTTTATCTTTTTTTTTTTTGTTAAAATCAAAGATGTGTTTTCCTTAGGTGCCACAGGACCTTCAGAACAAAACAGTGGAGGTGTAAAGTAATGCTAGAATTTTCTTTCCTTAAGTGGTGACCTACATCTGATAAAATAGTGGGGGGTTTTGTTGTGTTTTGTTTGTTTTTTTGTTTTTTTTTCCAAATTTGCTTGAGGCTGTGTGACCATTACCTTTAAGTAGGTGCAGGCAGCATGTGGATCCATAGTAGGGTGGAGAGTAGAACGGTAACAAATCTGTCCTTCATATATAGATATATAGATATATACACACTGTCACACTCTACTATACTATTAAAACAAAAAAAGGTTGCATTGGCAAAATCAGTTTTGTTTGGAACTGAAATTCAGTATCTTGCTTCCATATAGGTGAATTCACGCATGAAATGCAAGTTCGGATTCGGCAGGAGATGGAAAAGGAGAAGAGAGTGGAGCAATGGAAGGAGAAATTCTTTGAGGACTACTATGGACAAAAGTAAGAAATTTCACCTCATCTGTCCTGTTTTATCTATGCTTATGCAGGTGGCAAAGTGTGTTTTTTCCTTGTGGATACCTGAGAAGATGCAGCATAAACTCCTTGTAAAAATACTAGTTGTGGAGTGAATCGTTCAGACTGTTGCTCCAGGGGAATCCTTAGGTGGAATTGGCTTGGTTAGAGCAGAATTTTGTAGCTCATCTATTTTGTTTTCAAGACGAGTTAATATTATCTGTTTTCTATCACAGATCTTTACGTTTTTCTTATTTTCCTTGTTCTCTGTGACAGTAATGCGGGATAGCAGATGTATAGATTATCTCATTGCAGACTGACTTAATGCGGTTTTGATGAGTCTCTGCTTTGTAATCTGTATGTTACTATGTGTAGTGGTGACAGTACAGCTATAAATAATAGATGAAATACTTAAATTAGGATGGGCTTTAGCTTTTAACTAGTTTTTATGTTTGTCTTATAGGTTGGGCTTGACCCAAGAAGAATCCCAGGAGCAGAATTTGGTGCAAGAAGATGCCGAGAACAGGACAGGACCGTCTGTTAAAGGAGAAGCAAGATTGCCACGCGGTCCTTCTACACGGCAGAGAGATGGGCACTTCAAGAAACGCTCCCGGGCTGACCTGCGATGCAGAGCCAGGAGAAGCCTGTACAAATTGCGTGAATCTGAGCAAAAGGAGGCTTCCAAAGAGACTGCTTCTGTGGGACCAGATTCTTCTCTTCGTAAAGAGACCAAGCCTGAGATAGACGTGAAGAAAGATGAACTGACAAGCACATCTGCTGCAGTACTGAAGCCAGAGAGTTCAGAATTGCATCTCTCTCCAGAGACTTCCAAGTTGCACAGTAAATCAGAAGATCCATCATTGGCAGCTGCAAGCAGAATTCCCAGCTTGCCCAGGGAGAACTCAGCTCGGGAGTCAAAGGACCAGAAGAGGAAATGCTTTGAGGAGGCTGCCTCTGGATCTTTCCCCGAAAAGAAGCCCCGGCTTGAAGATCGTCAGTCCTTTCGTAACACAATTGAAAGTGTTCACCCAGAAAAGCCACAGCCTACTAAAGAGGAGCCAAAAGTCCCACCCATCCGGGTAGGAAAGAGAATTATAGCTGCTTGGTATCTCAGGGCTGACATGCTTAGTAGCATCAAAACACTATTGAAATGTCAAGTGTTGTCATCTTAGCAGAAGAAGTGGAAGGGTTTCATTGGTAGAACTGGCTAAGTACCTCAGATTACCACAGTTTACTATCTTGTTTAGAAGGACAAAGAATGGAAAATCATTCCAAGGTCTTTGCACAAGAGCACAGGGTAACCTTGACTTACTCTGTTAGTTTGCATTTCTGTGGATACAGAAATCACTTTTCCTGAAACTAGCTCGCTTATTGCAAAAGAGACCTTCAAATCAAATTCTTTATCCTGTGTAGTTTCCCAGTTCCTTTCCTTTGGGGGCAGAAAAGTATTCCTTCTGACTTTTGCTGTTTTAACTAGAGGCATCCATCTTGCTAGCTTCAGAGTAGTCATCCTGACGTAGAGGAGACCATTTTGATTTCTAAAGGTCTGAAAGCAAACCACCCATTTCGTATTTGTCTGCTGGCTGTGGTAAAGCAACACTAATACTAAGTGAGCTTTACATATCGCATGACAGAGCGCATAAGCAGAGGTTATGGGAACCATGCTACTTCTCTGCCAAAATTTGTTTTTAAGTTGGAATCTTAACTCTAATGAATTCCTATAGTAAGAATTGTGATGAACAGATGTTAATAAAATGCATTTCACTGTCTGAAAATGGTGAAGTGTTAGAACTAAGTGCTTTTCTTTCTTTCAGATTCAACTTTCACGTATTAAACCACCCTGGGTGGTTAAAGGTCAGCCAGCTTACCAGATATGCCCCAGGATCATCCCCAACACGGAGCCCTCCAGCCGGGGCAGGAGCGGGGCCAGAACACTCGCAGACATTAAAGCCCGTGCTTTGCAGGCCCGAGCCCAGCGAGAAGCTGCTGCAGCTGCCATTGGAGGTGGGGGTGGCCCAGGCGGAGGGAGAAGCACTGATGAAGGAGGCGGCGGAGGAGAGTCCAGTAGCCACACAGAGCACAGGAGATCAAAGAGAACTCATGGAAAGCGTTCGTCAGATCTACAGCGAACACAATTACTGTCGTCTCTCCGTCTAAATGGAGAAAAGGCTAACTCTGAGATGGCTGCTCAGGCAGCTAACACAAATTCCTTTGCCTCTTCGACACAACACTCCTTTTCCTCAAAGAGTGAGGGAAGTGGCATTCTGGAATGCACTGCAGGCGCTAGCTCAGGGGAAGCTCAGCCTGTTAATGGCTCACCTAGAAGGCAGTTCTGTGGTGCTTCGACTGGGTCATCATTTGACAATGCAATTTTGGAGAGGCGGGAGGAGAGCCCTGAGCAGCTCCTCTGTGATGCAAGGACTGATAATCCGTCTTGTGTTGCCTCACAGGAGAGGCAAAGTACAAAGCTGAAATGCATGGTTCCTCCAGTAAACGGTCTGTCTTGTTCTCAGGTACAGGGAACTGTGATCAGTCCTGTGGGAGACAGGATTCTGTCAGAACTCAAAGATGTTAGTGCTCCCACAGTGCAGTTGGATTATCATTCTGAAGTACAAGAGAATTCTTCCAGTTGTCCTACTACTCTGCCAGAATTGTCATCGGGTGGTAAAGAATGCCATGAGCCAGAAGGGATGTCTAGATTTAGATTTAATGGCTCTGAAACACTCGTGGAAAAATGTGTGAAAAATGATAGTGATAATTCCAAAACAGTGACTACTGGAGTGGAGAAAGTAGTGCCCGCACTGTATAACTTCACACATCTGCAGGCAGAGAGGGAGAGTGATGGCAAACCAAGTAATGAAGAACAGAATACGGAGTCACTGGTGAAATCCTCTTTATGTGGTGACTTTATTTCTCAGAACAGGATAGATACTTCTGAAAAACTGCCACAGCTGAGGGAGAGGTGCCCCAGAACAGAATCAGAAGATGCATGCCAGCCATTGAGAGAGACTCAAGAGTACAAGGCAAACAGAGATGATGAAGTACAGAGTACACACAGTGAAACAACAGATACTGCTTCAGATTTTGAAGCTGACATAGTTGATGAGAACGTGGAGATGGATGTATGTTTTAGAAGTGTCAACTATAGGGAGGTAACCGAGAAGGACTCCTCCTATCAGAGTGGCACTGAGAGATGTAATAGAGTTAGATCAAAATCATCTGTGGAAACAGATAGTCTGGCCTACGTTGTGGACTTCCCTTCAGTCGCAGTGATGAGCACTGCACCTCCACCTCAGACATGGGGGCCACACGCACCATTGCCCCCGAAACCTGAGAGGTCGTCAGGTTCTGCTCGGCCCGTATCCTCTATTGAAACCAACAACCCTTTGGTGATGCATCTGCTGAAGGGGAACCGTCCACTGGAAGAAGTTCTCCCAGTATCTCATGCCAATGTCAAGCTGGAAGTTACACAACCACCTCTGGACAAGCAGTCAGAGAGCCTCTCTGTGCAAGTGGAGAGAGGTAGCAGTTGCTTTTTTGGCAAAGAATCTTCTCCAGATATACAAATAAAGACAAGTGCCCTAAGCAGGAGTGATGACTTCCACTCAATGAGATCTTCTGTAGATCCCCAGGAAAAGAAGTGTGGGTCAGGGGCAGCATTGCCTAGAGCAGAGGATGTGGAGAATCAGTCTGTTCCAGAAAAACATTCCAAAATTGGCTCAGATTTAAGCTGCCAAGATCAACTGGCAAATGTGGCGAGTGCCTCTCAGAAACCTGAAGATATGAGCCCTCAGGAAAGAACATTTTCTTCTTGTAGCTTTGAAGAGCAGAAGGAATTGTCCAAGATCCATCGGGTGCCACAGCACAACCCGTTAACAAATGTCCTCCCAAATAAAAGTCCTGAGAAGTTGAGCCCATCTCCAGAGCCTCAGTTTTTATCTCCAAATATAAATTCTCTTGGTCCAAATCAGACCGGGAGTGCATCAGTCAATAAAAATTATGTTGGAGTTCAAGGCAAAAAGCTCTTTGGTTCTGGTTTTCCTTGCAACCCCAGTGTTAGACTACATCACTCAAGGGCTTCAGATCAAGTTTCAGCCATGGGAACCTTGGCCTCCAGCAAAGAGATTCCTCTGACCAAGAGCTGTGTATCTGGAGAAGGAATGCCAGCTGTAAGGGAAGAATGGACTTCAAAGCAGCACATGAACACCCTGGAAGAAATAAAAAATGAGAATGTGTTGGCATGTGGCAGCCCAACCAAGAATAGTGGGGAGAACCAGAAGGATGCAGCACAAAACCCTGTGGAGCTAACTGAGCATTTGCAAAGTGTTCCGCTGGTTATGGACTTGCCATTTCTTAAGTTTTCAAGGGAAGCAGGAAAAAGACACAATCACCCTTTGGAGCCTTCTTCCATACCTTCTCAGTTCAATATCAAACAAGCATTTTATGGGAAGCTTTCTAAGCTGCAGCTTAATTCCACCAGCTTTAATTATTCATCTAACGCTCCAGCTTTTCCCAGAAGTCTTGCTGGGAGCATGATGCAGCTAACCCACAAAGCAAACTTTGCTGCAAACCGTAATACATCCCTTTCTGTGCAGATGTTTGCTGATAGCAGCAGTGTTGAAGAAATATCGTTCAAGTGTTCGTGCAGCCTTAAAGCCATGATTATGTGTAAAGGCTGTGGGGCATTTTGTCACGATGACTGTATAGGACCCTCTAAGCTTTGTGTATTGTGCCTTGTGGTGAGATAATAAATTATGGCCATGGGACAAATTGTATATTCAGTGTGTGTATTTTGATAATGACTGATCCTAAAACCTGTACACAAAATACTATTCTGTTTATAGTAGAAATGCTATTATACTTTGTTTTGGTGAGGAAAGTTGACTTGCCTTCCCACTGAAATCTACAGTGCAAAACCCTTTCTTGCTCACAATTACACTCCAATATCTGTGGGCTGCGCCCCACTGGAGCAATCCTTCTGCTTAATGCTATCGTGGAAATACTGATTGTGCTCTGGTACACATGCTGAGGCTAACACCTGACCGGGAGGCAGTTTGCTGTGGCAATCCGTGGACCCTCTGTAGAGGAAATCTTTACATCCAAAGGAACTGGAACAGGGTGTTTTCTATTTCAGGGCTGCGCTAGGTTAGCCCCTACAGTCTTCCACTCTCCCCTTCTGCCATCTCCATTCTTGGTTTGTGTGGAAAGTACCGCTGTACAGTAAGCGCAAACAGAAAGCTGCTCTGCAGGGGACGGTTCTGTACAGTCTCTGGATGCTACAGTTGGACGTAGTAACCAGCGAAGCACTCTGCAGGTGGAGCCATATGCAGCTGACCACATACTGGATGGAGCCAGTTTAGAGGATGCAAGAAGAAAATAGGTGGCACCTGCCAACTGGATGCCTTCTGCTGGTCTGCAGGAAGACATGTGGGCCGTGGAACTGTGTGCCTGGCTGGACTCTTGGACCAGCTGATGTGACTGCCTCTTTTGGCTGGCTGTTGCTACAAATTAGTGTGGAAAGTCAAAGGTTCCTAGAAGCTTGTTTGTGGCCAGCGATCTCTGTATTGTAGCCCTGCAATGAGGACCTTAACGTGACAGCATCTGACCACTTGCAAGTGTCTAGCTGTGCATCTGTGTGACGATCATCTAACATTTAAAGCAGTGTTTTTTCCTTTTTTTTTTTTTTAATATTTTCATTCTTGGATGTATAAAGTGAATTATTTGGCTCCTGTAAGTATCCTCTATGCATCTGTTTGATCATGTATTTATATGTTGTACACAGTATTGGCCAACTCTGTAAATGGATGTAATGTACATAGAACATAAAGGGTTCTTTTTTTTCCTTGGATTTTCAGGCTCTACAGCAGTATTGCATTAAAGTGGTGTTAGTTATTAATCTGCATCTGTAGTCAGAGCCACTGTGTTCTGTCTTGCCTAACGTGAGGCTCAACATGCAAAGGTGACTCTCGGTTCTGACAGCCTCCTTCTCTGCCCAGGGCTCCGTGCTGTGTTGTGCAGGTAGACTGAGATGTGCGAACTCAAGGATGACCTGAGGTGCTCTGCTGAGCTGAGTGTACTTTACTGGTCACTCCTCCAAGCTGTTTGCCAGCTGTTGCTGTAACTGCATCTGCCAGAGCTCGGCTATAGCGGCATATCGAAAAGGTGAATGTCCTTGTGCATCCGTAGACTGACAGAGCAAAAACTGGCCTCTCTTCCTCTTTGGAGCAATTACTTATCAAAAGTGAATTGCTTCAATGGGGGCAAAAGTCAGCTGTTCTTTAAGCAGACAGTAGCAAGAATTGTGGGATTTTTATTTTTTCTGCTTGTATCTTTTCTAGCTCTATCCTACCTCCCTTGACCGTGCACTTTTTTTTTTTTTTAAACTGAGATGCAAGCCTGAGGGATGGAACAAGTTTAGTCTCTGAAATGGTTTATCCTTAATGCATCTGACAGTCTCGTATTGTGGGAAGGAGAGATAGCGACCACCTCGTGTGTGCACGCGCACGCACTCTGGGATGAACTGAAATGCAGTATTAGTGAAGTCGGAGCGGAGGTGTGAAAACCTTACCAAAGATAGGGAGCAGTGCTGGGGTACTCTGGCTCTGTCTCCTTTGGGGCCACTGTAGTGTACAGATTGAACTGGTCTGGTTTGCAGAGCCCTCCCGGGGGCCCTGCTCATGTATGTCCCTTGTGGTATTGGAAAAATAAACACTCTGTAAAACCTGCAGTTGTGGTTTCAATCCTCTTTTTCTGAAATCATCCTCTGTGCTCTTTAAGGCAATATTGCTTTTTCTTTCCTCCTTTTTAAGTGGGAGTGCTCCAGAGCTACTAAGCTCAGATGATTAAAAAAGGGGGGGTTGCATTGTTGTCTCAGCTTCATCAAATCGTTTTTTATACACTTGCAGATAATTGAAGACAGTGCACCTACTGCAAACACTTTGTGTGGCTCTTGGGAAGTAGATGCTGTAAAGGCTCAAAAAGAAGCCGTGTGGGTGTGGGACGCTGCTGGAGCGAAGTTTGCTGTTGTACGAGCCCCTCCGCGGTAACGGTGATCCGAGCTGCCTGCCTTTCCGTGGGTAATGCGCTGTAGGCGATAGTGCTAAGAGACTTCCTGAGCGTCACCAGGCAGAGCCTCTGTTTCTGCTGTTACACAGCCTCTATGTTATTGTCTTAAGTTGTTGAATAAATGGATCTGAAAATGTTTTCAGAAGTGTAACAAGCTGATACCAATTATACTGTTTTTCTGAAACTACCTGTGAACTTATTGATATGTTCTTTCTTTTTTTTTCCTAGGTAGGAAGCATTTTTGAAAACAATAACGCAAAAGATTACGTTACGTGTCTCAGTTCTGGTCTCATTGCATGGATCTTCCAGAAGGCAGGAGGTGATCTCATGCGTTGGGCAGTGGGGCTGCTGGGAGTGTTTAGATCCGTACAGCAGTGTAACATGTAACATGTTCCATAGTGCTCCGCTGCTGCAAAAAACGGTGATGGGGCTTTGCTCTCTCAGTTCTGCCACGTAACTAATGCCAGGCTGTTTGTGTGCACAAGCGTAGCAGTAACGAAGCCTAGATTTTTTGGTCTGCTTGCTTTAAAAATAGGGGTGAGACTGAAAAGGGGGACAAAAGCTGAGCGTTGCTGCGTTTGAGTACAAAGAGAAGCTCTGTCCCAAGCATGGGAGAAGGTTTATGGGTTGAAGCTCAAAATCACTCGTGTTTGGAGTCGAGATTTGTCTACGTGTAACCACCACTCCCAGCTGCAGCCTTTCAGCAGAAGCAACCGGCTCATCGGATACCCGCTGACCTCAGACATCTGAACATCAGCAGCGCTGCTGCTGCTGCAGGCGTCGTGTCCGTGACGGGAGCCGCGGGCTGGGGCAGTGGATGCTCTGGCACCAGCTTGGTAGGGAGAAAAAGGGGTTGTGTTTTCGGTCGTTCACTGATGTTCTCCTGACTCTGACAGCCCTTGTCTGCAAACACGGGTGTCCTTAAAGATGTCCAGATAATTTAAATAAGCTAAAAACAAGTAATGCAAAAACTAAGTAGAGTTGTTACTTAGGTAAGCTTTAGAGCTGTTAAATAATTGAAATCCATAGTGTTATCTTCTGTTGGTGTGGTGAATGACGACATCAGGATTACTTATCTGCAGAATAGAGGGGCTTGGAGGTTTCAAAAGTTGAACCATTATTAATGTCTGAATTTCACACAGAACAAGCATAAGTAACTTTTTTTTTTCCCTCCATGGTATTTATCTGGTAAATAACAGCTTTTCTCTCTCAAAGACGGTCTCCTGCCCGCTGTTTGCATCCAGCTTTGCAGTGCTCCGGAGCAGCGGTGGACAGGCTGGGGACAGGGGAAGTGTCCAGCCCAGCCAAGGCAGCCGCCGTCGCGGAGCTGCTGAGGCAGCGCAGGTATTTCTAGAGCTCCTGGGAAGGGTTCTGCGCAGCCGCGTGACCGAATGCTGCTGATGTCCCTGACTTGCAGCAGCGTCTCCCTTGCTCGCTTTGCAATTTGGGAGCAAAGCTTACCCAGAGGCTTAATGTTATTAAACTTGACTGCGTTTGGAACATACACAGCATACCTGTGTATGCTACGAAAACTTTGTTAGCTCTGCGTATGCACTGGCACACGTATGTTAACTGCAGTTATTACGTGAGGTCCGTTTTGGGATGTGCTGTCCCAGTCGACTACTTACAAGCGCAAATGTTGAGGCAGAACAGAGGGTCCTTTGGCTACTCGCTCAAGGCTTTGGCAGCAAATCTCTGGGAAAGTCCTGCCCGTTCCGCATCACAGGTAAGTGTGTACGAATCGAGATGTGATGTTTCCACCAAAGCTGTGAATTGATTTGACTCGTCTTTCCCGGGGTCCTCCTGACTCATCCAGTCACTGATGGAAATCAGGAGATTTTATCTACATAGTGCTTTGAGATAGACATTTTATGGATGCAAAGATTTATTATACTTAATGAATAAAGCTGATAATGAAAAATCAATATTTTCCATGAGGAGAAGGAGAACTTTCCACAAACTTCAATGAAAACTCCATATTTTCACAAAAAACAGACACTTCACAAAATTAATTTTGTCAAAATATAAGTTAAGCATTAATTCCTGACTATCCCCACTTGTGAGTGCTAACGCTGCTCTCTACAGTAACTGCAGCTGTCTGTTAAGGAATGGAAAGCACAGCTTATGTCAAAATTATTGAGTGGTAATTTTTTCTTTTAAAGACCTAAATTTAGAAGCTGTTTTGGCGGCAAATGTCACCGACCTCTCGCACGCTGCGCGGCTGGGGCTGGGTCACGCCTGTGCTCCAGTGAGCAGGCGCGGCTGGCGATGGCGCGAGGCGCAGCGGGGGAGCAGCAGCACCCGCCGGGTTTGATAGCGGAGGAGAGAGCCCTTTTTGTTATACAGTGTTTATTAAGTAGATTCAGTCTTATATATGATATACAGATTCAAAAGAAAAAAAGGATTCCACATACTTATGAAATCAGTGCATTTAGCAGTAATACCATGGAGATAACAGCTTGATTAACAGCTCATTGGTCTTTGTTAAGTGAGGGGAACAGGGAGTTGGCCTGTGCTAATCATTCCACAAACAGAACAGAATTAAGTTGCATCACATATATAATAGACACACATTCTAAGAATTAAAATATTAAGCCACATTTACTGGAAAAATCCACAGTATATAACACAAATAACTCTTATCAAGCTTGTTGAGGAGGAAGTGCTCATCTGCTTAAGAGCCACATTAAGTTGCATAGGTGCCTATCTGCAAAAATATCATTTTGAAATGAATCAATTGATTAAGCAATAAAGTGTCACCTTAAAAGCTGGATTAAGTGCCATATGCTTTCTCTGGCCACTCTGGAAAGCGCTGACTTTCCAAAGAGCCATCTTCTGCTTCATTTCGGAGCCCCTCCGTCTCCCGAGGGAACGCTCTCCTGCCATTTTAATCTGAAATTAACATCTTGGGCGATTTAACCATGTTAGTTAAAGTATGCATCCAATTATGCTGATGAGTGTTTCCCCCCTACTTCCTCGCAAGCCCCCAGTTGGCTTGATTGCTCTTCTCCATTGTTTGGACCCTAAATTGAGCCGGGCAGCTTTCACCTTTGTGCCTCCGATGTCAGAAGGAAGATGGTGAAATAGCAGCACTGTGCAATTCTGTCTGTTTGGAGGTCTGGTTATTTAGTTAACTCAGCTTCAGATTATTTCTCGTTTTGAATTGCAGCCAATCTTTAAATTGGCCACTGGAAAAAATTACAATATCCTGTGCAAAACCCAAAGCTGTTTAAAGGGTGTTTCAATTCTGCGGGGTCTTCCTTAAGGTACGTACGTGTGTCAATGAGGGTGAGTGAGTCTGTGGCTTTGTTAAGCAGACGAACCGGGCGAGGTGCATCTTCCTCTTCAACAGCAGGTCTTGCAGAACACACAGGGGCCGGGAGTTCTGTACATGTAAACAGTACACTTTCACTGAGTCCAAAATTAGGAGCAAAAATACAAAGGTTCACATTGGTCTTAGGTAGATACAGGCGAAGAACTGAGCTGTACAGCTCCGAAACAACCAAACAAAAGTATCTAAAGCACCACTAAATTATATAAAAATCAGACCATGGACGGATTGTAGTTGGTATTCTGGTGAAATACTATGCTACCTTGTAAAAAGTTTTACAAAAAATTACAAATCAAAAGTATATTAACCCTCTGAGTTCAAAGCAGCATTTTTTTAATGAACTGGTACTAAATCCGACAGCCACTTGTGGGAGGGAAGTGGCCCTTTGGATCGGGGAGGTACGAGTTACATCTGCTCGGAATCCCGGGAACGCTCTCCCATGTAGAAACACCGTCATGGGAACCACACATCCAGGGCAGGATGGTTGTGTTTAAAAAAGAAAAACAACAACAACAAAAATCTATTTTCTCGATCAGTGATTAGCTTTTCTTAAACAAAGAACATCCAGACCATTTGCTAACCCAGCATTCTCCTTCCACCTCTCAGAAAATCTGGAAAGCTGTTGTATTCTGCTCCTGCTCACTCCTTGTTGAGAACCTAGACTAGATCCAGACCCCTTCCTGCCTGGGGAAAGCACAGGAATGTGGCTGTGAAACAGTCCTGGGGCACAGAGGAGCCACAGCTGGGTGCGGATCAGGTAAAGAGCACTGAGATGTCTGTGGAGCTTGCTCCAAAGAAACTGTAAAGCTGTGGCTCACAAAAAAATAAAATGAGGAAAAAAAAAAATCCCTGACAGAGAAATTTGTAGTCAATCTCATTTGTTTCATAACTTGTCACAGATGTGGCTGTCACCAGGGCTTTGGAAATCTGAGTCTGTACCATTCAGCTGCAAGTTATGAACATCAGTTGTTATGACAGGGTAGACTGTTTAATATCCTTCCTATGCAACCATGAGTCTCATCTGTGTTCTACCAGCAGTTTAAAATGTGTAAGAGCTACTAAATTTTAATACATGCTAAGACAAGTTCAAAGGTGATCTGGTCAAGACAGCTAAAACTTGTATAAATAAAACTTTAAACAAACTGTAGCTGATGTCGATCTGTTTGTAAGCCCCTGGGTAACCTCTTTTTCAGTGAACTGGATGGCAAACTTATGGCTAAATGTTCTTGAGGGCCTCTTATGGGAGCAGAGGCAACAATTCAGTTCTAAGATCATAGAGAGAGAGAATTCTGGGACAGCGATTGTCTCTGCCTCTCTTTCTTTAACATTAAGACTTTCACAAATGGCTGCGGTTACATATTTTGTAAAAGGTTTGTTACTTCATGGTATTCACACAAAAATAAATATTTACATAAATTCCAAGTATGGGAGGATGCAGTGGACAAACCAAGCAGGCTTGTGAAGTGCTGGGGAAAGCATGAGTCTGGAACCTGGCTCGTGTGCGGTGGCCGGGCCTGGGGTCCTGCTCCGGACACCAGCCCCGCTCCCGTGCCGGCCGTGGCCGGGGGAAGCCCCCGTCCCGGAGGTGCTCCCGGACGGGCGCCGTGCTCCCCGTTCCCGCGTCAGCGCGGAGCTGGCAAGCCCCACCTTACCTCTGCAGGGACGCTCTGACTGCACAGAACGGCCGGGAGTTAAGTCCCTTTTTTCCAATTGTTACGGAAAGTTTAAGGTTTGGGGAAAACAGTCAATGCAATGGTTAATCCCTTCTGGTGTCGGGCCAGGCAAGCCTGTCCTCAAAAGCCGGTGGCTTTTTCTGTACTGAAACTAACAACGGGGTCTAGGTTTTGTTTTTCTTCCAGTGTGTTGGGCATTTAATTGGTTACAAAGGCTACTGAACGAGCTGCCCGGGTTCGCTCCTGGCGGGGGACCAGCCTCTGCTACCTGTAACAACCCAAAGCTGCACTAGCGGGGCTTTCTGCAGCATGTGTGAGCGTGGCGTTTGCCCTCCACAGAGCAGCAGCCTTCATCCTCAGGCTCAAAGTGGCCTAAAAAGAGAAAGGCTTTAAAAAAAAAAAGAGAAAAAAAAAAAGAAAAAAGCTGGCTCCGAAGACAGAAAGTATCTACATTTTAAAATGAGCTATATATGGTTCTGTACTTATCAAATCGATCTCATGGTGACAATTCCTGCCCTTGAGGAGGGCCGGGAGGAGCCACGCCAGCACTGGGGAGGGAGGCGGCGAGAAGAATGCGCGGTCTCAGGCAGCAGGTCTTGCTGCTCTATATGGCTACAGAGCGCGTTGCATTGCTTGGCTCTGCTCAGCATCTTCATGCCTGAGCGAAGTCCCTGGTTTTAGCAGCACTGGTAGTAGGTATTGCACTGAGCAAAACGAAGTGCATTATTGGGGGAGAGGGGCGGTAACGGGGCAGAATGGTAACCAGACTATGTTTTTTCCACACTTTGGGAATTGTGGGCTTGTTCCAGGACTGTGGCCAGGGAGCGGGGAGGATCCTGGGCCCCGGAGGGACTTTTGTCAGGTCTGCTGCTGCGCGGTGCCTGTCTGTCTTCTGGAAAGGAGCCGCTCGCTGGCGGAGCCTGCTTTTCACGCAGAGAGTCTGCATTAGCCTTTATTACACCCGTGCGTGGTTTCTAAATAGTTTATTCTCCTGTTGCAACCCCCAGTGTTGGTTTCACACAGGCTTGTGAGAACAGCCTTCCTCACCGAGGAGCGGCGGCGCGAGCCGGCGGCGGCACCCCGGCGGGACGGAGCGCGGCACCGTCGGTCCTTCATTGCTGGTTTGGTCTCGGGCTCCTCAGTGCTATCCGCTTGTCTGCTACGCTTACAGTCACAGAGCCAGCTCAGGGAGTCCTGGAAAAAGCCCACAATGGAGTGTGAGGTAGAATACAGATGGTGAACGCAAGACAGTGTTTCTCAGGTGTTTCCTTCCTTCTTTCTCTTATCTGCAATGACTTAAATGAGCGCGAGACGTCCTTCTAGCTGGAGGTCTGCTGAGCTTGCCAAGTCTCTGCAGGAGATTGAGACCCCACTGCTGCTGCTACACGGGGCTGCTTAGCGCAAAGGTCTAAGCAGGACGCTCCCTCCCTTGGACAGCTTCCACCTACGCTTTCTGGAGGCTGAGCAGCCTACAAGCATGAGGGCCGGATGGCAAACGCGCACCCTGTGGGACAAGGGCTCCCCAGAGAAACAGGCATAGCTGCCTGGAAATTAGTAGTGTAGTGATATGGAATGTGTTATTTCACAGGAATAAATTCCTTCTGATCAGACAGACAAAAAACTGGCAATCTGTACAAACTCAAAAGAATCCATTTTCAGAAAAATAAATTACTAAGGGGAGAGGAGGGTCCATTTCTCAATAAATATGTGATTCAGCTCACCTAAGACTTGGAAATTATCTGGGGATGGAATTCTAACATTTGGGTCCACAAAGGTTATTCTAAATACATCTGCAGCCCCAAACCTCCCCAGGCTCCCTTCTGCCCTTGAAAGTCCCACATCCTTCCAAGCCGCAGGTTTGGCTTCTGGTCAGCTGGACGCACGTGTGGTGGTACGGTTCAAAAATGTGTCCTTGTGCCTGAAGTCCCAGGTGCTTGGAGTGTAAAAGAAAACAGGTCTTTTGGATTCCACCTTCTAAAACTACATGTACCCGCCGCTTCACGGGAGGACGATGGTGGTCCTGAGCAGGACACCGCTGGGAGCCTCTTTCTAGCAGGTATAAATTGTCTTCTTGACAGAGGAGCGACGCAGACACGAGGAGTCAGTTCTGCTGTAAAATGAGGTTTTCCAGTTCATCTGCAGATCGGAGCAGAAATGCTGCGGACTCTCGGTAGCCAGCGATCAGCTGCCGCACCGCGCTGATCTCCGTGGGGCTGAGCTGGGCAGCCTGCATTCCCCTGCTGGTGCTGTTGGACGGGGCCGTGCTGGAGGCCCCACCTTTCATGCTGAGATCGGTCGGACCTGCCAAGGAAAAGCGAGAGGGAAGCTCAGGATGAGCAGCGTGGCCCCGTGTCCGTCCCGAAGCCGTGGGGTCCCCAGCAGGAGCCGCGGCTCCCGGGCCAGACCCTGCACCGGGAGGCAGCTCCTGCGGTGTCCCTGTGCCACAGCAGTGAGCTCGGAGCCGAGCACAGGTGAGCGGCTGCCTCGCCACCAGCCGCAAGGGAAAGGACTTTTGAGTCAACATTACAAAAATTACTTCCTGCAGCCTGTCTCATCTGCTCTGCCGAAAGGGAGGGTCCATGACCACAGCGTGCCAGCCCTGAGCTGAAAGGAGCTGAACCTGCGCCACTGAGCTGCCTGCCAGAGACGTCCCTGCCCATGATCAAACTGATCCTCTGGTTTCTGGTTTTTCCTCTATGCTTGACAAGTAACATCCTGCACGGGGTGCGTTTCCCGGTTTTATTGTTGGGTAACTGCCCCGCGTTGGAGCCCAGGTGCACTGGCCAAGAGGAAACGCTCCGCACGCTGCCGGACAGGGCTGCCCTGTACGCAAGGCATGGGGAGGCTGAGTGTGCTTGCTAGGTTGTACGCTTCTGTGGCTTCCTCCGTAAATGAAATGAAGTCCTGCAAAACTTATGGTCTGCTCGATGGGCAGGGATAATTTTTTTCTCTAAAGTGCTTCTCTGCTCCACCCCCAGCGCGTGAGCAGCTTCCAGCCACACATGCGTCTGCCTGCAGGGGACCAGGGCGCTACCGCTGGCCCCCGCTTGCAGAACCACCCCTGTCGCCACAGACCTTAAAACTGCACAAGGTCACAAAACTATCGAGTTCGCCAAGATACGGGAAATATTTTCCAATCACTGCTCCAGTTGTCTGCAGATAGGTGTGCACAAATGTACGTACACGAGTGTGCAGCCCAGGTTCGGCAGCTGCACTTGGAAGACATGGGCAGGAAAACTGGTGTACAGCTTGAGGAATGACACAGCCAGGTAAAAGCAAGGGGGAAACTGTATTTCTTTTTGTGTTGGACTGAGGGAGTCTGAACTAGGTGCAAGAACCACAGAATCCACCAGACATGAGGAGAGAGGGGGAAAGGCGCATCTCAGAAATGTGGCCATGTGTGCGAGGGAGTAGGCAAAGCTGGCAGCCTGGGGGTAAGGAGGAGAGGGCCCAAAACTCATGCCCTGGCTGCAAGCCGCAGCGCTCCAGGCTGCCGGAGCAGTTGGTGATGCTGGAGAAAGGCTTTAGGAGAGCTGAGCTCCAGCTGCGTGGCCTGAGGCGTGGTGGGACACACAGGGGACAGGGCAGGGACCGGCTGCAGCAGCCTGCGGAGCGGCGCGGGAAGAGTCGGGCAGCCCGGAGAGACCGGGAGGGTCCTGGGAAGAGCAGCGGCAGGGAGGGGAGCCCCCAGGGGCAGGCAGAGAAGCACCCAGGAAAAGCAAAGTTGGAGCAGCAAGTGGTGAGGGAGGAGCGGAGCAAGCAGAGGACCCACGCCAGGCTAATCAGTGCTGAGAAGGGAGTGCGCGGGTGGAGGGAAGGAGGCTGCCAGGCGAAAGCAATCTCACTGGACAGAAAAGGCAGCAGGGAAGCGAGCCCATCACCCCCCTCCCGGCTCAGGCTCACCAAGGAGGAAGGAGCTGGGAGGGGAGGGAAGTGGGTTAGAGCAAGAATCGCCTTCAGTGGGGGATGGAGGGAGAAGGCAGCCCCGGGGGCAGCAAACCCCTGCAGGCTCCGTGCTCGGGAGGGAGGAGACGCGGCTGCTTGCAGCACTCCCACCCTGTGCTGCGGCAGAGTGCTCGTACAGGGCGGGACAAGCGCCTGGGCAAAGGAAAAAAACTGGGAAGCAGAAGTTTAAAAATCCATTAAAAAGAAGCAAATTTGCTGATGTCTGCTATAAACGGAGCCTGTTTGCTCCTGCTGGGGCTCCCACTGGCCCATGGCTGCAGCTGTTTGCTGTCTCGTGTCAAGGGAACGGCGCTCGGTGTCTGCGCCCGGCGAGAGGAGGGCGGCGGGGCCGGGGCTGCGCGTGCTGGGCTGGAGGGGACCCGTAGCTGCCTCCGCTGCAGCCACAAGGATTAGGGCTCAGCAGCTGGAGGCCAGGGTGGGATCTTTATTCAGGGTTAAGAAGCATTAGGAAGGGATGATAAGAGTTAATCCCAGACAGGCATCTCCTAGGACTCCGGAAATCACATCCCTCCAAATCCTCGCTCCATCAGGGAGGGCAGCGGCAGGAAGCTGGGACACGCGGGGTGGGCGACGGCAGCCCAGGGCTGGGAGGGACCGGCCGAGGTGGCTGTCAGGGCTGCTCGTGGCGGTGGGGCCGTACGGCAGGCTCGTGGGCAAGCAAAGCCAAAGGGGAGCGGCGCTTTGCCCCGTCCCGTTCCCCTCGTGCTTCCCTGCTCCAGCCCAGGCTGCTCTGCTCACTTGCTCATGGCTAAGCCGGCCCCACACACCTTGCCTGCCTTCTCCTACAGCTTTCTCACCTTGCAGCATCCGTCCTGTTACCCTGGCTGCTTTTCTCACACAGCCCAGAGCCCCTCACCGCCCTCCGGAGCTGCGGCCGGAGCTGGCTGTGCCCCCAAACTGCACTGGCCCTGTCCCTGTCCCCAAGAGCAGGGGATGAAGGCTGGGGAAGGAACGGCTCATACCAGCAATGAGATCAGGGTGGCGATAGGCACCCGCTCTGTTAATTATTAATAGCTGTTACAGATTCTCTTTTTTTTTAAGTGACACTCCTTTCCTCCACCAGTTCCACCTAGACTGTCCTTCCAAGTTCAGGTCAACAATTAACCGCTTGCTAATGAGGCGAGCTGAACCGCAGCGCAGAGCCCTCCATCAGCTGCCGAGGCAGAGGGGCTTTTTGGAGAGGCTCTGCAGGAGCGGGCCTCAGTCAGGGCGGCGGGGCCAGCCCCTGCCTCATCTCCAGCACCCGGGGCCGGGGCCGGGTGCTCAGCGGGGGCCGGGGGCCAGGGGCCGCTCACCGTTACTGTGGTTCCCCGTCTGGAGCGGCGCGGGCGGCTGCAGGCTGCCTCCCAGGGACCCGTAGCCACGGTAGCTGTAGTTCAGGCTTCCATTGATGTAGACGGGGTCTTGGGAGTAGGACGAAGCTGGCAGTGAATAGGAGGAGTGGGTGATGGCTGTGGAGTCTCTGGAGTGCTGCTTGTCTAGAGCGATTGGTTCATCCTGCATGGGGAAGCACAGAGGCTGGCTGCAGCGAGGCTGGCCGGCCTCCCGCAGCAGGAGGGCTCGCTCGCCGGCTGACGCGTGGCCAGCACAGAGCAGGGCTCACCTCCCCAGCACGCACCACAGCTCCCTGCTCCGCAGCCCTGTGACTTCTGGGAAGGCTTTTAAAAAAGCTTCGCCAGTTTGCTCAGAAAGCCCTCCCGCTCTGCCCTCCTGCTCTGTCTCGCACCCTCCTGCCGCGAGCACGGTACCTGGGAGGTCTGGTAGATCTCCAGCCGCATCCTCTTGGCTGCTTTCCTCGTCTCGCTCTCGCAGGCAGCGGCCAGGATGTTCTCGGCCATGGCTGAGGTCAGGTGCGGCGGCGTGGGCCTGGTCTGTGGAGACACAAGCAGAGAGCCGTGCTCAGGCCCCGCCGCCAGGCCGCGGTGAGGCGGGACACGGGGCGGCCGCTCACCATCTCCATGCCGTTCTTCTTCATGCGGCGGCAGGACTTGAGGTACGTGCGGATGCGCTTGCGAGCCCGCTCCTGGAACTCGGGGAACTGCCGGCTGCAGGACTCGATGATGGCCTGGATCTTCTCCTTGGGCTGCTTGGAGATGGGAACCATCCGATCCAGGTTCTCGTCCACGAAAAGGCGCACGAACATCTGCAAAGGAGAAGACAGGAGGTGGGAACACTGAACCAGAGAAAGGCAGACTCACCGTCCCCGCAGCGCCATCCTTACGTTGAAGGCCTTTAGCCTCTCCGGGTCCATCCCTTCCGAGTCATTTATCTTATCGTTGTCCTCGTGGTCATCGTGGTCGTCATCATCTTCGTCAGCCGTGGGGGCCCTGCCGACAGTCAGGTCCTCGGGGCAGCCGCTGACTTCGGTCTTGATGGAGTCGTAACTGCCGGAGCTGTATGGAGGGGACTGCGAGGAGACGGGGGTTACCGCAGGCAGCCCGCGCCTTCCCGCAGTCGCATCTGTGGGACAGGCAGCTCAAAAGCCCCTTCTCCTCGGCTCGCCGTTGCTGTCCCCATTCCTGATGTCCCAGCCTCCCCCCACAGCCCGGGAAGAGGAACGCGCGGCAGCGCTCCCATGAGCACCACGTGCACCCACGTGTGTTCGCTCCCCGCGTGCCGTGCCCCGCGCAGGGTTGGGACCGCGCAGCCCAACCCAGCCCCATACCTCTGCCGTGGTCTTCACCGCGTACTTCACCCTGCTGCGCAGCCCGTCGGTGCTGCAGCTGTCCGACTGGTAGGAAGGGGTGACGTGGGCAGGCGTGAGCTTGTCGCAGAGGTTGATGGGCTGGTCGTCGGCGGAGGCCGTGAAGTCCATGGGGGCCGCGGTGCCATTCCCGTTCATTTCGGGGAAGGCGCTGTCGCCCTGCGTGCTGCTGGAGGTGGAGGGGTTCAGGGTGGAGGAACCATTCCCGCTGCAGCTCTCTGACGAGGAGTCATCTGCAAGGAGGGACGCGTGGTCACCCCCGGGGCCACCTCCCCGAGGCAGCAGCTCTGGCCCCCCACCAGCCGCCCCCCAGCCCGGCCACACGCGCAGCACGGCCGCGGCGCCGCTCGGAAAGCCCCAGCCTCGCTGGGAGGTGCTCGGGAGGAGGGACGGCAGAGCCCAGCTTTGGGCCCTCGCAGGCGGCAGCCGGAGGGACGAGCACCGGTGCCCGCGGCTGTAGGGCCATCGCTTTACGGCCCCGCTGGCTCTTTTCTCAGAGCCGCTGGACGGTGCCGTGCCCTGCACCCCTCTGCACCGGGGCCAGCCAGCCGCCCCTCTGTCCCTCTGGAGGTGACGGTCCCACCGCCCGCGCCTCCACCCAGGGCCGCGGCGCCCAAGCTTGAATAAGAACTTTGGAATTTGGTCCTTTTAGGTTTCTGTTTGCATTGCAGGGAGGAGAAAGGGGCATTTCCTCTCCCTGCCTGGGTCCCTCGCCTCCGAAGGCTTTCACAGGGGGTGCACCTGGCCCAGCGTGGGACCCGGGTCAGGAGGGAAGAGATGAACTCCAGCACCCAGAGGCTCGGGGAGCCGCAGCTGGGGCCAGCTGCTCGCGCATGAGCACGGGCTCACCTGGGGAGGAAAAAGTGGGCTCGTGCAGCCTGGAAGCAGCTTTGGGAGCTTTGTGAAGAGGCTGCAGACCCCTTGGCAAGGCTTCTCGTGCACGCTGCTGTGGGAAGGGGGCAGGGGGCTTGCACAGACATCCCACCTGCCCGACCCAGCTCAAAGCCCAGCCAACCTCGTCCACCCTACGTGGACACTCTCCTTCTGTGCCTACATCCACACGTCCCAGAGCTGTCTGTACAGCAGCTGGCAGTGCCAACCACGCTCCCGACTGCAGCGCAGCCATGTGCCGGGCCCCCTCAGGGCACTCTCGTCCCCTCCGTGCCGCGTGGCTCCTCCCGGGCTCAGCTCCCGGGGACTGCTGGGGCAGCCGCTCCCCTCCCTCCCTGCCCTCCCGCACGCCCTCTTCCCGCTGCTGCTTTTCCGAATGCAAAGCTCTGCTTGCAGCCACAGCCTCCCCACACTGCCCCATTGCCCGTGCAAGACACGTCACCGCACCCTGCGGGCCCGGCCTCGGCGGTGCCACGCACCCTTCCCTTGCCCAGCACGTGGCACCGCTTTCCCTTTTTCCTTTCACACACCCAGGTCTTTGACCGTCCCCAGGCTCCCGTGTTTGTGCTCTGCCCGGCTGCAGCAGAGCCCGTCCCCATCCCCGTCCCTGTGCCCATCCCCTGTGCTGCCAGCGGCCCCACGCCCACCGAGGAGCCCGACCCTGGGCCAGGCACAACATCTTCAAACCCCGCTCAGCCCCTTCCCCTGCCCTCCCCCTCGCTGCAGTAAATCCTTTATTTCATTAGGTGCCTCCGCGAGAGGGAAAGGGCGAAGCACGTGGGGAGCCGCTTCCTGTGCAAGTGTGCGCCGGGCTGCGAACAAAGAAGCTGCAGCCGGTGACAAGCAGATGGCGGTCCCTGGTCCCTGGTCCCCCCGGTCCCCAGCCCTGGGGTCCGGCTGCGGGGCAGCCCCAGCACCACGCTGCTGGCTGCCGGCACATGGGTGCTGGGTCCAAGGGTGGGTGGGCGCGGGGCAGTGGGACGGTGCCCGGCTGCTGCCACCCTCCTCCTCCTCCTCCTCCCATCAGCATCTGCAGGGAACATTAATGAGAGGCTGCGGCGAACTTTCCTGTGACCCCTGAGGAGGCTGCAGCAGCACAGGACTTTGTATCCCTTAAAATAAACAGACTTGAGGACACTCAGGCATCCGAACAGACCGTGGGGGCCGGCTGGGGCCATGTGTGTCCCGAACCGCCCCGGTACAGGCACGAGTGCTCCCTTCGCCAAGGCTGCTCCATTCCCTGCAAGCCCCCAAATTAAAACATCCCCACTCGAGCTCCCACTCTACAGAGCTCCCTCCCCGTCCTTTCCCTTGCACTGACCCACTTGTTGGTCTGGGCGCAGGTAGAAGCCCTGGCTCCCAGCTGAGGCGAGCGCTGGCTCCGCACTCTGGGCACCTCCGTGCCCCCAGCCCCACGCTGGTCGCAGCAGTGGGGCTCCGTGGGGCGGCTGCAGCCCGGCCCGTGGCGGGAGGGCTTTGCTACTGGCTCAGCCCGGGCAGGGTGCGATGCCAGAGGTGCTGCCAGCGCCTGCCCGCAGGCACGGAGGATGACCGCGGGCTTTGCTCTGCAGCCGGCGGCAAGGCACCCGGTCCCAGCTCGGCTCCCCCCCCGTGCTCCCTGCTGCTCCGCGCCCGAGCCCTCTGCCCCACGCACGCATCGCCGGGGCGCGCGCACAGCCCAGCCAGGCACGTGGGCTCACGGCCAGACCCCCCCAGCATGGACTCGGTGTCCTCGGCCGGCCACCGCGCTGCTCCCCCGGTCCTGCCCGGCTGGGGCTGGGCACTGCAGCCGGTGCGGGTGCAGGATCTGTGCTGGCTGGGGGCAGGTGGCAGGGGCAGGGAGGGCTGGCGGAGGCTGAGCCTCCTCCCTCCCCCTGCTCTGCTCCCAGCCCAGACGGGGCTCCCAGAGGGAGGCTCCAGCCTCATCCAGCGATGCCTCTCGGCGGGATTAAGGAGCATTATTCCTGCGTGCAGAGGCACGAGCCGCAAGCCGGGCCCTGCCGCCAGACCCGGCACAGCCACAGCAACAGCGTGCGCGGCTCAAGGCCAATCAGCACCATCCCGCAGGCCGACGGCAGGGACCTCCTGCCGGCTCCTTGGGGCAGCAGGTAGCCCCCGGCACGGTGCCCAGCGCAGAGCGGGGCCGGGGGCCCCCCACACCATGAGACCTCCACCGGGCAAGGGGCACCGAGGGAGGCGGCACCTGGGAGGTGAGTTTGTGGTGCTCTGCGCATCCCCAGTCTGACCTGAGCATCCCTGCTCCGCCCTGGGCATCCTCAGACTACCCCGGCATCCCCGTACTGCCCTGGACATCCCTGCTCTGCCCTGCCCACCCTCCAGCCTCCCCGTGGCCCCCAGCTCTGCCCCTGTTCCTGCAGCTCCTGCCCCCTCGGCAGCACCGGTCCTGCACCGGCTGCTCACACCGGGCAGGGTGCTGGGGGGGAGGCATGGACCTCCTGCCTTCCGATGTCTCAGGGTTGCCTTGGTGTTGCACAAAACACGCACAGCAGCTGCAAATCAGGTTTCTAGCCAATCCCGCTGCATTTACAAAACTTGGTTTTGCTACAGTCAAAAAATACTGAAAACAAACACGAAGAGGTGTTTAGGAACCTGTCCAGGTGGAATAAGGAAATGAAATGGGAATCTAAAGTAAGGGACCAGCACCTACTGCAAGAACAATTTAGTTTAAACCAAGGATGACTGTAAGTAAATAGCGAGGTTTGCAAACCCACTAGCTACAGATAAGTTTGTTAATTCTGCACTTTTATGGGTTATGCTCTCCCAGAAGCTCTGCAGGTAGCATGGCAGATTAATCTCTCTTGTGGGCAGAGAAATGGCCGCAAATCCAGATTGCTGAGGACCTTGGATCAGAACGGGAATGGCTTCAGCCAGCTTAAAAATGGGGACGCCCTCGGGAGGGAGCGCTGGGGCAGCTCCGTCCCACGGTTGGCAGCGAGCGGTGCCCCGGGGGGGCTGGAGCCGGACCCCCCCGGCACAGGTGCTGGGACCAGACTTAGGCTCCCGCTTGGCCACAGAGGCTGCTGTCGGAGAGCCCGTCCCCACGCCTGTCCCCACGTGCCCTCCACCAGGGACATGGCACCCACAGGACCTCGAGCAGGGGTGAGGGCTGCGCTCCCGGAGACCCACCGCTGCGACCACGCACATGAAACTTCTGAGATTTGGGAGCTTTTCTGTCAACTCCCAGTGAGTGCCCAAAATACACAAATAAGTAGCAGGAGTCTGCAAGCAGCAGGAGAGCAAAGCCAGGCTGTGTAGCCATGAATATATTCATTATCAACCAGCACGAGTCTCGTGAGCTCTCTGCTCACGGCTGGAGTTTGGCTGAGCGAGGAGCCCCTCTAATGAGGATAATTGGAAGCCCCTCTGCTCCACCCCCACGACCTAATTGAAGCAGATGGAACTGTAAAAACAATGTCACTTCGAACTGTTTTGATCTTTCAGTTGGGAAGCAAAATATTTCATTCCCCATTGAATCCTCCAAAGTCGGGGCTCCGCAAGAAGGAGGCTGGAGGTGGAGGAGCCCCTGGAACTCGGGAGCGCCGGACGGGCGCAGGGGCTGGGGCAGAGCCGCCCGCGGGCACGGGAGCACCGCTCCCTTCTGCTGCAGCCGCGCCGGCACCGCGAGCGGCGAGGGCAAGCGGCGGCTGCGGAGCGGGGAAGCAGCGTCGAGTCTATTGTGGCCTCCGTCCCTCCCCGGCTGCGCCAATCCCAGGGAAGCAAGAAGCAAAATGGCTTCTTGGGTAGTGGTGATGGGGGAGGAGGGGATCAGTCACTTATTAAATGAATTAATCAGGGCTCAGCGTTTTCATTTTGAAGAGGCTTCTGGATTATCCTTGATTTCTGTGACACTGGATTTGCAGAGATCAGGAGGGGAACGGGAGATTTCCAACACCTGCTCCCCGGGAGATTTTATGGCAGGGAAGTGGTTGGGTTTAACATCTATGTCAGCGAGGGCCACCACGCTGCTGTCCAAAGGCAGAATTAAAGATGAATGGGGCAAATTGTTCCTCCTCCTGTCACATCTCCAGAGCGAAGACAAAACCTCTTTTGACTTGGAAAACAATGAGCTTATGTAAGAGCCAGCAGCCCACGGAAACCTCGCCACAGCGCTGCACCGCCGCGGCAGGGCAGGGGCCGCCGAGCCCCTGGCCGGGACGGGGGCTGGGGGCTCGGCCCCTGCCCGCCTGCCCACAGCCATCACCAGGAGCGCTGGGGTCCCAGGGGAGCCCCCTGCTCCCCGCATTGCCCTGGCCGTGCCCGCCTGTGGCCGCAGCGGTGGCGGGGGCAGCCGTGCCCATCGCCGGCCGGGCCAGGTGTGCCCAGCGCCGTGTCACCCGCGCGGGCTGGAGCGTCGCATCCAGCTGCAAACGACTGTCAAAAGTGTTCAAAGCATCCCGCAGACGTCTGACTGTAACAACAGCCAGGAAGATGAAAAGTGCCATAAATTATTCACTCACAAAAGAGACGAGAAGGGGGAAGAAGGGGAGGAGGAAAGCCTGCGAGGAAGGGATACTTAATACAAATTAGAGAGATGGAGTGGGAAAGGGGCCTCGCGGGGGGCCACTGCTGGGCGGGAGCGCAGCGGTCATCAGGCACAAGCGGGCGGCGTGCCGGGGCCCCTGCGCCCGAGAGCAGGGTGCCGAGTGGCCGGAGGGGATGTCTGTCTTCTCCAGGTCCTGCCCGGCTGATTTCCTCTGAGATGCACAGAAAAGAATAAAGAAACATCGATGGGAGCAGTGAGGCTGGCCAGCATCCAGTTAAGGCGCTGTATTTCCTGTCTTCCTTCGTTAATGCAAACCTCATTACGTCCCAGACGAAGCCTCCATCCTCCGCCCACCCTCCTGGGTCCCTGCCTCCGACCGGAGTCCCCGGCGAGCCGGACATCTGGCACGGCTGGGCACAATGCGTGTCCGCAGGCGGGCCCGGCCGGACAAGGCAGCGCTGTGCGGCCGCTGCCCCTCCCCGGCACCAACGGTGCCCCCCGGTGCCGTCTCCCACGGTCAGAGGGAGCGGCGGCCCCCAGCACGCGGCACGGGGCCTCGCGACAGACATCTTCCCTCGCAATGCAGCTCAGCGGCTCCAGCAGCTGCAGGCGGCCTTGTGGCCAAGGTGCTGCAGAGCTTGGCTCTCCCTTGTCCTCCCCCTGCCAGGAAGGTGCTGTGGCGGCGGGGAAGGGATGCGGAGCACCCCGCTTAGCCACGGCATGCACTGGGTTTGCATGCAGGAGGAACAAAGCGATGGGGCAGAGCTGGTGGTGAGCGCAGGGAGCCCAGCGCAGAGTTCAGCTCCAAGGGCCGGTGAAGCCAGGGTCCCTCGGCACCAGCGCTGCATTCCTCAGGCTCCAGAAGCAGCTGGGACGAGGCTGCCTGTTGTTGGAGAGGGCTTTTGCTCAAGGTAGCAGATGTGCCCCAGGGAGAGGTGACGGGGCGCGGCAAGCCGTCGGCCCCATATGGCTCAGGAAGGGCAGGACGGTGAGGACGGCCTCGGGTGGGGACCCCCATCCCCTCACCCCGATCTGAGGTCTCCAAGAGGGTGAAATCCCACGCCGGTGCAGGGAGCCCTGAAAACTGAGAATTTGACAGCCTGGGAAAAGCAAAGGCAGAGATGGTCAGGGCCCGCAGACGACCTCTTGCAGTGTGCTGCAGCGGGGAGCGCGTGAGCGCTCCGTGGTTCAGGTGTCCGCCGTCGGGGTGGCCGGCCAGTGCGGCTGCGGTGTGGGGCGAGCTGAGCTTGGCGTGCAGGCACTGCCTGGCTTCTGGCGAGCGTTTTGTAAGAGGACCGCTCCCCTCCCCAGAAATGACTCTGCTGCATCAGCATCACAGGGAACCTGGCGACGTGCAGAGCATCAGGGGCACCTTGCGAAGTAACGGTGCTGTGACCAGGAGCCACGGCACGCATGTTGTGCCAGAAGAGGTGTGATGGTTTGGTGTGGTCCCTACCATTCCCTGGGTGTCCAGAGGAGCCACGAGCCCCCACTGATCCCCGGGACAGCATCCTGAAACAACGCCCGTGTGCACGTTCCTGCGGCTCCTCCTTGGAGCGCTCCCAGGGGACATCCCTGGCACCCAGGAGCCTTCAGGGATGCCCCACCAAGCGTGTGCCTTCGCAGTTAAGCAGGTTAAGAAAGTCCTTTCTCCAAGGTCTGGATTAGCAACTGCTGCTCCAGGCAGACCAGGATCAGCAGGGATGCTGCCAGGCAAGAAGGACGGCACGCGGGGACCTCACGGAGAGCAATCTGTCCCAGAGCGGTGCCATGAAGCAGCCCCGTGCCTGCACGCGGAAGGCAGACCCTGCGCTCGAGAGCCAGCCTGCCTGATGAGAAGGAGCGGAGCGAGGGGCAGCCGCTTCCCGTGACCCGGCAGGACTGACGGCCGGGGGACAGGCAGAACACAGCCTGCCGGCAGAGATACTGAGGCGCCTTCTACACCAGCTCAAGCGCTTTGCTGTGTCGCACGCACTTGGGTGTTTTGGGGGTCTGCTGCTTGCTTTTCAAAGGCACCTGCTGGCACTTGCTGCCAGGCTACGCCGTCCCCGTGCAGGGAGAGCCCGTTCAGCCCCTGCTCCGCCAGCAGACACAGACAGGCTCAGACAGACCCAAGCCCAACCAAAGCTGCTCACACGTGAAGCCAGCTCAGGCAGGACAGCGCCCGATGCCCAGGACTTCAGGGAAGGTGATGGGCGTGAGGTCAGCGCGACGCCGCTGCTTTCAGGGGCATTTTGCTCCGAACGCGTGCTGGCTCCCACGGACACATCCCTCCAGGATGTCCTGCACAATGGCTCAGCTTCAGCAGCAAAAAGTTCATGTTGATCTTGCTGCTGCTCTGGGTATCCACCGGCTTCCTGCGGGGCACGTACGCTGTGAGTAACATCCTACAGGGAAGGGATGTTGCAGGGAGCTTCACGTTTTCCGTGCTGGGGCCCGCAGGATGAGTAACAAAGGAAAATGGAAGGAGCAAGTGTGCGCCTGTGCCGGTGTTGCTACTCAGGGCTGGCCTGTTTGACCCCACGTCCCTGTGTCCCGCCGTGCGCCCCTGCATCCGTGCATCCCGCCAGGTGTCCCTGCATCCTGCTGCGCGTCCCTGAGTCCTGCAAGGCATCTGTGCTTCTCTGCATCCCGCAACGCGTCCGTGCATCCCTGAGTCCCGTGGTGTGTCCCTATGTCCATGTGTCCCACCAACCCAACCTGAGCCACTTCTCTGCCGCCGATGCTCTCCCAATGGTGTCTTCTGCTATCCCTTACCTCCTGAAGTCATTAGCTCTAATTTGTTCTCCCTGCTGTTCCAAAGGCTGACGCTGTTTGTAGCATGGGTATACCAGGCCAAGGTTTCTGGGCACGAAGACAAAATAAGGTGTTGGCTTCCATCTGAGCTGCTTTTCAGCTCTCTGACGACTTAGCAGATACCTGCGTATCAAAGCATGGGACAACTGTTTCCTGCTCTCCTGCCTTTCTGGATTTCATGCCGCTGTGCTTGTGTGTCATATGAGAGTACTCGCTCTTTGCAGCCCTCTAGAAGACCTGAAGTTGGTACTTCAGACAAGACTTTTTTTAAACAAGCGTGTCAGATGATACTGCTATCCAAATACGCAACTCTTCATTAAAAGTCTATACTTTAGGAAGCCTTTCACAGAAAACAGACTCCAGACACCCTTCCCATTAAATGATGGCAGACAGGAGCAGCTCAGAACCTGAGAATGACTTTCAGGGGAAGGAGACCAGGCGCAAAATACTCTGAACAGAGCCCTTGTACCGCCATGGCTCGTGCCCTCCACGCGGTGCACCTTGTAAAGTTTACAAGTGCTGGCTGCTGACGCTGGTTTTCCTGGGAGTCTTGCACGTGGACAGCCTCAGTGAGCCAGCACGAACGTGGTAAAACACATTTGCTTCTTAAAAAAGAGTTTTCATGGGCTGTGAGAAGAGGAAACTGAAGAGTCCTCAACTCTTTAATTCATGCACATTCACTTCCCCGCGCCAGTGATGCGCCTCGTCCTCCACAACACGACGCTCCCTCTCTGCGCCGTGCTGCCCTCCTCCAGCCCGCTGCTCTCCTGGGTCCCCCTCTTGGCACTTCCCTTGCCTGGGCCACGGCGTCGCCTTCTCAGCCTCTTGTGGGCTTCGGCCCCGGTAGGAGCGGTGGTTTGATACAGGGACCGACCCGAGGCCTTTCATGCCAGCAGCATCGGCCTGAATTTTACAACTCCAACACTGGACACCAGCCATGGATACTCACCACAGTGACAAAACTGGGCTCCTCTTATTCAGCCCCACACACTCCCTGAAATAGGACAGTCTGATGGAAATCCCAGTGCTGGGCTCCCACTGGAAGGGTCTCGTTAGCAACCTTAGACTCCGCTTGCTTACTCTTTGACTCCACCACTTTTGAGTTGTCGAGTCTATCTGTTTTAGCCTTCTTCCAATTCGCTTGCATTCCTCATAAAAAGGAAGGAGATATTTGTACTTCATTACTCACTACTGAACCTTACAAAAGAAACTAGAGGAGCCAAGAAGGGCCCCAAAGAGGACACCTGCTTTTGAAGAAAAATCACAGGGCATGAAAAATTGGATGCATTTCTTAAGAGGGCAGAGAGAGGATTTAGCTTGAGTGAGAACATCTTGATTTGCTTAAATACGTGAGTCCCTTATTAAATTACTGTCCTGCTGAATAATAGTGGTGAGCACAGGGTTGAAAACCATGTCATTCTAGATTGTAAATGAGACTTGGGAATTCAATGGTGAGGGATAAGCCTCAAGCCTGAAATGTCCTGGCAGGCGAACAGCAAAGTTCAGGGGATATGGACAGACCTGGCAAGGCGCAGGTAAGAGAGGCAGCGGAGCGGTGCTAGAGGCTCTGCCGCGGGAGCGCTGCGTGCAGCCTGGTCCCGGAGCGCCCAGCGCCTGACGTGCAGGGCTGTGCGAGCACCGAAGCGCCCTTCCCGGCTCCGTGGGCACAGCGCAGGGACAGCCTTGCATGGGCAGAAGCGCCCGTGCCCACCTCGCCGGGCAGGACGGCTGCCGCACCGGCAGGTTTCACATCGTCACTGCGGCTGCTGGGCTCCTGGATGTTTTTAAAATTAGCAGCTTCTCTAAACTGCAGCTTTGCAATAGGAACTGAAGTGCCACAACGCACCGGACTAACGAATGGAGCATCCCCATCACCCATGCCTCTGGCCACCCAAAGCCACTCCAGGGAGACCTTCAGGTGCAAAAGCCCCTTTTTTCCTGGGGGGCCTCCAGTCCCCTTTCTTAGCGCTGAACTCACCAGCCCAGGCTGCCCCTCGCTCCCAGCAGCATCTGGGCTGCAGACAGCAAGGGATTCGCCCCCTTGAGCACAAGCCAAGTAGCAGTCCAAGCACCGAACCCTTGCGAGCATCACGGAGATGAACTCTGACCTGAACTTGTACTTCTACCACTTATTTACTTGAGCATTTCTTTAAACTAGCTTGCTTCACTGAAGGAGCACAACACAACTTCTTACCAAAGCCTCCCTCCCACCCATCCCACGTGCGGCACCTTCAGCCCCTTCCAACAGCCTGCCCGAAGCGAGGAGACACCCCGCGTGCGTCCCACAGTGTCGGCGCGGTCGCTTGCTGCAGATGACACATTCCTTGCCTGGGGGATCACTCATGCTAAGGTGCAACTTTCTGGGCATGGAAAGCTGCGGTCGGTACCGCAAAGGGCTGGTCTCCCAGCGGAGGGTCGGGTGCGACCTGTAGCTCAGGACTAACGGGGCTCTCCTCGCCACACCTGGGGAGCCCCCACCTGACGCCTTCCCAGGACCTGGCGCTCGAGGAGCTGGCAGCCGGGTCCCTGCACAAGGACCCTCAGCTCAGAGCTGGGGAGGGCCCCAGCTGACAGCAACCTGCAGGCTGAATGGGAAGGCTTTGAAGCCTGTGCTGATATGAAATCCATCCCACAGGTGGGACACCTGATCAGAAAGGACTGGTTAATGTTTAATAAGTCACAAAAACATCCTGAGTGAGAGACGCCGAGCTCTTCCCGCCCGCCACGGGCACTCACCGTCCTCCTGGCCGTGCAGGTTCTGCGGGCTGCGCATGCTCTCGTCCTGGCTGGGGCTCAGGCTGGAGTTCAGGTGCTGGTCAGCTGAGATCCATGTGGAGTCGTTCATATCAAAGTCCTCGCTGCTCACCGATGTCTCATCCTAGAGGCAAGCAGGAAAGGGTTAACGCACTGAGCTATTTTCTTTCCTTGATTCTCCAGCTGTAGCATCTCCTGACCGCACACCTTCCTAAAAGATATTCTGTCCGCAGCTCCCGCACCCCAAGGAAACTTGCCGGCCCCCCGGGCCCCGGCGAGCAGCCCCGGCGTAGGTGGTTTTCCCAGAGGAGAACGCCCCAGCTCTGCTTCCTGCCTGAAGACGTGCCTGAGCAATGGCACTGTCTCTAATTGAGGACAATTAGAAAGAGCTCGCATCCTGTAGGAGCGGATGGCTGAGCCCTGGAGTTTACCCTTTAATCTCCATCCACACCAGCATGTTTCTGGCAGGCAAGTGGCATGTGGGAGCTGGGGACAGGGCACAACTCCATTAAAACAGCTCTGTAAAACATCTCAGGCTTTTCTGAGATCAAATCACCCACTGCAACAAGGAAGCACCAATGGAGTAACAGTGGCGGGGAATGTCCGCTGGAGTAACTGGGGATGGTGCCACCGGTTCCCATGGACCTCAGCTGCCCAATGCTGCAGGAAAGGCCCCCGGAGGGAAGGGGCTTGCGTTAGCAGGAGGACCCTGAGGCCGGTTGGCTGAGGCGTGTCCGGGCTGGAGGCTGGAGGCTGGAGGCTGGAGGCTGGAGGCAGGCGCTGCCTGCGCCCTGCTCACAGGCAGGGCCGGGCGGAGGGGCTGTGGTGGCGAGGTGTCCCCACTCGTCCCGCGGGGCTGCGGTGTCCCCGCTCGTCCTGCTCGCCCCCGGGAGGCACCTCCCGGGGCAGGAGAGCCCAGCCAGCCCCAGCACCAGCTTCCCGGCGGCATAGATTACATTCCTCTCTCCCACTCCTGCAGCTGAAAGGACATTTTCTCTCCCCCTTCTCGCTAACCTTTACAGTACTTCGAGACACAGCCCTTGGATCGCTTCCAGAGCCGGAAAGGTCAGCCGCAGGATTTCAAGACCATCACCATCAAGGCAGCGCTGAGATCCTGAATGAGAGGAGGGGCCGGGGGAGCTCCCCGAGCCAAGCCCTCTGAACACGCCGCTTCGCAGGAAGCAGATGCGCGTCCCTGTATTAACGCGGTCCCGCCGGCAATTCCTTTATCTGCCTTCCTCTCCCCAGCCGTCCTCCCAAAATAATGGACAGAGACCGCATCCAGAACCGTGGTGTGGAGGGGAACACCAAAAATGTTTCCAGAAGTGCTTTCAACCATGCTTTCCTTTGATTGAAGTATTTCAAAGGCTTGTAAACGCTCAGCTCCTTTTCTTTCCTTCCCCACGTCCTGAGATAACATATACCGCCCGCTCCCTTTCCGTGTAAGAAGCAATTGGCAAGAACCCCTCCAACGTAAGGCTGCGCCTCATAAAAACTGCCCTGTCTGGCTGCCTCTGGCTGACAGTTTTTATTGTGAACAAATAAATGTCTTTAAAGACAGGTTTGTGCTTTTCCTCCTGCTCCTTGTCCCTGCAGACACATCTGCTGGCCTGGGGCAGGAGCTGCGGGCACTGGCTCGCGCCGCCCCCAGCCTCCTGGGGAGTTTCCTGGAATTTACGGCTCGCACACCCGCACGGTCGGGCTCAGCCATCCACTGCCACAGGGACTGGGGTGCCCAGACACCCCACACCTGCGTGCATGGCCCCCCTGGTGCAGGCCCTCTGCTTGTGTGGGGCTTGGGCAGGGCAGGAGGCACTGGGAGGCACTGGGAGGTACTGGGAGGCATGCCGCTGCTGGCATACCGAGCTGCTACACCGTCCAGGAAGCAATCCTGCCTCTCCACAAACTCCATCTTGCACGTACAGGAAAGGACTGCACAGGTCTCCCTGGTGCATGCCGCACAGTCTCTATTGTGGGCATTCACAGGGAGCCAGCCGCCCTAATAGCTGGCCTTCTTCACAAGGCTTACCCAAGATTACTGTCGGAGCTTAAGAGACAAACGCAAATGCCAAGGTCCTTGCTGCCCGCAGCCTGTCACCTGGCAGCTGGAGGGTGAGGAGCCCCGGCAGCGACCAGTGCTTGGCTCAGGCGTAACTTCTGCAGGGCTAAATTGCAGAGGACGCTCAGCCTCAGTACCTGAATCCTAACCCAGGTGCATCACGCTCTGCATGCACTCACGCAGGCTGGAAAATCAGAGACACGAAAGATGCCTCGCATGTGCATGCTATGTAAAGTGCTTTACAAATGTGTACAATTCTCTCGAGGTGCAACAACATTAGCCTATTATTAGAAATACCCTGGGTATCAAACCAGAACCCATAAGCTATAAATGACTCAAGTGAAACAAGGCTGCTGCACGTTCCCAAGTCCGTGATCCAGCCACCAGCAGGGAGCACGCTGCTGATGTGGGACCCCGTCAGGCGATCCCATCCCCGTGTCCCCAGCGTCACCCTCTGCTTTTCAGCCAAGGCCACATGCTTTTCAGCGCTAATACCCTCATCCAAAATGCTAACTTCCCTAGCAGAGCACGCGTCCAGCAGCAGAGCCTACCCCAAGCAATGCACAGCTAATGCTGCAGCTGATGCTACGGCGAACTCCTCGACAGGGTCCCAGCGGCGACCAGAGCCAGTGGTGTGAGCTGCCGGAGCCCCTCTGCTTGGCACCAGGCAATGGTGCCCTGGGAGCTCCTTGCACCTCTGTGCCTTTTCCCTGAATGAGAGAAAGGCTGCAGCCCGGGCAGCTGCTCTGCTGCGCATCCCGGCAGCTCCGGCTGTGGCTCCAGCAACCTCTGCTGCCCCTGCGCCCACCTTGTCGCTGCCTCGTCACTCCCTCCTCGGGACGCCCGTTGGGGACCACGCGGCTGAGCTTTGCGACCTCCTCCGCTGCCCATCCGTGCCGGCGGCAACTCCCGGCACTGCCCCGCAGCCGCCAGCGAGACCCCGGGGCTGTGGCACAGCTTCCCGGCACCAAAGCACAGCGCAGGGGGATCAGAATACCTGGCTGGGTGGGGGTGGACAGCTCCGAATTTTCTCCAAATGCCAATGACCCGGCTGAACACTGAGACTCAGAGTGGGCTCTGCTGTCCAGGCAAACGAGGAAGCGTTTCTGAACAGTAGCAACGGCTACAACTCGGAGCAATACGGTAAATCTAATCTACCCTTCCACCCTCTTTTGGCTTGCAAGTCAGGCAGCTCATTCTTTTTCCTCTCTGGGTTCTCAGGAGAATTCTCTCTGCTAATTTCTTCTTTCCTGTAAACAAACTTCAAATGAAACTTTCATTAGAAAACAGAACACAATCCATTACCAGCGCCTGTCTCAGGACTGGCCGCCTCGTCCCCAGCTCCACGCCACTCGTGGCACAGAGGAAAGTGATAGTGCCTGCCCTGATCCGCCAGCCCGGAGTCTCTCCTCCAACCTAAGCATTGTGGCCGCTGCCCTCCTCCTTCCTGCCTTTCCCAGCTCTCCAGAGAGATCTTCTCACCCCGCAGTAAAGTCCCATCGCTTTGTTTCCAACGTTCAAGGGATTGAGCGATCAAGGGTCAGGCAATGTGCGTGCAGCTCCTCTTTTGAAAGGGGAAGTCGGATCCTGCTGGTGCATTCACAAGCCACACCCAAACATCGGAGCAGGACTCCAGGCACCGCGCAGGGTTTGGAAAAACAACATCCCTGCTCCTCTCCTTATCTACAGTCCAATATTCACAGCTGCTTTACAGACACTTGCAGCCAATGTTTTCCAACTGGCAAAGGCAGACACTCACATGTGCAGAATGAACGCTCGGCATTTCTGTCCCACTTTTCATTCACGAATCTTCAAGCACCGTGTGTGCACTCATCTGCCAAGACTCTCAACTTTCCTCCGAGTTAGGAAAGTATTCTTCCTGATACCGAGCTGAAAGCCCGGGGTACCAACGGCTGCACTGGCTGGTCCAAGAAGGCAGCGAGCTGGTGGCAGGTCCGGGAGCAGATGCGAGACCCCCGGACTGTAATGCTTTAATTGCTAGACAACGTTTCTCTACCAGTAGCTCTCCTTCCTGGAGAACAACCTCCTGTAGCGCGGTCTGGAACAGGGCACAGGGGGAAGCTACTCTTATAACCGTATCTCGTAAATATATGCAAGGCTATCGGTAACCTGCTTATTTTACAGCCTGGCTCAGTTTCTCAGGGACTACCTTGCAAGTGTCTCGCCAATCATTTACACACTGTGCCTTATGCTAAATATTCCAGGCTCCAGTTCTCAGGATGGTTTATTTTCTCCTTTCGAGGCCTTTCATTTGAAAACGCGTCCTTTCATGCCACAGCCTCCTGTCCCGGTCAGATTTCCTTCCATGGAGCAGGAACCGAGGCCGTGCACCCCGCAACCCCTCCGCAGGCAGCCACGCTCAGCTTCCCATCAGCGCCAGCGGCGTTTTTAGAAGCAACAAAAGGCGATGTGTGATCGCCAGGCCCTGCTGCTGCTGCACCTCCGTGCCAGCCACGACCCGCCGGCCCTACCGGGCACGGCACCTCCCGCCGCCAGCCGCCGCAGCAGCGCGGCGCTCGGGAAGGAGCTATCAGGAAGGTGGCCTCATCTCCGTCTCAGCAACTGCTTAAACCCGGCCCTCTGAGCATGCCAAGAAGGTATTGAACCAGATTTGACCCTAACTTAACCAGTTCAGCGCAGCAAAAGGCTTACTAATGGAAGGTAAAACACTGCAGGTCAAGGATTGGTGCTGCAGCCGCAAATACTGTAGTGGTCATTGCTTCGAAGAGCCTGAGGAACCTTAAAGCACAACGGACCGCGCTCGGCTGTGGCGGTAGCGATCTGTGACTGTGCTGCCTACTTGTGTGCGCGATGCACAGACCAAACAAAATATCCTGGGCGCCCTTTGTCAGGTTACATACGTCCTGACTGACTGCAATTTCTGCTGATTTCTACGGGACAAGGCAACAACGAGTATCTGTTACTTCCCAAAAACGGGTAAACGAGTTAATTTGAAACATGAACAACAAATGGAAGAGGAAGGGAGGATCACTACCTCTCCCCCACCCCCTTCTCTGAGACCTCTTCTTCTGGGAAAATCACCCAAAGGAGAGTTCCTACGGCCAGCAAGTGGAAGGATGCCGCCTGCCGCCACCCGGGCGGGGGCGAGGGCTCCGGCAGCCCCTTCCCGGGCTG
>VXAL01014385.1:1293-27325 GCA_013399475.1 Chauna torquata | reverse complement strand
ATGGGGATGGGGATGGGATGGGGTCTGTGCGTGGCGCTGGCCAGGAGCCTGCGGGCGGGCGTGCTGCGCCGCTCCACCGACGCGTGTCCCTGTGCCAGGCCTGCGAGGCGAGCCGGGGGGGCCCCGCCAGCACGCTGCACGCAGCAGAGAGCTGTCTCCAGGCAATCCCGGATGGCTCCAGTTAAAATCAGCTACGTCGTGTCCTTCTCCTCACAGGTCTCTGCATCTCTGCTGCGTTTCTCCAGGCGGTGCTGGGTGGGAGGTCTCGGGTTTTCCATTCGAGCTGCTGCGATCTGCCCGTGCTGGTGTGAAGTGGCGCGGCTGTGGGGCTCCTTGTAGGTGCTGGCTGAAGGGGCGACCCCGGGGCACTAATAACCGGTTCTTCCTCTCTCAAATGGGGTGCTATCTCCATGTGTTGTCAGAGAATCCCCTGCTTCTCCCCCGAGACAGTGAGCTGGATGGAGGTGCAAGGGGAGGGAGCTGACAAGTGCTGCGGTGTTGTGTACAGGACCCCAGGTACCCGGTGGAGAACCTGCTGTGTGACGATGGCCGTCGTCCGTGGCTCAGCTGCCCCCAGGACCGCAGCAGGCAGCTGAGAGTGGAGCTGCAGCTGGAGAGAGCCAGCCCCATCGGCTACATTGACGTTGGTAGGAGAAAGGGGGGGCTCGGCCCGTGGGGGTGAGGGAGAAGCGTGCCCCCTCCTGCACCCCTTGTAGAGACTCTGCAGTGAAGGGTCTGTGCATGCTGCGCTCCCTGGGGGCCAGAAGGGCTTCTGTTGGGGCAGGGGGCAGCCTGTGCTCGGGCTTCCTGTCTTGCGGGCTGGGGTTGCTGTAGGGGACTGGGCAGGGGACATGCCCTGAGCCCCAGGGAGGAGCAGTCGGTGCCCTGCAAGCCCCGAACCTCGCCTCTCCCTGCCTTAACGCAGGCAACTATGGCTGCGCCTTCCTCCAGATCGAGGTGGGGCGTTCCTCGTGGCCGCTCGACCAGCCCTACGTCACCCTGGTGCCCAGTGTCACGCTGATGACACCAGCTGAATCAAAGCTGGACAAGAACCGCTGTGGAGTCCGGATGTTTAAAGAAGGTAAAGATCAACCCATCCGAACAAAGAGGCCCAGGGCAGAGCAGAGGTGCTGGGGGGCCGCCTCTGAACCCCCGTGTCCCCCTGCAGCAGACTTCCTGGCGCTGGCGGTGGGGCAGAAGTGGGACCGCCTGCGGCTCACCTGCAGCCAGCCCTTCACCAAGCGCGGCCAGTTCGGGCTCTCCTTCATCCGCGTGCGCACCCCGCTGGACCCTGAGCTCCAGCGGCCAGCCCTGCAGCCAGCGCCGGTAGGTGCTGTCACGGCTCCTTGCGCTCCTCCCTGCGGGGACCCGCTGCGGGGTCACGGTAACGGGGCTTCTCCCTCAGCGCCGGTGCCCCACGGAGCGCACGTTCAGCCCGGCTGCAGCGGGGTGGTCTCTGGGGCGGGGGGTGGGCACAGGGCATAGGTCACATCTCCTGGGGCATCACCTTGTCCTGCAGGTGGACACTGAACCTGCGGATGGCCCCTGGCGCTCCAGCCCTGCATTTTGCACGACTTTCTCTCCAGAACCACACTTGTGAGTAGCCCAGGCTGGGGTCACTGAGCAGGGGTGCTGGGATGGACATGGAACCTTGGCTGTCCACGCGCTGGGCTGTCCTGCCTGGGGCACGCTTGGTGATCCTGGGGATCTGCCTCTGCTGGCTGACACTGGCCTGATCCCTGAGGAAGCCGAGTGCCTGACACACCTGCAGGGATCCAGGAAGGACCCACCTGGGCCAGCTTTCACATGCCCACATCCCTCCCCTCCCTGCATGGCCAGGCCTTGGAGACGTCTCCAAGCTGCAGGCACCTGGAGCCCTGGATCCTGCCAGCGTGAGCGGTTCCCACTCGCAGGGCAGCAGGGACTGACAGCTGTCTGTGTCCAGGAGCTCGAGGGAGGAGGAGCAGCTGAAGAGCCGCCTTCAGCAGCTGGAGCCGAGCGCTGCGTCCCATGCCTGGAGCCCAGCCCGCCTCAGCCGCCCGGCCAGGATGGTGCTGTCGGCAGCACAGAGCCGGGCCCTGAAGCCCAGAGCCACCACGGGCGCCCCGGGGAGCAGCCCGGAGCTGCCGGCCGAAGACTGGGGAGGCCCTGCAGCAGCAGGTGAGCGTGAGCCTTGCCACAGTCGGCGTGTGCCCCTAAAACTGTCCCAAGGGATCCTGTCCTGCTGAGAGCTCTGCCCGTGTACAGAGGGATCCCACAGGCGGATCCACACTTGTGGGGGGATCCTGCGCCCAGTGGGGATCCTGTGTTCCCTGCCCTGCTGGCAGGCAGGGTTTGCCCTGGCCAGGGCAGGACACACCACCCTCCTTGCTGGCACAAGAGAAGTCCCACTGCTCATTGAGAAGCCTCCTGTGATCCATTTGCTGTCAAAGCTGTCGTGTTTGCAGTGCTGCAGCTGGAGGCGGCCAAGCCCTGTGTGTCCGACCTCCCCACGCTGCCCCACGGCAGGGCTGGCACTGTAAGAGCCCTGGGGGTGTTAAAGCCGCTACAGTGCCCAGCCCCTTCTCATCCTGCCCCACGCACTCTTGTAGGGACCAACGGCTTGGTTCCCACAAGCTTGGGGGGGCAGCAAGGCCTGGCATGGTGGGGAGGGCCCTGGAGGTCCAGGGCTCTGTCAGCTGCACTGCGTCCGTGTTGATCACTGTTTCATGTCACGCTGGTGTTTCCCTACCTGTGAATGCTGCTCGTTCGTGGCTCACAGGGCCCCTTCCACCGGGATGTCTGATGCTGCTGTGTGGAGGGAAGGATCACTCTTTGTTGTTCTCCAGGGTCTGCACAGGACATCCCTGCAGCCCCAAAGAGGGCCCGCAGGCAACCGGGCAGCAAGCAGAGAGCTCCCAGCCCTGCGGGCAGGTAATTAATCTCTCGCATCACCTTGTTTCTCCTGCCCTCACCCTGGTGATCTTGCTGCTCTGAGTCTTTCAAAGCCGGCTCCTTCCCCACAGCTGAGGGCCAGCCATGCTTGGTGCGTTGCTGGGTCCAGCAGCTCCCTCCCCTGCAGCTGGTCCTTCACGCCTTTGGGTGGGCAGGACGCAGCACAGCAAGTCCTAAGCTTGCAACGCCTCTGCAGGTCTCTGCCAGCTCCCTCAGGGAAGTCCAGGGCAGGAGGAAGAGCCAGAGTCCGCAGCCACAAAGAGGGACGAGCAAGGACAGGTGACAATGGAGGGGAGAGCAGTCAGGGGGAGACGGACCTGTGCCCCATCTGCTCAGGTGAGTGCTTTGCGGAGGTGTGCTCTGGCCCGAGCGCGCCTCTCCGAGCACGGGGATGAAGTGGTGACGGGAGCGGTGGGGGGCTCAGCCCAGGGCTCCCCCGAGGACAGAGCTTGGTGGGCGCGCAGCAGCATGGTGCTGGGGGAGCTGCCCTGGGCTGCTGGGAGCAGCGCTGAGCTCCGGCAGAGGCGGCTACGCAGCCCCCACAGCATTGCAGGGTGGGCGAGGAGCCCCCAGCAGGAGGGGGCTGTGGCAGCGAGCCCTGTGGCGGGGGAGGCTTGGGACAACCACGTCACCTCCCCTTTCTGCAGGCCGCTTCAGCACAGCTCTCCTCCCCGCGCACGCCTCCCGCTGCGGCGAGGAAGACTCCGACTCCGACGTGGAGCGGCCGGGCTCCCCCGGCACCTGGGTGTCCTGCCCCATCTGCGAGCTCTGGTTCAGCCTGGCGGAGGTGGAGCGGCACGCCAGCTCCTGCGGGGAGTGAGGGCAGGGGCAAGGGCCACGGGTGCCCCCCTGACGTCTGACTCGTGGCTGGGTGCGGCAGAGACTCCTCTGAGACCCAACGAGGTCGCGCTGTGCGAGCAGGGACAAGGGAAGCTCCGGTTACCGGTGTTCAGCCAGGCTGACCCTCTCCGTCATGATCCCACTGCAGGCGGAAGCGAGACGTTGGGGCTCCCCGCAGTGGTGCCTGAGAGGCTGAAGGCAAAAGCCACGTTGCTGCTGCTGGTGGAGACACCAGACCCCGGGGGGGTCCTTCCTGCCTGCCCTGGTCACGTCGGGCGTCGTGAACTGGCCGAGGAATGGTGAGCACCACCCAGAGCCCACGTCAGCAGAGCAGCGCTGCTGGACCTGGCTGGGCGGTCGACTCCAGGAGCAGGGGCTGTCGCTGCTGCCCGAGGCGCAGTGACACCGCTCATCTGACTGCGGAGGGAGAGGTCGCCTCCATCCAGCAGCCCGGACTGGGGCTGGGGAGAACGTGGGGCTCAGGGGCAGCGGTTGTGCAAACCCTGTTGTGGGAGGTTCACGTGCGCTGTTTTATGGGCCGGGCAGTAGCTGAAGGCTGTCTGCCGTGGGAGTTGCTGTTGGAGAAGAATAAAACAAAGGAGAGACAGAGGAAAGAGAAAACCTCCACGGCTGCTTGGGTGCAGCAGTGAGGCCCCAGGCGAGCACTGCCTGGAGGGAACGCAGCGCAGCGGGTGGGCACAGGCACGGGCACTGCCATGCTTTTCCCCAAGCACGCTATACTGGCCCCAGGAGCCAGTGTGGGAGCTGCTGGATCCGGCACCAGGCGGAGGCGAGGCTGCTGCAGCCGTGGTCCCCCACGGGCAGCCCTCATGGGCATGCGTGCACCCAGCGCTCCGCACGTGATGAGCCGGCCCTGTAGCTCGGCTGGGACAAGGCACTCGTGCGGTTAGAAATCCAGGACTCCGTGAGCAGGAGAAAAATACAATTTATTTACAAGTAGAAACACTTTAAAAATGTCTCCTCGCCCCTTCAGAAGTGCCAGAAGGGCAGCAGGGAGCCAGGTTCCCTCCCGGGGCACATGTCACTGCCCAGCCTGGCTGTCCCCCTCACCCTGACCCCGATCCACACGGGCTCCCAGACCCATGGCGGCAGCTGGTGGCCTGGGGGCTACCCCTGCCAGCTCTGTCCCAGTCCCGTGCTAGGCCAACTCCCCCTGCCTCCCTCCCCAGCCCCAGGGAGGGCTCAAGCCCTGGCAGGGAAGGACTTGGCCATGCACAAAGACTGGGTCCCCCCCGGGGCGAAGCAGAGCCACCCCCTCCTGCCCTGCAGCTGCTGGCGTGTCCGTCTGGGGCAGGCTGAGCCCTGGCCCCAGGCAGCCCCAGGGGTGAAGCAAGAAGGGTGCAGGGACACAGAGGTGCCCTCGGGGAGCAAACGTGCCCCACGCAGCCCAGGGGTGTTAGGGGGACATGCAGGGCAATGTCACGCGGGGACAGTGGCCCCAACTCCCGCTGGCATTGCCCCGGCCACGGCGCTGCTGGGCCCTGGGGACGGCAGGGAGAGGCGAGGGGGCAGAGGCAGAGCTGGCGGCACTGGGCCGGGAAACCTCAGAACTTGGTGTCCTTGAGTGATCTGCGACTGGCCTGGAAGAGACACAGTGGAGGGTTAGTGGCGGTCACCCCGTGAGCGTGGTGGTGGAGGCAGCTGTGCCTGCACCCACACTGGGACCCACGGCCTCCAGGGCACAGCGGGGACGGCCACGCCGCCCCGTGACAGCAGGAACAGGTCCCATTCCCCCACAGAAGAAAGGGGGCTCAAATGGGACCAGGGACGAGGCCGTGCCCCACCGAGCCCACGGTGGGGGCACATTTGCTCTCCAGCAGGGGTGCGGGGCACTGGCGTGAGCTCGCGCTTCCCCTCCCCACCTCTCGGGGGGCTCAGGAACCTGCCCTGGGTGCCCCCGCTGCCCACCTTGCCCTTGGGGGACTTGGCGGAGGCGATCCGGGGCGAGCGGCGCGTGGTGCCGCGGGGGGAGTTCTTGGGGGTGGTCTTGCGGTTGGCTGCCCGGCGCAGCAGGCTGTTGCCCAGCTTCTTCGGGGTGTTGAGGATGCTGAATGCCATCGACTGGCGCCTCTCGGCCTGCGGAGGAGGACGTGGGACTGTGAGGAGCTCTGGGCAGGACGGGGGAGGTCCCGGCCCCCGCCCCCGCTCTCCGGCACCCACCGCCCCACGCAAGCCCCTCACCTGCTTGCTGGCTGCCTGCTGCTCGCTCCGCCGGCTGACCTGGGAGCTGCGCCGCTCGCTGCGGTCCCGGGGGGTCTGGGGACGCGGGAAGCAGCTGACGGACTTCTTGGACTGGAAGAGAGGGGACAAGCGGGGACCTTCAGCTGGGGGCCAGGCCCATGGGACCACATCCCTGGGAACGGACAGCGAGGAGAGGAACTGGGGCAGGGCTGGGGAGCGACGGCAGCAGAGCCTGGGGAGAAGGCACAAGGGCTCGCAGCCTTGCTGCCGTCCCCGTCGTGCACCAGCTCCGCCCCAGGGGAGGCACCGGCCCCAAGGGTCTCCATGCGCAGCCGTAACCATGTCCCCCGCAGCACCCCAGTTCCCCAGCCAGCCTCTTCCAAGAGCTGGAACAGCCGTGGCTGTCCCCGGCCCCCACGCCCCCAGCGCGGCTCCTCGGGGTGCTTGTGGTGGGCACCAGGGGCTCTGCTCACCTCGGGGGTGTCGGGGCCCTGGTGGGACTCGTCCGAGAGGCGTTTGCGCTGCTGCCGCGTGGTGATGCCACCGGCCCAGCCCGTGCTCAGGGTGCTGCGCCGGGCCGCCACGTTCTCTGCAATCTGCGAGGGCTGCATGCTGGCACGCCGCAGCGTCTCCTTGGGGTCGCCCGTCTTCATCTCCTCGTCCGTGATGGTGCCCAGTGAGTTGGAGGGCTGAGGAGGCCGCGCATGGGTGTGATGCTGAGGGGCTGCCCTCGGGGCCAGCACCGGCCTCGGGGAGGGGGCAGCCGCGCGCTCCCCGCTTACCCGGCTCTCCAGGGGGTAGCAGGTCTTCAAGTGGGGCGGGCAGGCGCGGTTGCGCTGCTGCAGCTCGGCGATGCGGTTCCAATCGTCCAGCTGCTCCGGCTCGTCCTGGCACGTCCCCAGGTAGATGCTGCTCTGGCCTAAAGCCAAAGCGGTGAGGGCGGGAGGGGCCAGTGAAGGGCAGCCCCCCAGCGCCGCGCAGCAGCCCCCTGCCCCGACTCACCCAGGCTGGAGCTGCTGCCCGCCTGCGAGCGCCTCAGGGAGCTGCGGGTGGCCGGCCGATAGCCGGGGAGGCTGAGCAGCGCCGAGTGGCCCGGGGTCTCCTGCGGGGAGGAGGTTTCCAGCTTGGTGAGGGACTCCTGTGAGGGGAAGCTGGCGAGGGAGCGGGCGGAGGTGGCCGAGCGCAGCCGGCCCTTGCCCGGGGCAGCTTTCTGGGGCTGCTCCGAGCGGATGCTGCAGAAGGACGCGTCTGCGCTGACTGGTTCCTCTGGCTTGGCCTCTTTCTGGGGGAGGGAAAATCAGGGGGTCAGAACCCGCGGCGGGTCCCCGGAGCGGGCCGCGGCATGCCATGCCCTTACTTTTGTCATGGTGATGTTGATGATCTGGGTGGTGCGGCGCCGCGCCGAGCGGGTCCTGCAGCCTGAGTCGAGGGACAGGTCGCCCAGGGAGCTGGCGCTGCTCTCCAGCTTGGACTGCGTGCGGCTGGGGATGGGCGTGAAGTAGAGGCTCTCCAGGGACTCCACCTTGCGGGGCAGCCGCTGGGACGCCCGCGACTCCACGCTGTCTGGCACGGCCGAGGCCTCCGACTGCGAGCGGGTAGCCTTCCTGCGGGGACGGGGCACGAGGACGATGCGAGGGTTTACCCCCAGGGAACAGAGAGGACGGAGGGCAGCAGGTTTGTGACGGCTGGCAGGAGGACAGGATCCTCCAAGCCGCGGAGGGCGGTACCTGGTGGAGTTGAGTGGCTGCGCCTCGTCGAGGCTGAGGTCGAGGCTGTCAGTGCTGAGGTCGGCGGGGTTTTGGCGGAAGCCTTCCCGGCTCTTCAGCGTGTCCGTCGTCACCTGGAACTTGCCGAGCTCCCGCAGCTGCCGATCGGCAAACTCCACCTGGATGGGGAGCGGTGAGAGGCAGGCCCTGCGAGGCGAGGAGGAGGAAGGCAAAGCCCCGCCGCGCCGTGCCCACCTGAGCCTCCAGGCTGCGGACCTGGCTGGTGAGGTTCCTGCAGCTCAGCTCCGACTCCTTGGCCTGCAGGACGCTCTGCTGCAGCTCCTTGGCCAGCCTCTCCGACTCCGTCCTGAGCTCCACGTTCTCCTTCTGCAGCTGCTCCATTGCCTTCAGCTTCTCCGCCAGGTCCTGGTTCTGCTGCTTCTTTGCGTCGTAGTGAGTTTTCGCCTTCTCCATCTAGGAAGAAGCAGAAGAAAGAAAACCCACAGCCCACCAAGCTTCCCCAGGGGGCAGGGATGGGATGGCGATGGCAGCTCGCAGCGTACCTGGGCTTTGTAGTGCTCGGCTGCCTGCTCCTTCTGGGCCAGCTGCTCCTGCAGCTCAGCCACCTTCTCCTGCTGGCGGGCGGCCTCTGTCTGCAGCTCCCCCTCCAGCACCTGCTCGGTGGGGAGGGAAGGGACCAGGTCAGAGCCACCCCCGTCCCTGCCCCACTTGTGGGGGGACAGGGAGCCTGTGCCACGCCGCCCGGCTGCACTCGCCGGGCACTGACGCTCACCAGGTGGGTGGACGGAGCCGTGTCCCAGCCCCTGCAGCTGCCCTGTGCTGCCCGAGCGGGACGGTCACAGCCCTCGGGAAGCTGGGGCAGCCACCAGCAGCTGCAGGGCCCGCTCAGGACGCAGCTTTAGGTCCCCATCTATTTACCTTAACTCTCTGCTGCTGGGTTCGGGTGGCCTTTTCGTGCTGGGTCAGCTTTTTATTCAGCTCCTCCACCTGGAAGGGCACAGGTTCGTTACGCCAGCCCCGGGCACAGGGCTCCCGGCCGCAAACCCCTCTCGGCCACAACCAGGGGCAGGACGCGAGGAAGAGAATTCCTCCCGCGGCCCTGGTGCGGAGGACGGCTCCCAGCACCCTGCGTGTCGGTCAGCAGACTCGAGGCAGGTGGCTTATGGCCGCCCTACGTTAGTCTCTGCAGGGAAGAGCTTTGCTCTATACAAGCACAGAGAGCCGCTACGCGCTAGAAGCAAAAACGAGACCCTTCAGCCGGGAGGACGAGAGGAGACGGCGCGCAGTCGGGCACGCGGTGCCGCCGTCCCCTTGGCTGAAGCAGTCGTCTCCACTGCCAACTGTTTGCTGTGGGATAAAGCAGCAGGAGGCCCAGCCCCGAGGGGTTTCTCCTCGCCAAATTTCACAGCACGGCTCCAAGGGGCTGTTGCCACCCTGGGCACGAGGAGTGCGCGTTCCTGACGCTCGAGGGACGAGGGCGGCTGCCTCGAGCTCACCCGGCACACAGCCAGGCCGGGCGTCCTGCGGCAGTACTGGAGGCCAGGGAAGGGGTCAGGGATGGGGTTGCTTTGTCCCTCCCGTGAGCCGATGGCCTCTCGTGGCCCCCCAGGCTCCCAGCCACATGTGGGGCAGGGCCTAGGGGTGACCCCTGGAGCAGGGAGTGCAGCAGCCGGGCATCAGCCACGTCTGCTCGAGCAGCAGCGATTCCCAAGTGCTGGCTCTGAGACTGGTGCTGCTTTAAAAAAAAAAAAAAAAAAAAAAAAACAAAGGCATCTCCAGCCAAGTCTGTGTTTTGTGCAACCTCAGCGCTCTCCTCCCAGCACCAGCCTTCCCCTCGGTTAAAGGGGGTGGAAAAAGGGCTGTTCCAGCTCCGCCACGATCTCCTCTGAGGACAAGGCAGCACAAGCGCACGGCCCTGTGTCGGGCCAGGAGGCTCCAGATGCTCCCAGCAGCCGATGGCTGTGTGCCGGGAAGGCGGGCGCACGCGGGAGCCCTCGAGCTCCAGGGCAAGCGGGGCCGGCGGAGGAGGCAGCTCCGGGCTGAGGATCTGTGGGCCCCCGTTCCTACTCCCCGCGGGGCGGACACGCGAACCCAGAGACCTGGAGCAAAGCAGCGCCTGCGGCACGCGCTCCAGGGACACCCCGCAGCAGGGTCCCCACTGCAAACAGTTCACAAGAGGAGGTGGCAGCTCTGCTGGGAAGCGGCCGGGGCCACGCACCGTCACCGTTTAAGCAGCCGGCACTTCGCATGCGTTACCTGCTTAGCTTGTTCTTTCTGAAATACCTCTAGCTGCTCCACCTGTATCATGGGGCGAGCACAAAAGGCAGAAGTGAATGCACGGCACGCGCGGGGCATGCTGCCTCTCGTGGGACCAGACCCCAGACCCAACTCCCTTGCCAAGTGGCCCAGGCTAAGCAGGATTCATAGGTCTGTAGGAGATCCAAGCCCTGCTCACACTGATGCCCACCTATCTTTGTGAACCCGGGCCCTAAGATAACCCCCTGGCTTAGGAACACCAGGGATGGTGTGAGAGCACAGCCCTGGCTCTGTAGAGTGGTGGCTTTTGGCGAGCAAATTCACGGGTAACCGGCTCTGCTGGAAGCCACCAGAGCCCTGGCCGCGGGCAGACCCAGCGGTGACAGGCAAGGCTCTGGGGTGCCAACGCGCTTTCTCGATGGGACAGACCCGCCCAGAGCAGCCTCACAGCCAGGAAAAGCGAGACCGAGGTGGGACCAGAAGTGCCCCCTCCCCGCTGGGCTCTGCCCGTGCCCCCCCCCAGCCTGCATCAGGCACCCGAGCGGGGGGGTCCGCGAGCCCCTACCTGAGACATCAGCTTCTGCCTCTCCTCCTGGAACTTCTGCCTCTCCTCCAGCACCTTCACCTTGGCATTCTCGTACTTATTGCTCATCGCCTCCAGCTTCTTCGCCGCCTCCTCAGCGTCCTGCCGGCTGCCCGCCACGAGCTTCTCCGACTCCAGCCGCAGGCGCTCCAGCTCCCGCGCGTGCTTCTCCCTCGCCTGGCCCAGCTCCGCATCCAGCCGCTGCTGCCCGCGGCTGGAGGTCTCGCTCAGCCCCCGGTTCTCCTCGGCCAGCCTGGCGTTGGCCTGCTGGAGCCCCAGCAGCCGCTCTGCGTAGCCCGCCGCCTCCTTCTGCAGCCGCTGCATCGCCCGCTCCTGCTCCGCCGCCTTCTCCCGCAGGGCCGGCAGCTCCGCCGCCTCCAGCTTGGTCCGGGTGAGCTCCGCCTGCAGCGCTCCGGCGGCTTTCGCCCTCTGCTCCAGGTCTTCGCGGTGCTTGGTCTCCAGGGAGGCACGCTCAGCCTGCAGCTGCTGGCAGAGGTGTTTCAGCGGCACCAGCTCGCTGGCCAGCGCCTGGGCGCTGCTGAGCTCCTGCTGCAGGGAGGAGAGGAGCTGCTCCTTCTGGAAGTACTTGTCCTGGCAGACCTTCACCTCCTGCCGGAGCTCTTCCTCGCGTTCGCTTTGGCAGTGGCGGTCCCTCTTCAGGGCCTCGATGGTCAGCCGCTGCTTCTCCATCTCCTCCTGGCACCGCTGCACCTCCACCTTCATCAGCGAGCACCTCTCGGCCGCCCGTGAGGCGGCGGTGGCCATCTCCGTCTGCAGCATCCGCAGCCGCTCTTCCAGCTTCTTGCTCTTCTCCGACTCGGCGACAATGAGGCGCTTCAGCTCCTTGCTCTCCCCCTCCTTCTCGGTGACCTGCCGGTGCAGGATGGACACCTCGTGCTCCAGGCTGCCGATCAGGCTGTTCTTCCTCTCCATCTCCTGGATGCACTGGGACACTTGCTCTTTCCAGCTCTCCTCTGACCTGCCCTTCTCCTGAGCAGAGGCGCGGAGGGACGCCAGCTCCTTCTCCGCAGCGGCGATGGCGCTTTTACTCTGGGTCAGCTCTTTGCCCTTGTCCTGCAGCTCTTTCCTCAGGGTCTCCACGGTGCCGTCTTGCAGAGCTTGGGCTGATCGCGAGGCCTCCAGCAGCTTCTGCAGCTCCAACACCTTCTCCTTCTGCTGAGCTGCTTCTCTCCTCAAGGCCTCCAGCTCCGCTTGCTGGTGCTGGGACGCTGCAGCACGGGCTTCAGCCGCTGCTTTCTCTAGCACAGCAATAGTGTCCTGCTGTTCCCGGCACTTCTGCTCCAGCTTCTCCACTTCCAAATTCAGCATCTGAGCCTCTTTTAGCTTCTCCTGGTAAAGAGCTTGGCTTGAGCTGGATTCCTGCTCTCTGTGACGGATCTTCTCCTCCAAGCTTTTGAGGGACATCTCCTTTGAGTAAACAGCCTTGAAGCTGTCCATCTCTGCGTCCCGGGTCCTGGCAGCCTCCAGGAAGCCCTGCAGCTCGTTATCCATCTTGGATGCCCGCTCCTTCACCGCCTCCACCGAGGCGAGCTCTCCTTTCAGCTTGCTGACGGTCTTCTGCAGGTCCCTCAGCTCCTCGCCCCGTGAGACGTTCTTCAGTCGGAGCTCATCCAGCTCCCCCTCCTTCTCCTCGATGAGCTCCAGGGAGCGGGCCAGCTCCTCCTGGTGCGCGGACCGCTCCACCCTCTGCTCGTTGATGGAGTTCTGCAGCTGCACCTCCAGCTCTGCCCTGCGGGCTTTCTCGGCGGCACAATCTGCCTTGGCTTGCTCCAGCTCCTTCTGCAGGCACTTCGCCTCCTCGTCCCGGCGTGCCAGGTCCTGCCCGTGCTTCTCCAGCCCCGCGCTCAGCCGGGCCACCTCGCCGGCCAGCCGCTCCACCTCCCGCTCCCGCACGGCGGCGGAGGCGCGGGAGAGGTCGGCCTCCGCACCCCGCAGCCTCTCGCTCTCCTGCTCCCCGCGGCGCTTGGCCGCAGCTTCGAGATCCTTGGACTTGAGCTTTTCGTCGGACAACTCCTTGGAGACGCCCTCGAGCGCCTCGGTCGCCTTTCGCACCTCCGCCTCCAGCTGAGCAATGCGCTTGGCTGCGGCTTGGTCGGAGGTTGCCATCTTCTCCTGCAGAGAGGAGACGTCAGCCCTCAGCTTTTGCTCCTTGCCCTCCTTCTCCTTCGCCTGCGCCCGGGCGCTGGACAAGTCGGCCTGGAGCGCGGCCAGCCGGTCCTGGTGCTCGCTGGCCAGGCGCTTCACTTGGGCCTCCAGCTCTGCCACCTTCTCCTGCTCAGCCTGCAGCCGCTGGCAGGCCTGGCCGTGCTCCCTGCTCAGCACCCTCATCCTCTCCTCCAGCCGCCCGCGCTCTCCTTCCTCCCCCTTAGCAGCCGAGGACGCTTCTGCCAGCTGCCGCTGCAGCGTCGCTGTCTTCTCCCTGCACTCCTCTCCCAGCTGCTGCAGCTGTGCCTCCAGCGCGTGCCTCCTTGCCAGCTCCTCGTCCTTCTCCTGCAGCATCTGGTCCCGGCGCTGCACGAGCTGCTGCTTCTCTGACTCCAGCTCCGCTATCCTGGCCAGGTTCCCCTCCAGGCTCTCGGCCGCCCTCCTCTTCTCATCCTCCAGGATGCCCTCGGTGTTTCGCACTGACTCCTCCAGGAAGAGCAGCCGCTCCTGCAGACGCGTGTTCTCCTTGGCAACCTTCTCCTTGTCGGCCAGCTTCTGCTGGCTCTCCTTCAGCTTGCTCTCCAGGTCTCGGAGCTGGGTTTTTAGCATCTCAGCTGTCCCTACTTGGGCCGTGCTCTGCTGGCACTGGGCGGTGAGCTCAAGGATGCGGGCTTCCAGCTCTTGGACCTTCTGGTTCAATTCAGCCTTCTCCTGCTGCATTTCCACGGACGAGGCTTGGCAGGCCTCTCTGGCTTTCTCCAGGCTCTGCAGCTGGCCACTCAGGGCTGCCAGCTGCGCTTCCTTGGCCTGCTGAAAATGCTGTAGCTGCTGCAGAGCCGCGTCCCTTTCCTGGGCGGCTCTCTCGCACTCGGCTCCAAGGGCAGCCAGCCGCCGGGCTTCCCCCTCCATCTCCTGCGTGACCCGCGCCAGCTTCTCCTCGCTGTGCTTCAGGCTGCCGCTGAGCTGGTCCACGCGGCAGCTCAGCCCGGCGATGGTCTCCTGCGACACCTGCTCCCGGCGCTGCAGGTCCGCCGCCTGCGCCCGCTCCTGCTCCACCTGCTGCTGCAGCCTGGCCGCCTCCTGCTCCCTCTGCAGCAGGAAGCCGCTCAGCTTGCCCACCTCCGCTGTCAGCGTGTCCACCTGGGCCGTCAGGCGCGCCTCCTGCGCCCGCAGGTCCTGCTCCAGCTGCTCCTTGGCCAGGCGCAGCTCGGCGAGCGAGCTCTGGAGGCTGGCGATGAGCCCGCCGAGCTGGAGCTTCTCCTCCTCAAAGTGGCTGCGCTCGGACTGCAGGGCTGCCTCCCGCTGGCTCTTCTCCTCCTCCAGCCGCAGGATGGAGGCCTGGAGCTCGAACACTTTGGCGGTGAGGCTGGATACCTCCTGCTTTAGCTCTTCCAGCTGGATGAGAGAAGAGGAAGGAAGAAAAAGAAAACAAACATCCCCAAATGTTACTCAATTTCAACAATTTCATGAAACCTTCAAGCCAGGGGGAGCAGCCAGGCACACCCCCTCCCTCCCCGAGCCCACTGCACACCCCAACCAGCCCTGCCTTCACTTTACCCTTGGGCCTTTTCTGAGAGCAAACTCCTTTTTCCACCACGCAGACGCAGCTCCATCCCCAGCCGCCCCGTGCTACCGGGGCTGCACTCCCAAGCACCGCGTGGACAGGGTGCTCAGCCCCACAGCACCCACCCCACAGACAGCACCCGGATCTGTCCCCTCGCTGCCCGACTGCCTCCTGCCCGCACCGGGGCAGGCTTTGGCGGACTTTGCTCTACGGCTGGAGGAGTTCTGAGCTCGCTTTCGTCACTGGAGACCTGCCTGTACCTTCAGGATGTCGCCCATGACCTCGCCCTTCTCCTGCGAGCTGCAGTCCCCCAGCTTGGCCAGCTGGTCCTCCAGCAGGGAAATCTTCCCCTGGAGAATCTCAATCTTCTCTTCCAGGCATTTCTGGGGACAGAGACAGGTGACGGAACAGGCAGAAGGCAGGGCACCCAGGTGCAATCACCAAGCTTTATTCTACACCAAACGTTCTGACAGCTCGTCTCAAGCTCTGTCACTGCTGTGACGACTGCGGCCTCACTGCTGGCGGCCGGGGCAGCCCCAGAGGCGCAGGTCAGGGGATGCCCGCCCAGGACCCTCACCTTCTCTTGCAGGGCAGCCCGCAGCTCGCTCTCCAGCTGAGCCTGCTTCTCTTGGGACTGCGTCAGGGCAGCGTTGTGCTCCTCGGAGAGCTCATTCAGGGCGTCCTGCAGCTGGACCAGGTGGCTGGCGATCTCCCGCAGCTGCAGAGGGAAGCACGGTGGTTAGCAAGCACCCGCTGTGCTGGCTCTGAGCTCACCAGCACCACGCATGGAAATATCTGGGGCCATCCCAAATCCTGGGTGCTCACAGGGTTTCGTCAGCCACACCACATCCAAGGCACCAAACGCAGGCAACATCATTTACAGACTGGGGAGGCAAAAGCCAAAACGTAGCCTGCGCCCAGTGAGCCACGGGAAGCACAGCGAGTGCGGCCTTAATTTTTAAGGTTGATGTTGCCCCTGCTCTGAGGGCTTGCAAGGAGTGGCTCCCACCCACTGCCGGTGGGATGCACAACTGCAGACAGTGCTCCTTCATACCTTGAAGGAAAGGTCCCCGTTCTCCTCAGAGAGCTGGTTGATCTTTCGGTCCATCTGGCCTTTCTCGGTCTTCAGATCTTGGCACTGTTTTAGAGCCTCGTGCAAGCGCACCAGCAGGCTGCGGGAGAGGAGAGCGCTGTGCGTTAGCAAGAGCAAGACAGGTGAGGGCAGTGCTGGGGGCTGGTGCTGCTGGATACTGCTGGGAAACTAAGTACCCGCGTACCCCTGTGCGACGGTGAGACAGTTCCATAAACTCAGCCCTAAGCTGGGTCGTGGTGCCGCGAGGCAGAGCAGGGCCAGGGCAAGCGGCATTTGTGCTCTGCGTGGCCCTGACCGCTCTGAACCGAAGGCAGAGGCAGCCGCAGGCCTCCAGCTAGCCCTCTGCAATGTGAGACGAACGAACGAAACAAAGCAGTCACACCTCCCAGGCTGCAGCCGGGTGTCCTTCCCAAGTAAACACGCCGCTGGAAATGGGGCAGGGCAGAGGCTGGGGCACAGCACAGCGGGTGACAATTCAAGCCCAGTTCAGATCTGATCAAACTAGTGGGCGAGCGGCTGGGGAAGGGGAGGGGGTCGAGAGCTCCACTCCCAGCAGCTGCAGAGTTTTAGGCCAAAAGCAGCTTCTGGGCTCACTTAGCTGCAGCCGATCAGGAGCTGGGTGGCCTGTGCTAGATTCCTGCGCCAAACCCAACGGCTGGGCTCCAGCAACGCAAACCTTTAGGAAACAGCAGCCAGTATCACCCCGAAAGCTTTCAGGGACACAGAGCCTCTCCCAGAGCTGGGAAAGCCTTGTAGCCTTTTCTGGAGGGCTACAAACAGGGCAGTGTACCCTTTTCCCATAACAGAACTGGCTGCTGATGTGCAGAAGTGGTCAAGAACAGCAGAAAGGTCTGCTCTCACCCCTGGTTTGTGCATTACCGGGGAAAAGAGGGACAGCAGGTAGCCAAAGGACGTGTGAGTGCTGAGGACCAGCCCAGCAGGATGGGAGCAGAAGGCCCTGGGCATTACCTCTCGTTCTTCTCCCTCAGCTCCTCCATCTCCTTGGGCTCCAGCTGGTCTGCAGCTTGCTTCTCGTTGAGCAGAGTCAAGCGGTCAATCCGGTGCTGCATCATGGTGATCTGAGCCTCTGGGGAGGGCAGCGAGAAAGGGCGCATTACCATCTCCTGCTGCACGTGAAGCCCCCAGCAGCACGGCGTGGGACATCTGTCCTTCCCCCCTGCTGGCGAGGAGCCGCTCCACAGCAAGCGCTGGAGCGGGGACACAGAGGAGCCAGGCTGGCAGCACTGCTCTGCGGCACCGGCGTTGCTTCAGGTGGCTTCTGTTGCCCAGGATATGTAAGGGAATGTAAGAGGGAAGGAGGAACCTGCGGTCTCTGTACGCGCCTAGGGAAATCCCCAGTGCAGAGAGCGTTTGAGACGTGGGTGGGGAGACTCCTACGTCTGCCAGCCTGTTCCAAGCCACTTGGCAGCGGGACTAACAGCCACCTCCAAGATTTGCCTGCTCAGAGTTGTTACGACAGCGTCGGAGCTGCCTCGGCTCCCATCAGCGCGGCTCTCTGCAGCTCGCGCTGCTCCAGGCTGACAGACAGGGGCCCCCTTGGTCCAGCTGCCGCCCCGGAGCAAGGCACAGCCAACCCCAAGGTGCCCGGTCTGGTTGGGAAAGCAGAAAAGCCCCAGAGCCACAAGCTGCGCTCACGTGGGGATCCAGCAGGGCAGACCATGCCTGAGCACAGTTCTGGGGGGGGGTCAAAGCTGTTACGGAAAGTCCCAGACACCACAGGAGGTCTCAGCCCTGGAGACCCCTCCTGCACCCCAGGACGCCCCAGCAGCTACTGACCCTTCTCTGTGATGAGCTTGCGGTTCTCTGCCAGCTCCATCTCCAGCTCGTCCCGGTTCTCCCTCTCGACAGCCAGTTGCTTCTTCAGCCGCCTCAGCTGGAACTGGGGGGTCTGCATGACGTCCCCCACGGGCGAGGCCGGCGGGCCGGGGAGGATGCTGCGGGAGGCACGCCGCCTTGCTCGGTTAGCCGGAGGCGCAGGCAGGTGCTCCCAGTGCGGCCAGACCCACGCGGTCATTGCGATCCTCACCGCCCGCGCAGAAAGCCCGCTGTCCTAACCTAACGCCAGCCTCTAGCACATAAGGACGGAGCCACCTCCAGCTCCAGGACAAAGCGTCCCTCTCCCTTTCCACTACTGCCAGAGCCCGTTGCAGAGCAGTCAGTGTGCTCGACAGAGGCGTAGATTTACCATTTGCTGCCAGACCGCCAGCAGTGACGCAAACCTAGCCCTCCCCGAGCCACCCCAGGACAGGAGGGGACCACGAGATGTTCTGGGAAGTGTCTGTGCTAATTGCAAAGGACAGAGCGTGGCTAGAAGCAGCAAAGAGCAGCCTGACCGCAGCTCACAACCACACATCCCAAGCGCACATCAAGCCCCAGGCGTCTGCACAAGGAGAGCACAGTGGCAGGAAGGGGCTGTGTCGAGTGAGCGTGCACCCCGACGACACCTCCGGGTCCCAGAAGCGCCGTTGTCCATTCTCCCCCCACTTTGTCCTCCCGCCCAGTCCCACAAGAGGCCGAGGACATACTTGTTCACGCCAGAGGAGGAGGCGATCTTCTGCAGCTCCAGGAAGCGCACCTCGCGCGCGTGCGGGTGGGAGAGCCCCGGCGAGCGCTCCTCGGAGCTGCTGCTGGATGCGCCGGGCGAGGGCACTGGTGCTAGAAAACAGAAGCAAGAAATACAGCACAGTCTTCGTTTTCATACCAGGAGGGAGGGTTTGGAAGGGTGAAACTTCAGGTCTGCAACCCCAGGTGCACAGGAACCACAGGTTCTAGCCAGGATGGGTCAGCCCAGCCAAGAAAGCTGCAAGACCTCGTCGCATCCCTGCCGCGCAGCTCCAGCCACGCAGCGGGAATGTTCCCACGGCCGGGCTGCGGGCGTCGCTCCCTGCTCCCTCCTCAAAGGAGGGCGCGTTCCGCAGCACGTGCTGCAAAGGCTGGGATGCTTCCGAGCGGGAAGAGCCGCGCAGGTGCAAGACAGCCTGTTCTCAGAGGAGACGAGAGTGTCTTCTGTCTCCTTACAGGGGACGGTTTTGTGGCGCTCAGTGTGACAGGCAACAGTCTGGGGTTGTGGGCTCTGAGTGGGGTCGCTGCTCTTATGGTTTGGCAGCCATAGCAGTGCAAATGGGGGAAAAAACAGCAGGTTTTACGCTCTAGGAAAAGATCACCTGTGCTGATCAGATGCTGCCAGCATGGGAGCCAGGCAGCGCTCAGCACTTGGAATATCTCACACTTCTGTCCACAAAGTTACTGCCTATTTCTGTCCCACTCTGCGCTGGCATTTGGACATTACCACCACAAAGATGAATTATGTTAACCTTTCTGCATTAACAGGGCGCTGCACGGATGCCAGCGAGGAAGACACCACGCCTGCCGGCCTGCTCTCCAGCACCTGGCTCGACTAGCGCCTGCGAGCTCGGGGCAGGCAGCGAGCCCTGCGCCGCGCTCACCTCTCCTCTGCAGAAACGCCTCCAGGTTCTCATTCAGGCTCTCCTCGTTGTCCAGCACGAACTTGAGGATGGTTGCCAGCTCGACCTGCATCAGAGGAGCCGGGGGGTGAGTGGCTGCACTGCGGCAGCTCTAGGGTGGAGGCCCCGGACTAAAGCACCTCCGCTGCCCCCGCAGCGCGGCCGGGGGCATTACCTGGATCTGGTAGTCAAACTCGTTCCAGTCCCCAGGGCTCTTGCTGCTCATGGAGGTGTGGTACAGCAGCAGCACGGCCACCTGCAACGAGGCAGCGCATCAGGCGGGGAAGCAGGCGGCACCAGGCACGCATTGGGCATGCGTGGATTTGGCCCCCGAGTCGCTCAGCTCCCTGGGGCGCACCCCCCCGCCTTGGGGCACAGTCAGCGTTTGGTCCCCAGGGACACGGCTGTCCCTTCCAGGGCTGCGGCAGGGAGCCCACGCTTGCTACGTGGCAGCGGGGGCTCGATACGGGACAGAGGACCCGCTGGCACGGCAGTACCTTGGCCAACTCCAGCTCCTCTCCCTCCAGGAGCCTCTGTGCTGACACCAGGTTCTCCGTAGCCGATTTGTGCTTGCAGAGCTCTGCAACACAAAATGGGATTTCCAGTCACACTGGGGCCTCCAGCGCCGACCAGGGAGGAGCAGGAGAGGGAGGAGGAGGGAGATGGAGCGCTGGGAACAGCTTCCTGGTGGGATACGTCACCCACCACCCCTCGGCGGGTGTCCGTCTCCCCCAGGCTAGGGGCTTGCACGGAGGGACACCGCGGATGCTTGTCCTTGGAGAAGGGGCCCAGGCAGCGAGGTACACGGGGGGGCTGTACCGCGGAGCAGAGCCACCAGTGCGCAGCCTCTGATGTTAACTGTGGCTGGGTTTTCCCCTCGCAGCTTAGCCCTCAGACTGCCCTCGGGATCTCTCTGTGCCTTTTGCGGCTCCACTGGCGGCACCAGCACAGCCTGGGACGATGCTGCTGCGCTGCGAGATGGGGTACGGCATCTCCCCGCCCAGCATCCCTGCTGCGGCGAGCATTTTCCAGCTGGATTTGGCCAGTAAGGACTTCCCGCACCGCCCCGGCTCTGGGCAGCCCTGCCTGCACCGAGCGGAGCCGGCAGCGCGGCTGGGGTCACCCAGTGCCCATGGAGAGCGGCAGGCACGGCACAGAGCCCTGGCAGAGGCAGGGACGGGGGCCGCTGCACCCCTCGGCGCAGGCTCTTACTCTGCAGAAAGCCGCAGACAAAGTCTGCTCTCTCCGGCAGGGGCTGCTCCAGGACAGACTCCCCCTCCTCGGTCCTGTGGCTGCAAGAGAGCAGGGGCTGCGTTAGTGCTTTGCGGAGGGGTTGAACAAAGGCTGCTTTCACGGCGGAGAGGCAGCTCTCTGCAAGCAGGGGCTTTCCCCGGGCCACCTCGGTAGGGAAGCGAGCAATCCCCGCCGCACCCTGGAGCAGCGCAGGCTGCTGCTGGCAGCCCCGACAGAAACGGCTGCGTTCGGGGCTTTCAGCTCCCCCAGCCCCTGCGGCTTCCTCCTGCGCTGCCAGCCCTGCCATCGGCAAGCGGGGACGGGCTCCGTGCCTCCCGCTCTGCTCCAGGGCTCGCCTTTGGACAGGGCACTGGCTGAGCCGTGCGGGTGAGCGAGCCCCGCGCACCCCTGCGTCGCTGCCTTTCAGCTCGTGCTGGATCGAAGGGGGAACCGAAGCTGCCTGGTATGGCTCTCGGCCAAGACCAGGCTTTTGCTCAATGGCAGCCAACGCAAACGGAGACCACGTGCCTACAACCCACGCCAGCTCGCGCTCCGCTGACGTTGCTTCTGTACCCTTGGTCGCTCTCAGACAGCCGAACGCAGGGACTTGCCGGGGGGAAGGGGCAGACCCGAGAATTTCCCGTTCCCCGTGGCGTGGCAGTGCCGCGGGATCTCCCAGCCCGTCCCCTCGCAGCTCACCTTCAGGTCAGCCCCTGCAATATCCTCCCTGCCGCCACCCCCTTCCTAAGCCGTGGTCAGGCCAGGCTGCCTGGGGAGCACACGCTGCCGGCGATCCCTGCTAATCCGAGCCAGAGCGCAGGCTGGGAGGTTAATCAGGTCTGGCTAAATATATCCCGGTGCAGGTGGCTCCTTCCTCCCCACCCAGCACACTCAGTGCCCCGCTCGGAGCAGGCTCTCGTTACACCGTGCCGGAGATAATTATAGCAGGCAGGCAGCCACAGATCCTCCCGCGGGCAGGCTCTGAGAGCAAGGCAGCGCCCAGCCGGGGCGGCAGCCTCGCGCCCGTCCCCAGCGCCTCGCTGGGTCGTTAATTGAGCGCATGCTCCGTCCTAGCCCCAGTGCCCATTATGGCTTACAGGTTTTAATCACCCTCGCCCACAAGTGACAAACGCAGCTCCCGAGATCGGCGTTCCTCCCGTCCGCGCCCCAAAGCGTGGCCCCTCTGCCTCGGATGCCGGGGGCAGCAGGTCCGTGCAGCGGGGAGGGTCGGTCCTGCCCAGGAGCAGCCTGCTCTTCCCCGAGAGCCCACGGGACCGCTCCGTGGGGCAGAGCTGTCACTAAGCTGCTTTACAGACCCCAGGCTTCCTTGGGACCCTGAGGCTGCGGCTCAGGACAACGTGCTGGGCAGTTTCCTTGCCCAAGCAGCATTTACGGAGGAACAGCAGCTCCTGCCACCTGTGTGCAGCCAGACAGCCGGGAGAGAGCCCCCAGTACTCACATTTTGTTGATGATCTGGACAAAAACACGACAGTCCTGGAGCTGTGACAGATCACCGAGGGGATCTGCGCACGCTTTTGTGCTGTTCACCTGGAAAGGGGACGAGATGGTCAGGAGCCAGCAACCCAACGGCCGTGCCGCAGCACCCACCGCCTCCCACGCCGGTAGGGCGAGCGAGGCCGGTGCTGGCGGGACAGAGGCCCCCAGCCCTTCCCAGAGCCCGGCTGGGACGAATGAATGCGATCCCGCATCCGATCCCCGAGAACCCCACATGGAGACGGAACGGCACGCATCTCCCTCGTTACAGCGATGCTTCTCTCGGGCACGGCACAGCTTTACGAGGCAGAACCCGCAGACCACATACGGTCCGGCTCCTTCTGACTTCCACGCTGGCTGCGCTCGCCGGGCTCCGCGCTGGATCCTGGGTGGTTTCCAAGGTTGGACGGAGCTGTTCCAGCATTTCGGGCTGCTCAACGGGAGCAAGCCTTCTCCTACAGACACCCCCAGCTGCAAGCCCCGCCGTGACCAGCCCCAGCATCGAGCTTCTGAGAAAGGGTCCCCAGCCTGGATGCCAGCGCCCGAAGCAGCAGCAGCTGAGCCCCCCGGCACCGCTCCCACCCACAGAGCTGCTACCGGGGGGGGCCGCGATGCGTTACCCAAGTGAGGAGAGCCGCGGCTCTCGTGGCGTGGAGAGGCATCTCTGCGAGGCTGCCAGATTACTGCCCGGACCTAGGAACGCCAACAAAGGGGGGAAAAAAAAAAGACAATTAAAGGTCAAACATAGCAATTACGTTCGTATACAGCTTGCATATGACACCAGGCATCGGTGTCCATCGAAGCAGGATCTGTCCTCTCTGCCCACGAGCACCTCTGCCTGATGGGCTGTGTTTTACCGAGGGGAGCCGCCGGCATCCTCATTTTCGGCCAGGAGAAGCTGGCAAGGAACAGCGGAGCTGGAGAAACAGCCGGGCTCTGGGCTCCCTGCCTTCCCACCCGCGGTTTTATCCCCGCAGGTCAGAGCGCCCAGAGCAGCGCTCGAGCGCGACCGTCCCCACGGCAGGACGGGAGCGACGCTTCCAGCCACACGTCGCGAGGGGCCGGCGGCTCCGGGTGAACGGCAGAGCAGCCCGCGGCCAACTGATGGCACAGAGCAGCAATTGTAGTCAGATGACCTAAATTCCCCAGGGAACGCGCGGCTGGGAGAGCAATTCAGCGCCTCCGAACGGCAGTGCCCAGGCGCAGCCAGGAGCCCGGTGCCAACCGCAGCAGTGCCCGGGCACCCCGGGGCGGCCATGGCTCTGCCCGGCGCGCCGGGTACGGGCATAAGGAGGGGAAACAGCTCCAGCAGCCGTCTGGATTTCATCGCCGCTCCCATCACTGAGCTTTTCGGGACATTGCACGGAGGCTCCGTCATTTCCTCCTTTAAATGCACGCTGCTCGAGAGCAGGGAGCCTTTCCACGAAGCTCCCAAGCATGGGAGGCCGATGAGAGGTTGCACCCGGAGCGATGGCTTTGCCATTGCCGTCCTTGCTGCGGCAGGATCTGTCCCTGCCGCAGGCATGCGGCCGCTCCGCCTCCGAGGGGCCCCGGTGGCTCTGACGAGGGAGAGACCCGGCTCCGAGCCACGGGGCCTTTGCCAAGCACAGAGGGTTGGCCGTGCCAGGCAAAAGCCCGTCCGGGCGCCCCTGCCCTCCCGCATTTCCCAGCATTTCCAGCACCTCCTTCCATGCCCTCCTTCCCTTCTGTGCCCTCCTTCCCTTCCTGCTCACCGCCAGCCTTTTAGGAGAAACCAAACGTCTGGCACGCCGCGAGGCACAATGCCGAAGCCTCTGCAGCATCCAGGAAAGGCTGGTTCAGCTCCCAAGCCCCAAACTGCTGGCGACGGCAGTGCCACCGCCGGCACGTCCCACCGGCGCTCTCACCCCTGTCGTCACCCTCCTGCGGAGCCCGGCCACCCAAATGTTGCGACACGGCGCGGTCCCGCTGCCCCCGCGGCTCCAGCCCCGGTCCCTGCTGCAGGAAGCCGCCTTCCCGTCCGGCCTGTCTTTCAAGTCTCGCCGTGGTGGCGTAAATCAACTGGTCAGGGCTCTGGCCACCCGTCACCGGCTGCTGCCGTCACCCTGATGTCACGCCGGTGGGTGCCGGCGGTGCTGTCCCGTCCCTGTCCCTCGGCAGCTCGGAGGCAGCGGGGGCTATCTCAGCACCGCAGCAGCCTCCTTGCCGCAGAGCCGCAGCCGATGCCACCCTCACGGCGATAGCATCTCCCCCGCTATCGGGGAGCCCCAGCGTCCCAGGCCAGCTCCGGCTCTGTCTACAAAATGCAAGACTCGGCTTCAGAGAAAAATGGCTCGGCTCAAAACTAGGAAGTTATCCACGCTCAGGGAGAGGCGGGCGCAGCTCTGGGAGTCGCAGCTGTCCTGCGAGACGGGGGAGAGCAGAGCTTTCGTAGATGTAATGGTGGAAGGAAAAAGGAAAACAAAAAGAGCAAAACCAGGCTGAGGGGGGCTCAGAGCCAGCCCTGCCCTTGGGACAGTGCTGAGGTCCTGCAGCGCTGCTGCCCAGCTCACTGCGAGCTCCACCAGCGCATCGTCCTCCCCGCTGCTGCTGGGGTGCGGTGGTGCCAGCGGCACCCAGACTCCGCTCTCCTTGTCCCCTTCCCGGTGTCCACAGGCTGGCATCGCCTGGCTGCAGTGCCGGGACGCCCGCACGGCCCTGCGGATCCCCAGAGCCATGCGGGTGGCCCCCACGTGTTTCCAAACACCGCGTCCCACCAGGCTCCCCGCTCCCAGCAGAGCATGGTGCTCCCCGTGCGAGGGGCAAGGCCAGAGCTTGGCTCGGCACGATCCAGCCTAAGGACTCCTCGCCAGCCCCGCTCCCTCTCACGTTTCAGATCAGGAATTCCTCCTCCGTGCCCTGCCCTTAACTCCTTGCGGGGAGGGCAGAGCACCCGGGCGCAGGGATGGCAAAGGGTCCCGCCCGTCCCCAGGCTGGACGTGGGATGGCAGCAGGAGCTGGAAGGAGCCTGGAGAGGCCACCTGGCCGGGAACGTCCCCGTGGCTCCGTGTGGTGCCGACCCGCGGGAAGGTTGGCAGCGGGCATGAGCCGCCCCAGGACGCAGGAGCGCTGCCAGCTCCCCCCGCGGCGACCTTTGCCTCCGCTGTCCCTGCTGTCACTGGTGCCACCCTGATAACCCTGCCATGGAGCGGGGGGCTGAGCAGGGCCAAAAATAACCCAAAAAAAGCCACGTGGGGAGGGGTCCCCAATAACGGAACCTGAAAGGAGGGAGAAGGCGAGCGGCCGTGCCCGGGCAGCGCGGTGCCCGGTGCTCCAGACCCCTCTCTATGCCCCGGTTCTTCGCCACCGCTGCGTCCCTCCCTGCGCTGCAGTGGGGCTGCTGCACGGGGGATGCTCCCATATCACACCCTGACCCCTCGCTGGCCGATCCAGCAGCTCATCCGGGCACCAAATCCCCAGGAAAATGTGCTGGATAAGCCTGCTGGGAGCCCGGAGCCCGCCTCCGACCGTCCCCGGAAGCTTTGGCCGCCGCCAATAATTCAACGCACCCCAGGCGCCGACGCTGGGGCTGTTTGGAGACACGAGGCACCTGCAGCCTGCCCAGGCTTGGCTGGAGCTCAGGGTGCTGGGGCGGAAGGAGCCCCCCCCAGCTCCACATGCAGGACGTGGAGAGTTTGGCTAAAAACAGCTCGCCTCCGCGATGCGCACACCTTCCCTTGTTTACGTCGGGAAAACAGGGGCACGGGAAGCTTTCTCCATCCCTGCACCCCCTGTTAGCATCAGTGCTCCTGGAGCAGGACATCGCCGAGCGCATGGGCTCCAGCAGCACCCCAAAATCCCCCTGTGGAGCGTTAACGCAGCCCCCGTGCAGCCTCCTGCCCACGGGCGGATGTGCGGAGCCCAGCTCCAAGCCCAGCTGGGGCTGCATTTTCCCCATGCTTTGCGCTACAGGAGCGGGGCAGCTCCGCGGGCACGGCTGCCAGGGCACTTCCACGTTCTCCTCCTCCGACGGCGGCAGCGAGAGCCCGACGCAAACGCGGACCCGCGGCGGGGAGATGCTGCGCCCGCCTCTGCGCGAGCGCAGCGGGGGGAACAATCGCGGGGCTCAGCGCGAGCGGCTTCAACGCCGAGCGGCGCGGTCAACGCAGACACCTTACAGTTGCATTCCCTATCCGGGGAAACCCGGAGGGGCTGGGGGTGCGCAGCCCCAGCGGGGGCACAGGGACGGCCCCGCAGTGTTGTCCCCTGCTGTCCCCCCCCCGAGCGCCCGCTCCAGTCAAAACACGGCGTTACGCAAGCCAGCGCCTTCCTCCAGGCTTCGCGGCGAGCCAAGAAGCTGCGCACGCAGGGCCGGGGGGGGGGACGTGCCCCGAGCCCCCCACCCCGCAGGGAGCACCCGGCATCGCCCCCCGGCCCCGCACCGGACAGACCCACGGACAGCGGGACGCGGGGCTCGTGCCGAGGGCCAAGCAGCGG
>VXAL01014382.1:49279-62626 GCA_013399475.1 Chauna torquata | reverse complement strand
AGCCCTGATGCAGCCCCGCTGCCCCAGCCCCCGCCTCAGTCCATCGTGGCAGCCTCGAGGAGCTCCACCAGCTCCTTGTACTCGGGGTCGATGAGGTCCGAGGGCTTCTCCCCAGCGTCTGTGGTGGCCTCCAGGCTGGCCCCCAGGGAGATGAGGTACCTGCGGGGACAGGGGTGAGCTGTGGGCCACATCCTGCCACGCAGCCGCAGGGAGCTTTTGGGCCCGGGCAGTCCCGCGTGCGCAGCGTGCCGGGCGCCCCGTCCAGCCCCAGCGCTGCCAGCCACCGCTCCCGGGGCTCTGCAGGGCAGGGGGCCCGGAGCAGCCCAGGTGTGTTGCTCCTCACCTGGCTATGTCAGCATAGCCGTCGCTGCAGGCCATGTGCAGGGGCGTCCACCCATTCTCATCTTTCTGGTGGATGTCAGCACCATATTTAACCAGGAGCTTGACACAGTCCAAGTTTCCAGTAAGCACAGCTTCATGGAGGGCTGCCATGCCTGGAGGGAAGGGACGTGTTAGCCCTGCGCTGTGGAAGCAGTCTCCTACTGCTGAGCTTACAAGTGCAAGTTGTCTGCAGTCCAGGAAAGAGGGGTGCCAGCAGTCCCTCATTACCAGGGAGATGAAACTCAGGAGGAAGTGCCACAGGTTTCTGTTTCCCTTTTACAGCATAAATACCCTATTTAAGAGAGTGTAGCACCTGTCTCCCCTGTTGGGTCAGGTAGGACAGATTAAGGGACTGCACCTCAGTATCCAAGGCTCCTGCAGAGCCCCTTGCCAACTGTTTGACTCGAGTCTCTTCCAGGGCTTCCATGGGCACACCAGGAGAGTGTCTCAAGGGTCTTGCTCTGACCATCTTTCAGAAGTTCCTTACAGAGCAAGTGATGAAGCAATCAGCATACACAGGAGGAAGCCTTGGTCATTTGAGACCGTGCCTCCATGGCCATGTGACAGCACACACTGAAGCCAAGCATGAGAAAGAGACAAATCTGGGCTCTGTACCAGCATGTGTGGTTCAATGCATTCCATAAACAGTTTTTAGTGAGGCTGGGTGCAAACATAACACAATGCCTTCTCCATAAACATTAATTCTGTAAGCCCACAGATCCACACGTGTGAGAAAGAACTGTTTGTGAGCAATGGACAGAGCCAGAACAAAACGAAGAGCCTTGCTCCTCCTCCCTCTTTCCCCCAAACCAGGACAGAAGAGACGAGTCCCACCGCCTAGTCCAAAGCTCAACACACTCACCTATGCTCTCTTTTTCATCACCTTTTTTGCCTGCTCATTTTCTAGGTCCCACCTTACTAGGTAGGTGTGTAGGTGCCCCATCATTCCCCAAAGAGAACCAGATGGCAAGTTTTGCCCTTTCCTGCAGCACATGCTGACTGTGCGGATGAGGGGAGATGTTGGGGCAATGACGCAGGGCTCTCTCAGGCCCTACTGGCAATGGCAGAGGGTAGTACTCCTCATTAGGGAGGAAAAACAACTCGATTTCAGCCTGCCACCCTGCCAAGGGCAGCCCATGTCTGAGCTTTGGCCACGCTGCTCTCTCGTCTCCTTTGCAGCCCAGTGAGCCGCACCACTGCGCACATTCCAGCTCTGCCAACCCTAGCAGCACTCACCAGAAGGGTAGATGGTGTCCAGAGCGACCTTCCTTGCACGTATGAATCTGCCCACCTGTTCCAGGTCCCCTTGCCTGATGTGGTCCTGAAAGACGACATCATTGGGGAAGCGCACATTGCGTGATGCTCTCAGTCTCTGGGAATACCGACTGTACCGGGGCACCGAGACCGGGTAATAGTCCTTCATGCTGATCGCAGCCTCAAGACACTGCAGAGGAGGGAGAGCAGAGGCACGCGGGGAGCTGTAGAAGAGCCGGGTTGGCCGGTGCTCAGCACTTGCTGGCCTCGAAGCACCGCTTTCTCCTCTTCCGCCTCTCAGGCCCCTTTCGCCAGCGGAGGGTGGTGGGCACCGCGCCGGGCGCTGCCTCCGGCCCCTCTGGAGCCCGTCGCGGGTGGGCGAGCGCGCAGGATGCGGCACTGGCCACGCACTGTTCCCTCTCAGGCCCTGGGCCCAGGACTGATGGTTCTCCAGGGGCATGGCATTATATAGGCTCCTGCGGCTATTTAAGTGACTTGCAGCTCATGCTGTTTGCTGTGATACTTTGTAATCGAGCCGTCCAGGCCCGTGGCCTCCCACTTTAGGCCAGAAGCTGATGGCTCATCTTACTGCCCACCTGTCGATGTGCCCATCCAAGGGGTCAAATCTGTTGCTTTTGCATGGATAGCCTTCAGAGGAGCCCAGGGACCTGAAAACAGAACTTCCCAGCAGCAAGTCCTCACACCCACACCAGCACGCCAGGGTAAAGACACAAATGCGATCACCAAGCAAGGGGAACCAGCCGCTCATGAACTGATTACCGAGCAGACGTGTCAGAGATATGGTGCCAAATACATTCAGAGCTAAGTCACTTTCCTGTAGTTGCATCAGGTGACTTGAAAGGGAGCAGCACGAGCTGTGCTTCCCAGCAGGATTGCGGGATTGAGTACAGCTAGGCATGGAGAGCTCTGCTGTACGTTGGTACTGTCAGCGACTTTGCGAGGACAGAGGTGCTGCAGTCCCCATCCATGGTGTTCAACACTGTAGTCCTGCTTCAAACTTTGAACTGGCTGCTACATAAGGGTAGGCTTCTACTGAGCAGCTTCAGAAGAATAGCTGAAAAATAGCACCACCTCACAACTGCCGTTGTCAAGGGCCTGAAGTGGGCCATCTACTCACAGAGGAGTCTTTCAGATCAGCCAACAGCCAAGGGTTCAAGCCACAACTACTCCCCCATCCTTTTTCCTATCATAGTTTGGCCATTTCAGATACACAAGCATATTGCGCTATTTCGCACTGAAGTGGCCTGCCCAGCCAGGACAACCCTGCAGCGTGTCAAGAAAAATCCCTCTCCCACACTAAGAGTCACAGAGCATTCATTCTGTGCTGCTGCAGCTTAACCTCGTACCAAGCTCCTGCCAGGTCGGTCCATCTCACACCTGAGAGCTGCCTGCTGCAGCTGTTCATCTTCTGGCAAACACATTGATCTTTTTGCTGAGCATCTTTGCTCAGCGGTGCTTCAGACACCATGCAAACAGGAGGCTGAACTATCTGCTGTGGAGACGGAACACTTTTAGCCTGCTGCCTCAGAACAGCAATGAGTTGTGTACACCAGATGACCCTGATGGAGTCCTGTTGTGCCAAGAGCAGCTGTGGTGCAAGAGAAAAGCCCCCCTTCTCTGATCAGGTCTTAGACTGTCAACAGAAAACAACCACTGCAGAGCTCAGCCTTGTTTACACTTTCACTGGCTCCACCAGATGGACCTTCTCAAACCAATTCCTAGCCAGGAGCATTCCCATAGAACTTCTTACAGTCCTTTCTCCCCTCCTCAAAATCCAAAGCAGCCACCAACAGCCAGCCCTTACAGGCTAGAGGACTGCCTGCCCTGTTAGGTGTGGCATCCAGAACGGCTGCACACCAACACAGGACCAAGCAAGGTCCCTGCTCCCAGGGGACTACAGCAGAAGGTTAGAGCCCGATGTACCACACTTCTGTTCTACCGTTCCAGTGCACCCATTAGGTGACTGCCACCAACCTCCTGAGGTGCCCTCCAGGTTTACTCTGCTCCCCTCCATGTGACATTTATAGCATATTTCCTTACAAAACTATTTTCAGCAGTAAGTGACTGGTGTGGAAATAGCAATGTGCTTCACTGGATCATGTGAGCCTGACTAGCAGCACTGCAGGCAGCCCCAGGTTTCCCTGTAGGCAGATGCCTTGGTTAACTGCTCAAGAGCAATGAGGTCCCACCACCCCAAGCCAGCTGGCAGCCAGAGCAGCTTATGCTTAGAGCCCCAGCCAATGCATGCTTACTGCTAATAGACCTGTTAGCTTGTGCAGGCTGAGAACTCATTTAATCTGAGCATGATATGGTCATCTTAAGCTTTTCATTTATAGATTAGTTAGTAGAAATTGCTTCAGGCTGTTTAAGGCATCAAAAGGCACCTGCAGAATTAGATGCATACAGGTTCTCTCAAAAACATGGTATTTAGCAAGAGTTTGAAAAGCTGATGGTCTTTTCCAATACCATTTTGGTAGAATCACTTAAGAACTACCCTAGAACTCTGCTTCTCTTTCAGCTCAGGTCCAAATATTCATTCCAGAGACAAAGACATAATAGTATTAAAATCTCAACTTTATTTGGCCAACAAATTCAGTTCCAATGTTATTATAGCGGAATGCTAAGAGCAAGCCCGACAATAGTCAGGCCTTTGAGGCACTCCCTTGTTCAAGTTCATCCCCCAACCCAGTAATTGTTAATTTCCTGTTTGATGCATTTTATCAGGCCCTCCCACACCACCCACCTGCCTAGTCAACCCATTGAAAATAATGCATGGAAAGTGACTGCAGAACAGTCTTGCATTTGATCAAAAGGATGGCAACACAGCTAGGTCTCATCTAAGCTGGTGAGCCAGCAATCACCTCCACCCTCAGAGCCTGCCACAGCCAGTGCACACAGTATTCCACCCTTCCAGGTGTTTTGAATAGTCATCTCCAAGTGTCTTAAAGCAGAGGGGAAAGGAAACATCTGGCCTACATGAAGAGAAGCACCTTCATATCCACCTTTCACCAGGACTGATGCAGTCAGCTTACTGCCTCTTCCCCTACATATACTGACTCCAGGGAAGAACAGCTGAGACCAATAAGAACCCTGCCAGGTGGAAAAATCAACTATGGGCTTTAGTTTTCAAAGAAAAAAAAGGAAAAAGTTTTCTCAGAAGGTATTAGTGGCAAGGCTCCAGACTTGGGCAATTAAACTCATGCTACCACTTCACAACCTGTTTCTACCCAGAAGAACAGAATACTTTAAACAAAAGCTGTGTACAAAAAAAGTACATCACAAAAAAAAGAATGAACCCAGCTGGCTGGGCTGGCTACCTAGTGACAGATCCCTTCTCAAAAGTGAAAAGAAAAGAATATAGTCAAGTGTAAAGACAAGTGAGGGTGAAGTGTTACTTTAAAAGCCAATCCCTGGATTTCCAGTCAGTCATTCACCTTCTGCTTTAAATCTTAATGGGGTTTCTGACTCACTGGACTGCATAACAGCAGCCAATTTAGTGTCTGATTTTTGGGTGATGTAGATCACTTCTCTTTACAATTCATCCTTTTGGATTTTCTGCTCATCTTCACCTTCCTCAAGATCTGTTTCTTCATCTGTTTCCAGATCCTCCAGATCCTGTATAGTAGACAAAGATGACTACTGGTTTCTGGCATATTAGGCAGATCCAAAACCAAATACAGAACAGCTTCTCTAATCTATTTACTGCTGCCATGTCAACAAGACATCCAGAGACTTATACCAAGAATTCTCAGTTTGGGAAATTACAGATTAGAACCCTCTGAAAGCTAGTACCTGTATCTGTAACAGCCTCCACCCAGACAGGTGAGGAGCTTCCAACTAAATATACAACATAAGTGATGATCATAGCACTCAAGTTCCAGGCACTGAGCAAGACTGTTTAAAGAACAAGCCCTAAATACTCCAGCAGTTTGCACAATGACCAGAGACAGCTTGTTCAAGTTTAGAGGTTATACTATCAGTAGTTTCCATGCACTTGTATTTAAGCCTCCCAAGAGGCATTTCTTTCACACCCATCTCAAGCGCTTTCAATAAAAGGAGTTGATTACAGGCCAGTGGTCACATTTTATGATGCAGACACTTCTGCTCACCAGCAATATCCTTTCCTGCCACATAACCCAGGATATTTAGGGCTCAGGATTTGAGCACTGCACCCAAACCAACTCATGCTCTACATTTTGCAGAGCTGGAGTACTGTATTAATTTATATTACTTACATCATCAGCTGCTGCCCCATCCTGACCTCCGCTCTCCAAGAATTTTTTGAAGCCTTCTAGTGTCCTCTCTCCATTATAGTCTATTACCTACACAGGAAAACATATCAAGATAACGGTTAAAGGTACATACAGAACCATGCCGCTGGAGAGGAGAATTCTCTTTCTGAGCAACAGTTAACATGCCAAGCAAAAGGGAATTTAAAAATTCACCTTCACCCATATGAGACGAAGGAAAACAGCTCAGCCACTAGACTTCAGAGATCACTGCGAGGAGAGAATAGCCTGCAGATGAGCACACTGTCTTCTGCTATACTTCCTCTTTTCCCCATTCCCCATTCCCAACAATGGGTTTCCTTCAACCCAGCCCCTGCCACCCCCCACCACCCCCCCAAGGGTCTCAGATGTCCTGTAGACTTGATGTATTCTGTCCCTACAGAAAGGAAAGCCCTCCCACAAGCCTTTGTCCAAAAAGGAACTCAAGCAGACAACTTAAGCATTTTAGTGCTCCCTTGTTATTTGATCTGTAAAAAGGTCAGCTGCCTTCTTACGTTTCTGCCAGAGCCTGCAGGAAAGAACTTGAGTGTGGGGAAGCTGTGGATTTTCACTGCCTCTACTTCATTGGCTGTTGAATCCATCTTGGCAATGACAATATTCTCATGGTCCCTGTAGGTCTCTCCCAGCTTGTCCCAAATAGGAGCCAGCTGCTTACAGTGACCACACCAGGGGGCATCTGTTAATTAACAAACACAGTTAGCACCAACAGCCTAACAAGTTAACACCATCCACCACCCACACCCCATGCCAGACAACTGAGTTCACACATGTATTTTCAATACATGACACACTTCCTTTGTGGCTTAGATTCCGCAAGATGCTTTCTCCCCAGTACTAGGCATGGAGTATTTTGGCACTCCTTTTGTACCAGTTACTTGGAATCAGCTGTTGAAAAAAATACTTACAGAACTCCACAAAGACATTCTTATTCTCATCAAAAGCAACTTCTTCAAAGTTCCTCCCAACGAGGACTTTGACAGGCTGGTTGTCCCAGTCTTCAGGAAGATCTTGGCTCATCAGATGGGGCTGGAATAAGAAGTGAAATTCAGAGATGTGATCTGCTATACAGCTACTTGGAATGTACATGCAATCAGACAAGCTGGAAAACCCAAGTGCCTCAAAAAGACTAAGCAAATAAAGAAAATCAGTCACTTCTTCTTCTTCTGCTTATAGAAAGTCTACACGCCACCCTGAATAAGTGTGAAAACAGGTGCTCTTGTGTGGAATGAACTGCAGTTTAGCTCTGTGGGAAGGAAACAATATTGCTGCCATGTTATTCTCACAGGACTGAGCTTAGCTAAACAGTCGCTAACAGAGTCAGATGCATGCGGCTACCTCCACCAAATTAGAGCCGAAAGCTCTTTAGATTGTGCCATATAAGTTAACACCTTCCATGGCTTTTTGGCAGAAGGAACAGCCAGATGAACAGCATAGCTCCTCCAAGAAGCATGAAAAGCAGATTTCAGTTGTTACTCAGATACCAGCACATAACTTGCTTTCCTACAGTCTTCATGCCCCAATAGTTTTACCCTTTGTTTCTCAGCAAAGCCTGCTAGATATTCTGTACATTAGTTGGAAGGATTTTCTCCAGATGACTTGCATATCTCACACAACTCTTCACAGGGAGCATTTTTTAATGCTTGCTCAGCCAGTAGGTTTAGCACCAGCAGCATTCATCTTTATTACCTTGATCTTGCCCTCCAGGAATTTATTACAGAACTCTTTGATCTTGTCTGCTGTGAGGTCATCTGATTCAGGTTTGTATTTGGTCATTTCTTCCTCCAGTGTGATCAGACGTACAGCTGGACATTCTTCTTTCTTTAGGCCAAAAAACTCCAAAATCCTTTGATTGTCACTATGGTCACTGTCTATGAAGATGAACAGGATCTTTGGAGGACAAAAAGGTAATATGGTGAAGACAAGTACCTCTTGGCTAATGATACTTTACACAGACACACACTAACACACAGCTAGACAGTAGCTAAACTGGCCTCTTCCTTCTCCAAGTCCATTAAAAGAGGGCACCTTATCACAGCACATATGCTGGAGCTGCAATGCTTCAAGTAACATGCATGCAGACCTGGCATCAATGTTTGCTATGACAGTCAGATTTACATCCACAAGGAGGAAAGTCATGAGTTAACTGCTCTTCCTTAATCAGTTGTACAAGCCAGTAACTCAGTCACCTATTATCAAGAGACACAGGCAGAGGAAGTGCTAGCTTCAAGTCTTCCTCCACAGCTGTTAAGTGGATACAGGCAGACAGTACTACACTTCTGTAGGAGGTGGCTACATGATTCATAGTCCAATAAATCCATCTTACCTTCCCTTTGAAGTTTCCAGCTGCAGTCTTGAAGTTGTCCAGTTTCCCTTGATAATCAGACACACTTTTTGGTAAGAACAGCAGAATATGAGTCTTGATCTCTCCTCCAAAGATTTTAGGAGCAGTCTGAGGAGCAGAAAATAAAACTGAAAATTAAGTTTGGCTTTGCTACTCCTACTAGGCCACAGAAGTCAGAATACTACAGGACTGCTCTGAACAGCAAGCTTATACCTCCTTTCCTTTGTGTTGTTCCCTCGCTCAGTTCAGTTCTAGCATAAGCAATTTATTAGACCACTCCATAACCTCAAACTAGTGCCAGCTCCAAGACAAGAAGAGTTGAATCTACATTTTAAACTTTGTTGTATTCACACCGTGGCTATGGAAAAAGGCCTTGCCAAATATCTGAACACCCACCTGTTCAGTGAACTCTATAACCAGAGGCAACTGATTAGACTTGATGAAGTTCAGTAAGTTATCTTTCGTGAGATCCCCTTCAAAGTTGTTACGGCCTTCATCAAACTGCAAAAATAGATATTCTTGCATTAGAACGCTTCTATACTCTACAGAACTTCTTTCGAGAAAGATACACTCACACCAGAATCACTGCCCTGATTATCTCAGCTGTACTTTTTCAGAGCAGACTTCCATCTCTCAAGGTCACCATTTTCACAAAGTCTGGATCAAGGTACTCTTCCTCCTGGCAAAGTCTTAAATCACCCCCTAACAGCAAAAGGTAAGCAGCAACAAGACAGACATTCAGCTTAGATCTTGGCATTGTTCTGCACAAACGTGAAACCATTTATTAAACAGGTCACAAGTCAAGAAAGACTTTTAATAGCTGCCTTACAGCACTGCAGAAGACATCAGGTAGACCAGCAAGGAGCTATCAGAGCATGGACAGCTTTCTGTTTAGCAGGAGTTAGCAGTGTCAGAGCAGATGCATACACGTTAACCAGACAGCTCTATGAAAGAAGCCTGACAGGAAAGCCCACTGTGCTGCGAGAGTCAGTAGTAGTTTACTCCGCTCTACAGGGCCGGTTCAGCCTCTACTGTTAGAGAGGACAGCACATGTTTAACACAAGTTGCACTACAGGTACAAAATCCCTTTTTACATTAGGGTAACACCTGTATCCCTGACCAGGATTCTCAAAACCCTCTCTAAAGCTATTTCCCTTTCCAGGCTGCCAGAGAGCATCAAGATTAAAGAGAGGATGTGCAGGATAACACAACAGTCCCATGGCACAGCAACACTCAAGTTACTAGCAGAAGCAAGATAGTGGACTCAGATAATCTTCTGTTAGAGGAAGTGTAACAGTCACAGCTGAAAAGCTGAGCAAAACACTAAACATTTTAGAGTAGCTATGAAGTTACTTTCCAGAGCATTACAATATCTCCTTAACATCTTCAAAACAGTTGATTGAGGGTCGTTGGGAGTCTGGATAATGCACACAATAAGACAAGTATGACAAGCCAGAAGGGCCAACAAACCCTCTGATTTAGTCTCAGATATAACCACAGGAAGCTGAGCCAAAGTCCAAAACCAGAACTGCTGGTAAACAGCAGGTTAGTTCTTATGCCCCTGTATTTGGTTAACACTGGTGCTCATTTTCACCTTCATCTGGAAGAGACTGGACACGTTTTGGAACTCTCATAGCACTACCATGACTGAGCCCCAAAACAGGAACAAGGAAGCAACACCAAAATGCTGAAAGGCATCTTGACTTCTACATAGAAGAATACTTCTGCAGCACCTTAGCCTTGTCTTGGCACATGAGCTGCCTTTCAGACCAAGGTTCCTCCCCCTCGTAACATGCAACATAAAAGCTGCCAGGAACAGAATTACTTTTAATTCCAGGTGTACCCAAATTGACTACATTTTGGGGGGGAAAATAGTTTGAAGTTTTCTTTATCGTTAAGAGATTGGTCCTGCCACTGCCCCAGTTCTGAAGAAATACAGAAACAGTAGCAGAGCTCACAGGAGCTAAGTGTTAGAAGATAGTATATCAAATCAAACCTACACAATTCCATTTTGTTGCTTAGGCATCTAAGACTGTGGAACACACTGCAGAGAACTAAACATGTAAAAATGCACAGATAACAAATGAAACCCAGGATAACCTGTCAGTGTTGGAAGTCCTAGTTGTAACCTAGCCACTTAAACATCCCCAATTGCTCTGAACTCAGAGCCTGATACTACTGTTCCCCACAGCTACCAAAGAGATAGTTTTAAAGGAACATTTCTATCTAGACTTGAGTGTTTGTCAAACAACAGGAAAAGTTAAGAAAAATCTTTGCAAACAGCTATTTCAGCCTAGCATTAGCCATGAATATACAGAAGGATTACATACAGAAAGCTGTACACGCAAGAGCAGCAAGGTGCAGGTAGTAATTCAGCCAAGAACAAAACATTGTTCTTCTCCCCCAACCCCAGCTTTCCCAGTTGTAAGATCCTAGCATCTGGAACTGTTAGCCAGATAATCTACTTGCACCCTCAGTCATACGGATCTGAAGAACCTGACTTACAGTAGCTTCTAACACCACAAAAAATAACTACAATTTCAGAGATATAGCAAAATGAAACATGCTAAAAAAGCTGAAAGAAGAATGAATTAGGAATTCATTCAATTCTTTAGCCTGTCTTAGGTCAGACTGGCAACTGTGATTAGATTACAGATTTAATCAGTTTGAACCCAGTGTAGCTTTCTGTCCTACCTTGCTGTACCCATGCTTGCAATACCACCAAGTCTAAGGAACCTCTGCTTGTCTTCTCAAACCTAAAATTCATCCCCGTGACTTGGTTTTTCATAGGCAAAAAGGCATCAGTAAATTTATTTCTGATTCCATAGATGACCAACATCCCTTTGCACATAATCCAACTGCCCCACCCTCATCAGCTGAAGCTGCAAATCCTCTTAGGAACTTTGCTGTAATAACTATGCAGCGGAACCCCCAGCAACGTGAGACAGAACAACTCCTGGACACAGCCATCAACTGACTGCAGAGATCAATAATGGGTGTGTTTAAAGCAACTTCACTAAGCCACAGTCAAACAGGATATCATGGCAAGTCATCAAGAACTTGGCTGCCATTCTGTTTAAGACCTTTGAAGCTCAGTAAGGGACATGGCAGACCTTACTAGTTATAGCCATAAATATTTCAAAAATCGTGCTGACCATTACTGCACTGCAACCAAATATACAAGAAATGGGAAAGCGAGAGAACGAACATATTGGATGCAAAGCCCAGCAGCCTCATGAAGGCAAGGCATGGCCAGAAGACTGATGAGGCCGCCCTCTGCCGATCGAGGGCCACTCCCCTGCCTGCTGCGCCCTGCCCAGGGACACAGGGCTGTTGCCCCACAGCAAGGCTGCAGCTTCTGCTCGCCACCCCCCCGCCCCAGCTCTGAGGCTCAGAAGTTACTAGGACTGACAGCACAGAATCTTTCGCAGTTTCATCCAGGAGCACCCTCTTTGAATCTAACTACTTAGAGAAAAAGATAAGACAAGGAAGGCAACTCAGGTGTGGTGCTCATGTCTGCACCAACCAGTACCTTTTTGAAAAGGACCACTCCATCTTTGCTGAGCTGGTACTTGGAGAAGACATCAGCACTGGAAGAAATCCCAAAAGGAATGTCATCCACAGATTCTGCTGCCAACAAAAACTCCTTCGCAGCCTCCGACGTCAAATCCTGGAGAATAAAGGAAGGTGTTTCACATGGGGCACATCAAACCAAAGCATAAACATCCCAGGGCTTACCAGCTAGAGAACTTGAAGATCAAGTAAGGCAGGACAGCAAGTGTTTCACAACTTACGAGGAGCCTTCCCCAGCTGTCAAGTCCCCATGGGTCAGAGAGCAGGGAAGGCCCTAAACATACGCAAGAGCCTCTCAAACGGAAGCACAAACTCTACCTTAAAGAAACCAATCACAACCACTTCACTGGAATCCACTAATGTCTCTGCTGCAGCAGCATCTGTCAGGGTAGTTGCAGCCGGGCCAGTGCGTTTCTTCAGCCAGCTGACAATATCCTCTGCTTCTCTGCCAGCTACAGCAGAAAGATAAGAACACCAAGTCACTTTTTCCCCCGACTAAGAACACAAAAACCCCTAAGTTTTCAGAGAGACTGTTCAGCAACTGGCTGAGAACTTAAGAAGAATCGAGATATCGTTTACGCAACCTTCTTTCACTCCTAGCGTAATTAAGCTCATTCATAATTGTTAAGTCAATGTACTCTCAGGAATTCATTCTTCTCACAACCAGTCTAGCCCAAGAACATTCTCAAATTTCAAAATTAGTATTCTGCATGTTACCCTCAGAGCCCAGAACCACGTGGCTTAGCACAGCTCAACACTGCTACATTTTAAACCTTGGTCTTGATTACCTCTTTGCCTTAAGTTTTCTGTTTGCCTCTTTAACCAGCCACCCAAGCATTTTTTTTTCCAACTCTTGGTGCTACATTGCTTGAGTAGAGTCAAGCCAAGGAACAGAGCACGCCTGAAGCGTTCTGCTTTCCTACACAAGAACAATTCCATCTGCTTTAGCTCATTTTATGGACTCCCCCCAGCCAAAGAAGCCTGCTAGAGGCAGGCATGCCCCTCGCCACCACAAGCACGACACCCGTCGCAGCACGCCTGCAGCAAGCGCTGCTTCGCTCACCGCCCTGCCCAGGACCCGGCCGGCTGCGCTCCGGGGAGCGCCCCGCTCTCGGTGGACCTTGTCCAGCCCGGGCACCAGAGAAGCGGCACCACGCGTGAGCGCGGGGCCAGGTGCAAGGCCCGGCCGCCACCGCTGCCCTCCGCACCCAGGCTGCCCCGCTCACCTGTGTACTCCTTGGGGGCGGCCTTGTCCCCGTTCCTGAAGAACTTGATGGTGGGGTAGCCGCGCACGCCGAACTGCTGCGCCAGCTCCGACTCCTCCGTGGCGTCCACCTTGGCCAGCCGGATCTCCGAGCCCTCGGCCTTCAGCTTCGCCGCCGCCTTCGCGTACTCGGGCGCCAGCGCCTTGCAGTGCCCGCACCACGGGGCGTCTGCGGGACGGGGCGTCAGCGCCGCGCCGCGGGGCCCCGCGCCCCCCGGCCGGCC
>VXAL01014382.1:35397-48661 GCA_013399475.1 Chauna torquata | reverse complement strand
GGAAGCGTCTCTTCCGGTGCGCGCCTCGCCCACCACGGGAGGGCCCGCGGGCACGTGACGCGGCGCGGGAGCGGCACGAGGCTACCGTGCGAAGGTCGGGAACCGTTTGGTTCCGCGGCCGCCCCGCCACCACCTCCCCCGGCCGCCTGCGAAGGCGCGGGGCCGAGAGCGGCTCCCGGGCGCTGCCGACGTTCAGCCGTGGCCCTCATGGCCTGGGCCCGCGCCGCCATCTGCAGCACTCGGGGCACGACCTCCGTGTGCACCGGAGGGGAAGCCGCCGCCAGAAGGCTGCGAGCAGTCGTGAGCGGCGTCTGCTGGGGAAGGGCCCTCGTGGTGGCGGGGGAGAGGCCCGTCCCGCACGGCTCCTCGGCTGGCACTCGCCTTTCCGTGACGCAGCGCGAGAGCCGGCCTTCAGGTCCTGGCTGCTCCAGCGCTCAGCTGGGGGACAGGAGCCCGTGCCCCCACTGTGGAGAGCGTGCTCGGCCTTTGGGTGCTGCGCTGGCAATCAGTGGGCTTGCCAGGGGCGCCTCCTGGACACGCAGGCTGCCCAGTTGATAAGTGCTGGAGCAGGGACAGGTTGCACAGGAGGCAGCCCTGCTCCCTGGCCGCGCCCCGCCGATGTGCCAGCACGGCAACTGCTCGCAAAAGGAGATCTCTTTGCTCTCCTCCTGATTCCCCTTGCAGGGGCTGGGCCACGAGTGCCCTGGCCAGCAGTGCTGGGCGCAAGGAGCGCCCCAGTTCTGCATAGACAGCCTGGTCTCGCTGTAGGTGCTGTGAGCAGTTGTCCTGCCAGGAGCTTTGGCTGGGCACAGAGCTGGACTCCTTTCTCTGGCTAAAGAAAGATTCCAGCTGAGTTTTAGGCAATGAAGCTACCTTGAGCAAAGCAGCCAGCATGCAGCAGCCATCACCCGAGCACAGCCACGCAGGTCTGCAGGCACAGGCATGTCGGGCAGCTAGGGCGGGGAATCAGCTGCTGCCAGAAAGAGGGCCTGCATTCACGCTTGACTGCCTCACGGCCCGGCTGGTTCCACAGGCAGGAGCGTTTGGGAGCCACTGCTCTGAGCTAACGGCTCATTACTTGCAAGCAAGGCTTTGCGGGGTTGCTTGCTCCTGCAGGGGCCAGGCTCTGAACTGAGGCCGCTCTTGCCAGAAAAGCCTCACCTAGCGCTGGCAGAGGCAGATTTTGCCCGCAGCCAAGGGGAAGTGGTGTTTCCTGCTGCCAGCAGTTTCTGGGGTTGAGGCGGTGAGCCATCACCACGTTGCCACACATCAGCTGTGCTGGTGGGGCCCTTCTGCAGGACCGGGCCACTGCTGTTTGCTAGGCAGTGCTGACAGGGCAGACCAGACCCACTGGCATCTTGGAGGTGCTGCAGCCCCCTTGTTCTCATTTTTGGTGCTGGTGGGGACCCTTTCCCCTGAATGTGGCATCTTTATGCCTGCCTTCCGGCATTCCAAGAACAGAGTACAACTCTCTCTCTTTAAAGCCCTTTAAATATCCCTCTGCTGCTAGCTCTACAAAAGAAAGTTGCACAGATAGGGCACTGCCTGCCTAGATGTGTGCAGCACATTTCCTCTGATGTCTTGTTCCCTGCTGGGACTGTAACACGGGGCAGAGCATCCCTTGACTTCCATACTTAACCAGCCAGCAGCACAGTAGGTCTAGGCCCATAACCAGGGCTCTCAAGCGCTGCCGAGAAGTGAATTAAGAAGTTCCCTTTCCCTCAACCGCAGCTTTCCCAGGCTGCCTTTTTAGCGTATGCACATGAACCCTGCCACACCTCAGGAGCTGCAGCTCTGCTGCTTCGCAGCAGCTGCTGTGTCAAAGACAGAGCTGCTGCAACGCGAACCACCACCAAACTAGAAAAGCAGCCCAGACCACTGTTGTGCAAACACAGACCCAAGGTTTATGAGGTGCATCTCCTGGAAAGGGCTGAGGCTTCTACTTGGTAACCACAAGCAGTGAGAATCCCCCGGTCCACCCAACCGCTGTGTCCTACTCAGTCCGTGACCAGAGCCATGCACACCTCAGGCTGCTCGTGCCTGTGCGCAGTTGTGGGCTCGGCTGCCAGCAGGGAGAGCCCAGCCTGCTGCCGGCCACGTTCTGGAAGAAACGCGGGCAGTAAATGACCACCGAGCTGCAGCAGGTCGCAGCAGCCCTCCTGCGTACCCCCACACCTTGCCACCCCCCCCATCACAGGAATGATCTGACAGAAATACTAACGTCCAGAGTTTGGAAAGACTTGCCAAAGAGCTGAAGATTGCATCAGACAGGATCTAACCCTGACGCTGCCTGCCCACAGAGCGGCTGTTAGGGGCCAGCACAAGGAGGGCCTTTGTTCGTTTTATCAGCACATCTGGGATTGCTCTAACTGACACAGGAGGCCGGCACTTGAGTTCCTGCTCCTGCACTGCCTCTCGCGTCCCCACACCACAGGAGGGAGGGATGCAGGAACACGCGGCTGGGCACAGCTTACCGGGGGAGCAGCACAAGCAAGGTGTGACTTGTGGGCACAGGCTCACACAGGTGCTGACAGCACTTCTCCAGCTGCTCTTCACCTGCTTGTGCAGATGGCTCCTGCCCTGCTGAGCACACTTCACTGGAGCCCTTGTGCTTTCTTGCAGGCTCTGAGTCACATCATTCCCTTCAGCTGCAGCCTCTGGCAAGCATGGCAGCTTTCCGGGGACCGAGAAGAAAGGGGGCCTTGGCTATTAGCACAGTAGGTTCCCTTTTGTATTGAGTTCTCAGTTCCCATTGCAAGTCCTTGAGAGTAGGACCAGGGCTGAGCCATCTCTAAAGCTTCTGCAGCGCTGCAGACTCTTTGAAGAGTGCTTCCCAGCTACCCTGTGAAGTTTCTTATCCTTACCACAAACATACCGCGTGCTCTGTAAACATCCGCAGGCTCTTATCACATGTTGCCTCTCCTGGGTTCTGTTGCCCTTCCAACTGCTTCCTCTATTCTCCTGACTGCACAGGAATCTCACTGCATGCTTGCATGCTGGCATAGGCAGGATGCAGGTGGGCCGGGGCTCAGAACCGCCCCGCTCTCAGCTGGCAGGAGATGCCCCTCACTTCACTGTCTCAGAGACCCCCCATTTTCATCCCCCTCCTCCCCCCCATACTCACCCCTCATACTGCAGGCCATACAGAATAGAGCGAGCAGCCAGGGACAGATCTTAAACACAAGCCCCTGAGAGCAGCGAAGGACACGTGGCAACGGGGGCCTCTTGCCTCTTCTCCCCTGGCAAGGACCTCCTTAGATCCCGTTGCATGACACAGGGAACCCAGGGATTCTGCTCTTCTCCCCACCACTGGTGTTTGCAAAAATCACCTCTGAAACAGAAGTTCTGCCACTTCCTGCCAAAGACCCAGAACAGATCCAGAACAGACGGCAGGCAGTCAGTTGAAAGATTTTATTTAACTGTCATAAAAGGAGAAGCAGACGATGATTCCAAACCTGTTAACCTGGGTCTAGGATTTACAGACAATATGCACCAAATCAAATTAACAAAAATCTCTCTAGGGGCAGGGCAAGGGAGAGTTAGAGGCAAAGACGTAGCTACGAGAAAGCCACATGTACTTGGTCCCAGTTCTAATACAACCTCAACGTGGGAGGATCCAAATAAGAGGGCTGCGGAGCTGGAACATGCCTGCCCAATCACTGGGGGTTCGCAGGCCCCAGAGGCCCCCGTCACCCCCGAGTGCCATGTCAGCGCGGCCTTGGGTGGCAGGCCGGAGGGCTGCAGGGGTCTGCTATGGGCACAGGGGAGGAGGGAGTCGAGTGTCAAGGCAATAAATACTGACAGGCCAGGCACAGATTTTAAAGGCAGAACAGATACGTAAGGCATTAACCGCTTCTGAATACTTGTCCGTTGCAAGCTCTTTGTTGATCGCATCAGGAGAGCAGCTGCAGAAACAGACTCGTCCATCCTCAGCCCAAAACAGCCGGGAGGGCAGGTGCTGTCCTGGTATTTCAGTGCTTTGCAGCTACTTTGGCTGCAATGAGAAGTCTGAGGTGATGGCACCACTGGTGACTCCCGCACCTACCTGCCTTGCAACCCTCTCTCTGCCTTGGAGGCGCTGGGGCTGCCCAGAGAGTCCGTAGCTCTACGCAAACAGGGCCAGGGTTCTGCCAGGCCAGCTCTCTGGACACTGGGAGGGATGGCCTGGGGAAGGGGCTAGTTGTCACCCAGGATGTCACACTGCCCTCCCCTCCAGAGATGTCCAGTCTCGGGTGAAGAATGGACCAGCAGCAAAGCGGGAAGTTGTGAATCTTTCCTAATACCCATGAGGGGCGTGACCAAGATGAGTGCCATGCCAACAAACAGGGGGAGGGTGGGTGGCATTTAAAAAGTGTAACAAGGGCAGGGCCCCCTCCCTAGAGGATACGTGTTACACATTAAGGCATCATGGTTACAGGGAACATCCACAAATGAAGGTGCCAGTGTTCTCAGGACACTGACTGGATGGAAGGGGCAGGCTGGACATGATTTTAGCCAACAAACAGATTCAAATAGCTGCCTGGCATCAAAGTTCTTCAGCTACTTGGAGGCAGTAGCTACCCTGAGCTGTGCACAGGAAAGCTAAGCACAGGATCCTACACAGAATGTAGGAGTCTCCCCTTCAGCACCAACCAGAATAAAGGAAGGTGAGAAACAGCAAAGGAGCAAGAGCTCCCACTTCTGTGCTGGGACAGCATGGCCCAGGGATGGGCAGCTGGAGATCAGATGCAGACAGCATGGTTTGGTCAACTGGATTCAGTGATTCTCTGGGGAGGGGGCACATTACAAAACTGAGCTCTCTGGTCAAATTTTAACAGGGGGTGAAAGGTAAGAGGGTTCCAATGTCAGCACTTTGGTACAGGGAGGGATTTCTACGGTAGCCACTGTCTGATTCACGCTCTCTGGGGACTGGCTTTGGGAAGGGCTAGTCCTTCCAATCCTTCTTGATGGTCAGGTTCCACTCCCAGGACAGGTGGTCAGTCTTATCATCATCTGTGAATTTGGACTTGATGTTGTAGCTGCCCCGGGCCAGCATGCCCTTAGGGGCTTCTTCCATGGGGGTCAGAAACTCGTACTCCTCTGCTCGGGGGCCATAGCTCCCAACCATGTATTCAGTCTTGTCAACTAGGAGAAAAAGAGGTATGGGGAAGCTATTTAAGAACTTCCTCTGCATTTGGGCCAAGGCTAAAGCAAATGAAAAGTCTGTTACTGCTACAACAATTCACAAACCGTAAAAGCAGCTGTAAGAACAAGAAAATCACCCACATTAACAGCTCCATTCACTCCAGAAACAGCTCCTTCCACAGACAGCGAAACCCCCATGCTAGTACCACTGTCTGCGCAGAAGTGATCTGTTCACCTCCGAGATCCACTGTGATTGCATATCGATCCCAAGTGCAGCCAGGACCACAGGCTGCCACCTTGCAGCAAACTCAGGAGCCTTCACACACTGCCACTGGCTGAGCGGCACAGACATGGCCGTGCTTCCCACTAAAGACTGTCTCCTCCCATTATGAGCTGCTGGGGCACCAGCAGAAAAGCCCCCATCACAGCAGCAGAAAGAGCAGGAAGCTCTGGACCACAGAGAAGCACTTACTTTTCACTCCTTTCCGGAACGTGTGCTGAATATACTTCAACCCTGACACAATCTCCCTGTTAACCTGCAGAGACAAGCAAAGACTGTCAAAGACAAATCTCCTCCACGCGTTGCCCGCCCCACCCACAGTAGGAGACTATTTGCTCCATCATATCCATTTGTGGGGCTCGGGTACTCCCCTATGCTGGGATTGCAGCAATCAGGTGGTCCAAAGTTCACTGGTTGTTCAGCTTCTAGATCTGAATTCTTACCCTGAAGGAGATTTTTATCCGGTATTCCACACCCTCCTTCAGCACACACGCTTGCTTCTTGTAGCTCTCTAGGTCACCTACAAAGAAGGGAGACAGTTATTCGAGTCCCTCTGTATTATGCAAGAGGTGATTAGGACAGTATTTGCAGCAGCAGGGGACTGGACCCTTACTGCCTGTACAGCATGCAGTTTATCCTTTTATTTTTGCAATTCAGGACTGTACTTATTACACTGCCCACGCTACCCGAGGTGGGCAAGCAACACCCTATGAAAGCGAATTGCAGTGCAGCAATGCACTTATTTCACGGGTGTTCCTTTGTAAATGTCTGCTCCAAAGCTGTCACCATCTTGAAGCTGCCATTAGTGTCGCTGCACAGGCTGGAGGACAGCTGGCTCCCCCAGCTGGCAGCTCACACATCTACAAAACTAGGGCAGGCAATGGAGTGGAAGCAGAAAGTCCTCTGCTGAGATGGGGGTGTCAAGACAGAAGCCACTGGGCTCGAAGTGGAGAATCCTCTTTGGCCAGGGCACCCGGCTCTGCATCCAGCAAAGGGGCGTTTCTGACACGCGAGAAGGCTTGCCCACCACACCACCTTTGGCAGGACCTTCTGAAAGGCCCCAAGTCAAACCAGCTTTGACCTGGAAGACGGATTGGTTTTCTTTCCTAGCTCACCTGTCAGGTCCAGCTCTAGAGGGCCAGGAGCAGTGGCACAGACCAACGTCAGTTTGGTCACCACCACATTTGGAGCATTGGGATCTAGAAGACAAAGAAAAGGGCTGTTAAACACCCATCCCTTGTACCAACCAAGTCATTTTGCCTTCCAAGGCAGTTTTTGAAAAAGCAAGAAAACCAGCGAGGGCTCCTCGCTGTGTTATGCCCAGCCCACAGTCTCTCCCAGAACATCTCCCTCTAAAGGCAGAGAGGGCAACCTCTCAGCCCCAGTGCTTTATTCCAGGGGCCAGAGATGAGCACTGGGGGAGTGCAGGCACATGCCTTTACGCTCCTGGCTATGCTCACACCGAGGCGCAAAGAGCTGGGGAGAGAACAGCTCCCGGACAGGAGCAGAGGTGAGGTCAGGGGTCACGGATGGAGCTCTGGCTCTAGCGAGGCACGGCCATGTCCTAGGGCTCACCTGCAGTCACAGTGACGGCACCAAGCAGCGCCTCCTTGTACTTGCGCAGGCTCTCATCATCCTTGTCCAGCTCCTGGATCTCCTGGATGCTCTTCTGAGCAGGTGGCTTATAGTTCACCGAGTGTTCATCCTCCTCGTTCTCAGCTGCAATCTGGGCCAGCTGCTCTGCCGTTGGCTCCTGCTCTGCCATCCTCACACACGCGAGTTACACTGAAGTGGGGAGGAGAAGTGTAACTGCAGCTGCCCACTGCACAAGCACAGGGTCCTTCCCAGCAGCAGAGTCCACAGCACAAATCAGCCTTCCCAGCAACGCCCCGTGACCCCACAGGCTCCCTCTCACACTGGGGCCCTTCACAGGCTGTCCTTGGGAGGACCTTCAGGGACACATCCCTGCCAAGGGCCCACACCCTGCAGCCTGTGCAGACTCCTCCAGCGGCTCAGGTCTCATATTCAGCCCATGCAAGCGGGCAGGAAAAAATCAGCTTCCGCGCTTTGTTCATAAACTGGAACAGGCAAATACCCCAAGCCACAGAAAAAGCAGCTCCTCCACAAGAACAACTGGGTGAAGCTTTCACTCGCAATAAACCTGAGCCCAGAATAAACCCAGTTCAATTCTGCTTCTCTACAATACAACTCCAGATAAGAATAGGCCTCTGCCCCACCACTGGCCCAAACGCCAGAAGCCTCTGCTGCAATCTGGAGCTCACAGTCTGTAATTCAATCAGATCAACGTGCCCTGTGGTAGGTGCCTCTGGGGAGTGGAAGGAGACACCTGGCTCAGCTGATCTCACCTCAATCCTTTCCAAAGATCTGTGTCACACAGCCAGTGAAACATGGACAACGGATTAAAGACCGATGTGCAGTTTGGCTCCGCTGTGCAAGTCCCAGACTGCACTCTAACCATGAAACACCCAGCTGCGTACTGGGGCTGGTGAGACGTGATGCCAACACCCTGTTAAAAACCTAGGTAAAAGCCAACGACGACCTCAGTAATTCTTGATGTTCCATAGGGCGCACTATCCTATGGGAGATCCAATGGCAAACGTGAACTTGGACTGCTCTAAAGGATTAAAAACTCTCACTGACAGGTTTTGCAAGGCTTCTTGTGCAAGCAAAATCTTTCAAAAATGATTTGCCAAAGGATCCAGGTATTTCCATCATTACCTGGCATTTCCACATCCTGTTCAGCATTCCCGTGTGGAGTTCTGCACTAGCACACATGACTCAGACCAGAAAACTGCATTCTCTGCTTTGGCAGAGAGTAACTCTAGTTTCCAAATAAATCAAGAACTACAACATTCACCAGAAATACAACACACACACAGAGTACACTTAAATACAGGCTTAATTATGATCTACATGTGCTTCCACAGAAGACCAAAATGCATCTAGAAATGCCAGCTTGTTCAGGAAAAGCTAGGTCAACACCTAGAGCTTGTCACACAGGTTATACTAAATAAGCTAACCATCACTTGCTCTTTTCGTCTTCGAACTAACTGACGTAACAGCACACAATTCAACTATTCCGTTTCTACCCGATGTGCCACCCAGGGAGAGAAAAACCTCAGAGCTGACATTAATCGCCCACAGTTTACAGAGCACATTTTACAGTGACGCAAGACAACTTCTGCAGATGCCGGAGCCCATCTGACTCCGTCTCCAGCTTGAGCTTGGCAACGGCTGCAACAGCACAGCAGCGGAGGTGCCCCCGGACTCCACTTGTATTTTTAACCATAAATATTATGAATGTTTTGCCAGGGCGATAAATTAGAGTGAAATTTTGCACATCTCCACCAGAGAGAAGACTGTGGCAGTCCCACCAGCAAACACGCAAAGGAGAGAGGAAAGGGGAGGGCAGGAGGAGGGAGAGGCTGGCCAGCCCAGCCGCCAGGACCCTCAGCTCCGCGGCCCTTGCCAGGGGGGTGCCATCATTCCCCCTGTGAGGGCCCGCTTCTTGCCCACCGCCAAACCTGAGAACAGTTGCTGGCCTGTCCCGGGCCGGCAGCGCTCCCCGTGGGGAGGCTGGCACGCCTCTTCGGGTGTACTGAGGGTAGGAGACTTGCAATGGACGTAACCGGTGCTTCTGGGCATTAAAACCTGACCAAGCTTTACCACCAGACTTGGGGCGGGGGAAGATGTAACACATCTGAGATCATTACAGGGGCTTTGGGTTTGTGTACGGGAGCTTTTCCCGTTACACCTTCATCGTTACAATTCCCAGCTACCACCTGTACTGACCCTTCACTTCACAGCAAACAGCTGGCCCTTCTGCATGGGATTCTCTAGTACCCTGGCACTGAATGTCATGGAAATTTATATTCGAAAGGCCATTTAATCTTATGCCCTACGTGAACAACTGATTAGATTTCACCCTGGTAAATCCGTATCGAACCCAGTCACTTCCTTTGGGCTCCCATCCAATAAAAGCTTCCAGCCTTGAAGGCTCCCAGAACTGTTCAGCAAACACTTACTCAAGCGTTTGTTCCAGTGCTTAATCCCCTTACTCTGCCTTTTGCCTCGGCCCCAAGCTAGACTTCACCCCCTAAGCACCACAGGCTGTCCCCTCTCCACACACTGAAGAACTCCTCGACCTTTCTCCTACAACACCCGCACCTCTCAGGAAACAGAAGTGACTGACTTTCAGCAAGAGCTTTACAGAACTGAAGACTCAAGTCACAGACTGCTGTGACTCCCAGACTCTCTGAGATTGAGCCCTTTTTGAAAGCATGAATATAATAACCAGGTGCACACATGGCAGACGATCCACCAGAAGCTACACGCACTTCCCCAGCAGCACCGGTCCCTCCCCGCAGCACCAGCGTCCACAGGCGTACGCTGCCTTCAACTTTCAGGCTAAGCAGGGACGAGACTTCTTACAACCAGCCTGACGAGCACCTGCACACCATCAGGAACACGGCCGTCAGACAGCTCTCCTGTAACAACCAGAGCTCACCAACTCCAGTCCTGCACTCACACCGCTTGGCCAGCGCTGCGAGCTGCAGAGAGCAGCTCCAGACAACGGTGCGGCTCCGCCAGTGGTGGGGCCAGGCTGGGAAGCTCGCTGCAGGAACAGCCTTAGCTTTAAACAGTACTGATTTCTGGCAGCTGATTTCTGGGATCAGGTAATCAGGTATCCCATTTTGATCAGAGTTAAGAAATGCATTGGTTTGTCTCACCTGAGTGTAGAGCTGCCACTCACTACATACCTACCTCAAGAGGTAACAGATGGGGCAACGGTTTTCTCCTGCACGCCGCCAGCACCCGATCCTCATCAGCTCCACTGTGATAAACTCTCCCACAGGCAGATTTTAAGCAACAACCATGCCACAGAGGGCACAGGGGAAAAGGAAAAAAAAAAAAAAAAAAGCAGCTCTTAGGTTTTTTGCTATGCCCATAACCTTAACCCTGCGACCACAAGCCAAAGAAACAGTCATGTGCACCACTGCACAGATTAGTAAAGAAACAGCCCAGTCCTCACTGGATCTCAAAAACCACGGAAGTCCACCAGAGGTGGAAAATGGCTCTTCAAACTGACACAAAGTCACCGGAAAGGGCAAGAAACATTCCAAGCAACAGCTCAGGCCAGGCCAGGGTTCAGCTCTGCAAGGAAGCTCTGGAAAAACACGACCATGCCCCCGCACCCAGCCTCCCCAGGAGCGGGGGTTGGAGAAGCCACTTCGTCGGCCAGGCTGTGCCACAGCCCCTCTGCTGCAGCGCTCCCCCGCCAGTGGGAGCCTCCTCCCAGCGCGCGGCGTTCCATAACCCCACGTCACGGCGCCTTGGCTGCCTCCCCGAGCACTCGGCCAGAGAGGAAGGAGACTCCCAACAGCGCAACAACCTTTCTGAGGGCCTCAACCTCGCCCCTCAGGCTTCTAGGACAAAGCATTTATTACAACTCGGAATTAGTAACAGCTTTTCCAGGTGTGTGCAAGAGCAGCCGTCGCACTGCCGGGCAAAGCAAAGCCGAGGGACTCATGTCACCCGAACTGCCGGCCAGGCACCCCGCCTGCACCATGCGTGGCCTCCTGCAAGAGCGCAGCTCCGACACGCAGAGCCTGCTGCTGCAGAGGCAGGAATGGAGGAGAGGGGGCCTGTGGCCACAGCGCTTTGGAGGGCTCAGCCCCTTGTAACTGAAGCCTCCCTGAGACATGCTGACCTGCAGCTGGTGGTGGGCTCCTCCAGCCAGCCCAAAGCCTCAGACCCACAGCATTGCTCTGAGGCCTCTGCAGGGAGTTCCTCTTCGGCTCCTCTGATACCCAGGAAACCCCCGCGCTGTCGGAACCACCCGTACTGACGGCTCTCCGACCCCTGAGACACAACCGACTCACAGCACGGTGGAGCTGGTGCCTCTGCAGCTCCCAGGAGGCTCCACTGCCCTGGAGCAGCCGCAGTTGCCACTGCCCCATGCTCAGCCCTGGGGCGGATTACAGGAGGGGGATCCGCGGCCCTGGGGGACGTCCAGGAGCATCTCGGGAAACAGCCCTTGGCACCCCTCAGATCCCTGCAGAAGACAGCAGAGACCACTTCCCACCTGAGAATCTGCACTCAGCTGTTTTCCTTAAGTCAGCAGTTTCTCCTGGATTCTCTCAGTATTTTTAGTGCAATACCAAGGAGCTAGCAGCTACGAATGCAAGAGCCCCACCTTCTGCCAGACAGAAAAACTACCAGGAAAATAACCCTTTCCGTTTTCAGACAGACAGCAGTAAACAGTGACTTCTTCACGCGCCGGGATCAGCATCCCAAGGCACTAGTGACATAAGAATCGGTCAGAGCCTCTTTGGATGAGCTAATTGGCTTCTGATGTCCGTTAGCCCACAGCACAGCCACGGACACGCCGCAGTGCCAATTCAAGCAGTCCCCACCCTTCCTTCTTTCCCTGCGGTGCAAGAGAAAGCTTGTGCAGCCACACAGCAAACCCACTTGGAATCCGACCCAGCTAACAAGCATTTCTGCAGGGTTACTTTCCATCCAGATCAGTTCACCAATCCGGTTCACCACGCGGCTACACAAGCTGCTACACTGTGAAAACAGGAAGCACAAACTGCTTAAACCAGTTCAAGCTGCATGGTCGCCTCGCACACGCAATGGCAGCTCGAGAGGCCGGACCAGAACTAAACTGGGCCCAGGTCTGTTCGCACGGCAGCGGCGGGCAGGGAGGGTCCATCGGCACGGAGCGGGTGACCGACGAGCACTCGCCAGAAGCTGGGCCCTGCCCCCCCCCAGGGCCAGGAAAGCTCAGATAACGCTGCTGCTGCGCGAGTCGCTCGGTAAGAGCATTCCGGCAAATTCCTGTCTCAGTTGAGGGCCGATCCCTGCCACCAGCTCAAGGCGTGGGGAGGAAGAGCTCTGGGAGCAGCACAGCCTGCTGCCTCCAGGTACTCTGCAGCCGGGTATGCAGTTCTGGTCTTTGCCCATGACACTGCCCTAGACTGCAGTTCACCTGCAAGGTATTATCTGTCAAGAGCAACACCAAAGAGACGAGCAGACAAGTCCACGCTCTCATAGCTTAACAGGTTTAAAAAGCTCTTGCAGTCCCACACTCAGAACGCAAACAAGCTGCATGGGTAAACGCGCTGCAGCCTGGCCGCCACCACCTGTGAACGCAACGACCACAAAGCTACAACATGATCGAGCTCTAAGAACCGCCACTCATCTCCTTAGTGCAGCACTACACGGAAACGGTCTCTGCTCAGCATTTCTGAGACAAAAACATCTGCACTGGAAGAGCTCTTGGAAAACTGGGACAGAGCACTCTGGACTAGACCCAAAGCCCCTCAAGACAGCAATTCGGGAGCTTTGTGCAACCCGCAGTTCTTCTCGTCTAAAGAAAAGGAAGTGACAACTTTCAGGCTCGTTACAAAGAGCCCATTGAGCCAGGGAAGACATCACCGTCCTTCCAGCACAGCTGTAAGGGAACAAGAGGCTCGGATACTTCGCACAGTCACCAAAGCTCAGCTCGCTTCCCCAGCTGCTTTAAAGTGCGCCCCATCTCCAGCATTACGGGGAACAAAACAGGCTCTTCAATTGCTCTAACGTGAAAGGAAATCAGCCCTGAGGAGGTCGCCTCCAAGTTCCTCCTCGCGTAACTGGAAACCATTTACGGGAAACCTGGCTCAACACGAACGAGCGCGCTCGCGCCTCCCAGCCCCCCGGGAGACAGAACGGGCCCAGCGCTGGCGCCTGCCCTCACGCCGCGGCCCCGGAAACCGGGGCGCGCAGCAGCTCTCCCGGCGGCCCCGGGGGGCGGAGGCGCCGCGTTTCGCCCCGACCGCGGATCCCGCGCCC
>VXAL01014382.1:13616-29413 GCA_013399475.1 Chauna torquata | reverse complement strand
CTGCGGTCCCGCCGGCACCGTGCGCGCTGCCCGCTGGCTGGCGCTGCTCTGCCGCGCCGCCGCGCCCCGCTACAAGCAGGCGGCCGGGCCCCGCTGCTGTTCGGTGGGCAGAGCCTCGGCGCTGCTGCCCGGCCTCCGCCGGTCGCCGTACATCCAACGCTCCGATACCGACGGCGCCGCCGAGCGCCGCTCCGGGGTGCTGCCACCCGGCCCAGCCCGCGTGCCTGCGCGGCTCCGCACCGCGGTGAGTAACGGGGCTGTCGTGGGGCTCTGGGCACGGGGGGCACCGGGGCCACTCCCTGCAGGGCTCCGAGCATGGAACACGCTGGGACCAGGGCTGCCCACCCATGGGTACTGGGGCCCTGTGCCACAGTGAGCAGCAGGAGCGGGGTTGTCTGCCTGCAGGGCTCCAGGGCAACCCAGATTCCCCAGCACCGCCACGTTGCCCGGGGACCTTGGTCCCTGTTGATGGTCTCCCCTGCAGGCCCTGTGTGTGACAGATGTGGCCCCCGAGCCGCGGAGCTGCCGGGTGCTGCCGGGAGTCCCCAGCACTCTCCAGTGCAAGGCGGACGTGACCGTGTCCTTGGACCTCGTGGAGTGCGCGGATGCCTGAGCCAGCACTGGTGGCTCTACGGTGACAATAAATGCACTTGGACTGGAATGATGTCATCCTTCCTTGCAGGGAAGGGAGGTGCTTCTGGAAGCCCCTGTGGGGTGGGGAGAACCCACTGGGGTCTGGGGCATGTGGGGGCTGCCCCACTCAGGGAAGCAGTGCCAGCCTGGGGCGAGAGCTTTAGTGGTGCTGTGGGTGCAGAGAGACAGAGCCAAGCCTGTGGCCCTGCCGTTGGGTTCAGGATGAGGGAACCCATTGAAATGGAGCACCAAGGGCTGGAACAGCACCTGACTTGGTTGGGAAGCAGGGCTCTGGGATCTGCAGGACAGTCAGTGAGGGTCCTGCCTGTGGCCGGAGCAGCCCTGCCGCAAGCACTGCTCCTGTCTCATCTGCCACAGGCACCTGCAAACACAGCTGCTGCAGAGGAGGCATCTGCCTGACATCGTTGCTGAGCTCCCACCCTTCACCACAGCACCTGTGGCTCCCTGAGCCCTGCAGGAGCCTTGTCTGGGGCTGGGGTGGCTGCCCAGGTCAGGCCAGGGAAGGACTATACCCTGGGCTGGGCCAGGACATTGTGTCCAGGGTCCTGGGGATGCTGTGGACTGAAAGAACATGGACAGCCCAGCTGGGAGCATGTGGGGGCAGCTGGGGCTGAGCACTGAGCCACAAGCACCCACGGCAGCAGTAGTACAGCACTGACCCCCACAGCCTGCTGCCCCCAAGGGCCAAGGCTGGTGCTCTCTGGGTGCCCATGGCTGTCCAAACCCAAACAGAAAATTGGTCACTGATCATGACCAGCTAACTACTGCTCCGCTTGCAGCTCACAGACAGCCCCACGCTCCCAGGAGCTGTGTGCACATCAGTAGTGGCTGCGGGGCACAGTGCCTGCGTGGGTGGCACAGCTGCGCAGGCAGCAGTGACAGGAGCGATATGGTCTGAGCTGCAGGGAGCAGCAGAACCTGACTGGGCTTTGCTGGGTGACTTACTGCAGCCAGGGCATCGCTGTCCCAACACTGCCCCTCACCCAGGAAGGGCCCTGCTGCCCCCCATCAGTGCCCACAGCAGGAGGTGCTGGCCTGGCCACAGCAACCCCCCACCCCCCCACCACCCCACAAACTGGCCAGGGCAGCCCCCCCAGCCCGGCCTCCCCAGGGACGCCACCTCCCCCAGCCCTGGGTGACACCAGGAGCACAGCACACAGTCCTCGAGCATGGCATGGGTGAGAAGTGAGACTGAATGCTCCGTGAGCTGCAGGCAGACCCAGTCCCTCACTGTAAGGGCATCCCCATCCCGCCGTGCCCCCCCAGCAGGCCCCGGCACCCACCCAGGGTCCAGCGTGCGGCTGGGCACAGGCTGCTGCATGTGGCCCTGGCCACCACGAGGCCCTCCCTGGCCCCAGCCCTGCATGGCCCAGGTGCAGGCAGCCGGTGCCACCTCCAGCATGTGCCACCGCACCCCCAGGCAGGGACGGCCCCAGGCACAGCACGAGGACCGTGAGTGCCACTGGAGCTGCTGGGGCTCTGCAGCGCCCACCACAGGGTGGGGGCCAAAGCTGCCAGCCTCCCTTGCCAGGGTCACCGTTGCTCTTGCAAGATGTAGCGAGCCCGCTACAAGTGTTCCAGAAAATTAGTTCCCATTAGCGAAACATCAGATGTTCATTGCACTGTGCATTATGAGGGAGGCCTCTTCAGGCTCAGGGCAGGAGCCAGAGTCTTGAGCTGTACTTGGGAAAAGGAAGGAAGGGGAAAAAAAACAAAAAAAAAACCACAGTCAGTCACCAACTTTAAATTCATGCAATTTACTTCCCTATTTTTAACTCCCCGTTCAATTTTTGCCCTCTGGGACTCGCAGGATATCAGTGAACACAAGGTTGGAAGGAAAAGGGGCTAAAGGCACTTGAAGTAAGAAATATCATATGCGAAAGTTTTCTGCTCAGAAATAGCAGTAAGAGGCCACGCGGAACAGCAGCTCTAACACACACCACTCACTCATCTGAGCAAGTGACGCTTGCTGAAGTTTCCAGGCAAGTAAGTTACACCAGCAGGCTGGCACCCAAGCACTGAGATTGCAAATTAAATGGCTTAGTCATTTTTTGACAACAACGGTACCTGTTTTGGTCCCAGAGGCAGCTCATTTACATGCAAATGCTCAGCCCTGAGGTAGGTTTGTCACCGTGTCGGAGTTGTTGGTTTTTAATGACAAACTCTCCAGCAGTCTCTGTGGGAGGGGGCCTTATGCTGCGGTGGGGCTGTTTGTGCTCCCAACCGCCAGCAGAGCCCAGGCAGGGCCGGACACCATGGAGCCATTGCTGTCTCAGGGCGAGGAGCAACTTTGCCGGTTCCAGGGTAAAACCTGACAGAGCTGCACAAGCAGCAGGTTTAGCAGCAGGAGGGTGCGAGCAACGCAGGCCAGAGCCGTGCACTGCCAGCTCTGCCCCGGGCACAGCAGGGCCCAGCACCTGTGCTGCCCGTGCCCCACAGCGGGCAGAGCGTTGGCCTGAAGCTGCTCTCCTCTGGGCAGAGGCCGGGGCCCAGCCTGCTCCCACCCCAGCCAGGAAGAGGACGGCTCAGTCCAGCCCCATGGCTCCCACGGGTGGCAGAGAATCCCAGCCGGTGAGAACCTCGCCCCTGCTTTCCACTGGGGAAACAGCTGAACAGGGAGACGTGACACGACCCGCAGCATGAGGCAGCGCTCATTGCCCGCAGAAAAGCTGGTGGTTGGGGTGAATCTCCACTCCTACAAGTGACAGTGGTGGTTACCTCCAGTCACAGAGACAAAAGCCCTAGCCCCGGCCAGAGAGTGGCACGGGACAGCCACAGCAGAGCAGCCTGCGCAGGAGCTGGACAGGCCACAGCAGCCGGGGCTGGCCTGGCCCCTGTGGGGAGTGGGACATCACGAGCCAGGCCCGGGTCACAGCAACAGACTTTCCACCACAGCCACGACCCTGCTGCCAGCTGGCAAGGGCAGTATTTTTCTAGAGAGGAAACATCTTCCTTCTCAACAAAAATGGCAGCTGAAATTTAGGGTCACTTCTGCACTTCCCCAGTGCTGCCCTTGCCCCTGCTCCAGCTGCAGAGCTGCTCTGGGGAAAAGCTCTCTGCAAAGCACGGCACGACCAACAGAGAAAAGCCCTCTGGGCTCCTCCAGAACAAGCAACAGGTGCGGCCCCACAGGGGTCGGAGCAGCAGGGAGCTGCTGGCCCTGCCTCAGCCTCCCGTGTCCCTCCAGAGCAGGGGCATCTGCATCCCTGCAGCGGCTGTGGGGCTGCAGGGGACAGCTCAGAGGAGCATGGGACGGGCAGGCACCCTCGTGGCATCACCATCGCCCATGCTCAACAGGGATGGGACTGCTGTTCCCATCACAGGCACCTGAGGAGCTCCAGCAAGGTTTTGGGAGAGGACAGGAGGCTTCCAGTTCTCCAGTCCCTCCTCCTGCCCTGTGCTGAAGTTGGGAGCATTCCCACACAGGTGGGTGGCTCTTGATAGCACCTTGTCACAGATGACATTCATTACTGAGATGCCAATATGCAAACACAGGATCTGGGATTAGCAATTGCCCAGGTTTGAGATCCTGAGGTTCCGTGGCAGGTCTGTGCACGCTGCAGCCCTTCTGTGAGCAGCAGGCAGAGCCACCAGGGCTGCTCGCACACTGCTTTAGCATCGCAACACACCAAGTTACCAGCAGAATCCTAACTCCACACCCACCATGTTTATGTGACTGCCAAACTGCTGAGACACTTACCTTTCCAGTGCAAACTGTGCTGCAATTTTGAAGTCCAGAAAGAACAAAAACCTAGAACACAGCATAGCAAAGACCCCCCTCACCTGGCCTAGTTCAATTTTCTAGTGAATTCAGCAAAAATATCATATGGCAAAAAGGTGTTCCCTAACCCCTGTACCGGAAAAAAATTTAACATTTCCTCAGAGACCAGGCTGGGCTGCCCACAGCAAACAGTTTTCATGCCTCCAGTGAACTCCTGCCCCTTCTCAACAGAGCTCCCAGGGAAAAGCCTCTGTAGAATAGTCTCCACCCAAAGGCCTGAACCTTTCTGCCACCTGGACTCAAGGCCCAAACAGACTAACAGACAACTCTTCAACATTTTATTAATGATCAGCAACAAAAGTTTACAACAGAGAGGATGAAAGAATCAGCTTGGAAGGACTGTACAGCACAGTGCAGGGAGCGGCTGAGACACCCAGCACGGCACCCTGGAATGTACGAGGCAGAGAAGGGCTCAGCCCAGCACCCGGCTCTTCCCAGACCCATCCTCCTCAGGCCCTGCAGGTTCCCACAGGAGGTAAACATGCTGCACTTCGACCCTAAGAAAACAGCAGTGAAATTCCAGCTCACAAGGTCACTCCTCTCGGTAACATCTGTCAGGCACAAGGCAGACTCTGGCAGCAACAGCAAGCAGAGCTCTGAGCATGGTTCACAGTGAGCACTGAGTCCTGCGTGTCTTGTAGCAGGAAGAGCCTTTGGCAAAATCCCCCAGTATTCCCATGCCTTTTGCAGAAAAATTTCTCAACTTACCACGGAAAAACACTAGACCTGAGGGGCTCTGTGCCACAAGCCTCCCACCCCTCAGCAGATGCCGAGCTGCTGCCTGACACTGGGGAAGCAAATGAGTCACTGGCACCAGTCGCAGCTGGAGAAAGGCTTTATCCAGTTAAACCAGAAGCAGCTTTGGGTCTGGTATTTGCGCAGAGGCAGCAGCTGAGAAGCACCACCACCGGGAATCTCAGAGCACAGGGCACGGTCAGCACCGCCAGCAGCAGTCACACTAATTGGCCTAGCATCCCTAACCAAAAGCTCACAGAGCAATTGTGGACCTGATCCTTTCCCCCGGGAAGGTTGTTCTCTCCAGTCTGCAAAGCAGCCCACACCACCAACTGAAAGGGTGTTCTGAAAAGCAGACTCCAATCAGGACCGCACAACCTGGAAGGAGGCAGAAGGGGCCTGGGCAGCTGCTCGGTTTCCCACCTTCTAAAAGCCAGAAATGGCAGAAAGTAAAAGCACATGAACATGTTAAAACATTAGTTATAATTAAAACCATTTTTTTCTTTTGTCAAATCTCCTGGGAAAGGAAATGGGGGCTGATTAACAGAGGAAAAACTAGGCAGCAGGATCCCAACTCATTATGTCTGCATAATTAGTGCAGGAGGAGCTAGGACAGCTAGGGTAGCACATCCTGTGCACACCAGCAGTGGTGTCCTTGTTCAGGGTCCTCTCTAGAAGAGCTCTTTGCTCCTCCAGAAGAGGGTGAGGCTGCAATGTTCTGCGACCCACACATCAGCTCTCTGCTGGTCTAGTGCTTCTCTTCCAGTCTCTTCATGGCCTCCAATACTGCCAGCTCTTTTGCTTCCTTCTTCTGGTTCCTAGCTTCAAACTCCAACCTGCATCAATCATAAAACACCATGAGAGTCTTATCCATTCTTATCTCTAGGGGACTAAAACCACTTGGAACAGGGAAGCATTGCCTTCTCCTATGCTGTTTTGTTCTGAGTGTATTTCAGAAGATTCACCATTAACTCCCCACCCTCCTCTTTGATAGCCAGCACCCAGAGCTTCCCGAGTGTCATGGTCACTATGGTCACTCCGAAGTCCTAGGCTCCCACACTGGTCAAACAACACTTACTTCTCCCTCTACAGAAGATGCTGCTATTCCATGCTTGGTCTGTCCTGGGACAGACCACTTAGCGCCTCAATACCGAATTCAAATTTACATCTGACCTGAGGTCACCGAAGGTGAAGGGCTCAAACTTAAAAGAGCAAAGCTCTGAAAGAAGCAGCATGCTGAATCCGCAAGAACACAGCAAGGAAATTTCTTCATTGACAGAGAAGGAGGAAAAATAATAAAACATGCTGTGAAGCACATTCTAACGTAGTATAGTTTACCTGTTCCTTTTTCCTGTACAGTATGGTAAATCCAAATCTAAGCAGCCTGCCCAAAGTTCCAAAACAAAGCTATGGAAGATGGAGGACCAGTTCACTGTTTCCTTCTTCTGTGCCCTTAGATAATCCCTTTTCTTCCTGTTTGATCCCATTAATCAGTCCTCAAACAAGCTGGACTGAACAGCATGCCACAGAACTAGGAGATGAAGAAAGCCAACCTGTTCTTGATGATTCTTTGCACAATTAAGTCTGTAGTGAGATTGCTGCCACTGTCCACCAGCTGGAAAATGCCGCGTCTCTTCGGTTCCTGTGAAGAAACACAGCAAACTCATCTGTCAAAAACACGCAGGACCTCTGGATTTACAGCTCAGTAAACGAAAGCTGAGCAGAAATCATGGTAGGTCCTGTGGGCACACAGCCAGGCACTATACAACAAAATCTCCTAGGAAGCTTAATAAATCATTGCTGAAAGCAAAGCTTCACGTATATGGGAGCTGAGCACCGGATTGGCATACAGCAAAGATTACAGGATTTCTCACTCTGCCATGAAGGCATCAGAAACAGGCAAAACAAAACAGTGACTAAAAGAATGGAGCTGTTATGAATGATTTACAGGCTCTGCCCCAATTAGCTACCTGACGGGTGGATGAAAAACAGAATCACCTGCCAAGGACTTGTTTGGGTAGCATCCACTGCAATACAAATTCTCAGCCCAGGAGCATGAACAAAGCCATGCTGTATCTGTCACAATTGCTGACAAAGAAGCACAAGTGGCAGCAGCTAGCATCTTACCTCATACGGATCAGAACCATCCTTGTCCGGCACCACCTCAGTCATCCCATGACACACAAGTGTTACCTAGAGAGGGACACAAAGTCACCGACATGATCACATTCCCTCCAGAAGGTGACGGGGACTTTCCCTGCCACTGCATTCACTGCAGCATAGCCGGGAGATCAGGAAAGCCAACCCTCATGTACCAGGTTTGGCAATCCATCCAGAGCTCCCTGTAACCATGCTGAGCAGGATTACCCCTCTGCTATACTGCTGTGTTTTCCAGCACCACTTTAGCTCTCTAAGCACATCAAACACCAACATGTTCACGTACACCTATACACAAAGACACTCACTCTGAAGTGTTCCAGAAGATCAGCAGTGACAGCATAGGGGGCTCCAATCACCACTTCTGAGACATACTAGATAAGAAAACAGGTGAAGAGTCCAGATTCAAAAAAAAAAAAAAAAAAAGCCTACCTCCTACACAGACTTCAACATGTCACCTTGTTGTAGATTTAAGAACTCAAATCTCAAATAAGGGAACAGAACAGTGAGTTTAGCAGCTGCTACTTGTCACACAGCATCTTTTTGTTCCACTAAAGATTATGCCTTCAGGTAGGGTGTATACAGCAAATCCCAAAATTAATTGCTCAGAGCACACATCTCTGGGTCTCCCTACATTTCTTTCCCAGGAAATTTCTCCCCTGCTGCAGAAAGTAGATAGTTTTCTGCAAGAACACAGTTGTCTTTGCAGAGACCGGAGCAGCATTCTGCCTTTTCACTGCTGGTGGAACAGAGGTGGATGGGTTCGATGGCTCAGGTTACCCATGATGACAGATAAGCCTAGTGATTCCTCACGGGAGCGCACCAGCACCTCTGGTAGCCTGAAGTGATCTGTCTTTGCTTTCTCAGTGCAGACTAAAGAACTCACACAAGGTTGTTAGCTACGGGTAAACAACGTCAGCTCCCACGCAATTTCTGAAACAGCACAAGGTGACAGAGCTGTAGGCACTTACCCTACAGGCCAAGACACTGAGTGTTCTCTCATGGATGTTCATGATGGGATAGTTCTTCCCTTTGTAACGATTTACTTCCTAAGGCAAAGCACCAGTCACAATTAGAAGAGACACAAAGCGATCCCCTTCCTTCTCACTTTCTCCCAGTATGAAAATCCAGTACTGGCCAATACAACCCTTTTCTGTCTTCCAGAGCACAGCCAGCTTGTTTCAGAAAGAGCAGGTGCCAAGCTGCTCTGTCTTTGAACGTTATATACAGACCTGGTCAAAGTGCAGTCCAGCGATAATGTAGGGTCTATCTGCCAGCTGGTGAACCTTCTCCAAGAAATCTACATGCCCAATATCTGCAGACCTGTTTAAGGAACTGAAGCTAACATGGAAAATGGAGAAAGAAAGCCAGAAACAGATGCACCAGGAAACCACAGTGGGAGGTAGTAATCCCAAGGATTTTATTTTTGCATTGCTTTTTGCCTATGTGCTAGGAGCGGGTGCCTCCTTCCTCCTCAGGCCCTCAGGTTCTGGGCAAAAGCCAGACATCTTTTCAGCTCCACCTTACATGGACTCAACTTTGCCTCTGTTGAGAATTTCTACCCATTTTGGGTGTTCTGGCATAATGCCTCCAAAACTGTCCCAGGGATGAGGTGTCTGCTCCAAATACCCTAATGCTTTCTAATAGCAGTCACTTGGTCTATGACAGCCAGACCTCAAGAAGGATTAGAGTGTGATCACTAGAGCATGGAGAATACCCAGATATATTTTTGAAATCCTCCAACAGCCACAAATCTCTCTAGAGAGGAGCTGTAGCTCCTTTCTCAGTGTCCTGTGACTAAGAAACTGTCAGTAGGAACTCCTGCCTCCTCCCTCACATACACACCTACACAGAAAAAAAAAAACAAACAGCCCCTTCCCCCCCAAGAAGTAAATATCCTAGTCTGGCGCCTCAAAATACAAGAACAAACAGACCAATACTATTTTCATGACAAAACAGTCAAGGATACGGAACAGGTCGAAGGCTCCAGCCACGTAGATGATAGTGTCTCCTGGCTGTGGTTCCTTCCCTGATGCAAACTGGATGATCTTCTGAGATGTCTGCAGGAACTGCGAGACGCCAGTCCAGGGACTATGACCTTTTGGTCCCTAAGAAAACACACACCACACACATTTCCTCTTCAGGCTCCAGGAGGGGATTTGAACAACACATATACAGTGCCAGAATACAACTATAGGCAGGATTGTATCTTAATTTGCTAGCAAGTATCACAGCTCTTAGCAGCTTGCACTTTCTACGTTCCTGGCACCAAATATTTGTGCAATCTCACAAAAGCCCTTTTTGCTCTGTCAAATAGTCTAAATCATCCCCTCAACAGCCAGCTAAGGAGATGCTGAGAAGAAAGCTTAGGAAGGAGGAAGGCAACAGGGCAGTCTACCAGGACAGGCAGGACTTACTAGCAGAACAGGTACAAAATGCACAACCTACCTATATTCTCTTAGGTATACACTCTTTTCAAGCTGCAAGGAAGCCTACCCATTCACCTGGCTGGGCGGTATGCTAAGCCGGAATGGTATCACCCAGAGCTCCAGCAAGGGCCAAAGCCCAGATGCAGGGAAACCAAAGATGGAGCTTGAGCCCCCCCATGCGGCAGTTCTGGGAACAGCCACCAGGTCACTGGCCCTGCCATCTGCTTTGCTCCCCTAACATTAGCAGCTCTAAAAGACTTAAAAGAACTAACGTTAGCAGCTCTAAAAGACTTAAAAGAAAAAAGACGATTCAGCTAAGACCAGGGCAAGCCACACAGTTTACAGAAGGGAGTATGTTGCTGTCAGGAGTCACGCAGAGTAGTTAGTGCCACATTAAAGCAACAGGCCCCAAAAAGCCTGCTCAAAAACCAAACAAGCAAAAAAACATGGTGGAGAACAATTCAGCCTGGTGAGCAAAACCACAGCATGTAAAAAACTTACTCAAGCTGTAGGTCCAGGTGATTGTTAACGAGAGACAATCCAACACCAAGGAAAAAAAAAAGGCTGATAGGTCTTTAGAGGTAGCCCAAGACATGAGCTGAACACAACAGCTGAGAGCCCCAGGAGGAATGCTCTGCTACTTGAAAACCAGGAGTGTGTATTCTTTGTAGTATGGAACACTAGATGTGCCTGCTACATAAAACGCTTCCCAGACCTAACGCAACGCCTTTAAAAACATAAGCACTTAAAGGAGCATCGCTAGAGGCTGTCCCTAGGCTGGAACTCCAGGTGCCTGGATCCCAAAGGAAGTGGCAATAAAGACTTTACAAGCAAGCCAAACAAACAGCAAAGGCTCAACAGGTGCAGCAGCTCTGTGGTGCCGCTAAACTACCGTTCACAACACCAGTATTGCTGGTCCTGTGCAGCCACACCTGCCTATTCCACTGACTACAGCAGCTCCTTTACAGGAGTGGCAGAGATTTACTGAGGTTACTACTAAATGTGGGGGAAAAAAAAAACAAGCCTGCAGTACAGGCCAGAAAAGCACATTTGAAATCCTTCTCAGGACAACGACCAGACGTCTGAGACCAGAACTCACATTACCTTCCCAAAGTTGTCAGTGTGCTTCCGATAGTCTAGGTCCTCATCCTGAAGAGAGATAAAGAATCAAAGTGTTTAAGCACTCACATAGCTCATCCAACCAAAAATATGCTTGTGTGTGGCAGAACTGCTGGGAAGTCCAAGCTTGGGCTACACATCATTGATCCCTGGCACTAAATGCTGACAAAGTAGTTAATATCTAAACCAGAGTCACATCCCAGCAGGAGTCAGATGAAACTTCCTTATCTGACCTCAGCCTGGCATCGCACAGTGACAGTGGTTCTTCCCAACCTGCACAGCTGATAGCACTCCACACCTATGTCCTACCTCAACTATGGAAGCCCCCAACAGGACAGTGTCCCTCTTTCTTCCAAAGGAACTCCACTAGAGATGGGCTCAGATCTCTGCAGACAGCTAGTGATGTTGTGTCAAATCTTGGTGTGAACTTACATATTACGGCTAAGCCAACCTAACAGCTCAGCACACTAAAGATCTCCCTCTACCCCCAAATTCTCTTGTTCCTCCATTATCCTGTCTCTGCTGTTATCTCAGTGATTCCATTCAATGGATTGCTTGTTCACTGAGTCAATTCAACTCATTAACCAACAGAACACTTTTTTTTTTTTGGCTTTGGTTAGGTTAGCTACCTACCAGGTAGTGAGCTCAGGAAACACAGGAAAGGTCTGATAAGACTCAGAGAAGGCAGAAGCATACAGCTCAGTGAGAAGGAAGAAGAATTTCCAATTCTGGAAGCATTGGGCTCCTAGATCAGTGTGGCTGCACTATATAATTCCACACTCAGAGAAGCCATAGGCTAGCCTGCATTTTCAATAACATTCCTGACGCTCACACCAATCATGAGGAATCAAAGCTTTTTATCTCCATGTACCTTTCCAAAGCAGCATGGGCTCTACACTTTGATGTCAGACAGGCTTAAGCAAATATAAACAGGGTGTTTTGCTGCCACCACCCATAATCAGCTTGCCAGTTCTCCATGCACCTAGGAGCCAGACCCAGGAACTCCACTGCCATTTTGGGACAGCAAAATGGAAGAGCTGGCTTATGCCCTAGACTCCAAACTCCCACCCAAAGCCCTATGACTCACTATGTTACTGTGGTGAGCCTTAGTCATGAGCAGCATGCGGCCAACGAGGTCGGTAGTGGACACACCTTGGGTGCGTTTGCATTCCCTGCAGGGAGACAAGCAAAGGATAAAGCAGAAGCCATAGGAGCATATGCCTCTTTCTCTTCCCACCATTACTACTGGAACACATGTGAAACCTGATAAATCCAAACCAGAGACCATTCTGAGAAAGTCTTCCTGTTATCTACACCATCTGTCTGCTGAGCTTCCGCATGTTCTTCACACAACAGCGATTAATCATACAAGGAAAACTTACCTTGCATGGACTTCCCAACAGAACTAACTCCCACTGAGGCTCCAAGACCAGAACCAGCATATGACAGGAACAGGAAGTCCCTACCAGCCAGCTGCTAGTCTGCATCACCTTCCAGAAGCCAAAATGGCTGGAGCAAATAAAGCTATGACGCAACTTATAAAGAAATTAAAGTGTGACCTGAAGACAGCTGTGTTTCATCTGACTTCCCTTCAGGACAGGAACTCCTAGAAACTCTGCCCAAAACACGATAAAAACCTAAGCAGCAATGAGTTACCTGTATCGCCCAGCTGTCTTCACTTCCTCATAGGTATCCTTGCCATCTATTGTTAAGGTGATGTCATCTGCAGAAAGAGAAAAGTCTCAGAATCATGCTCCAAGCCTCCCTGCACAAAAGCCACGTTAGAATTACAGCAACAGCTGAACATGTCCAGCACATAAGCCAGACTAGAACTCCTGCAACCTGAATCACAGTGCATACACGTGGGATACATCCTGCATCCCATGGAAATATCACGGGCTTGCAAGACTAACCTACCTGTAGAGACACGCATATTCCTAGATGGCAAAGGCCATTAGCCATCTCACCCATTGTTTTTAAGATACTCCAGAAAATCTGAGCTCTTTGCCCTGGTAGCAAATCCAACAGCATGCAGGACTGAATTGTTGTCTGAATGACAATAAACGGCTACTATTAGCCTCGGTGTTAAAAAAAAATTCTCTAGCACTGGTTTTAGCTGGTAGTTCATGTTACAGCTTCCCCGGTCACTTAAACAGTCCTTCAGCACCCAATTCTTCCCCTCAGTGACGGCACTTCTACAATTATATTAATATACCTCTTGAACTCCTACAGAGTTAACTCTCATTCAACTTTGGCATGGTTCCCAACTCATTCTACAAAAAATACCTCTCACCTGCTTTTAGTGACAGTTTAAAATCTTCACAAGTGAAAACCTAAGCTGGCTTTCATTTGGCATAATACCCTGTTTACAGGGCAGGCACTGGTAACTCACGTGTACTCTCTCCTATATAGTTGCAGTGGCATGCTCAGAAAAGCTTATGAGTTCTTCTAAGACCCCACACCCTTACCTCAGGGTACAGGGACAGGAGGAGAAGAGAAAGTACTGCAACTACAACACCGTGTGCCAGGAGAGAGGCAGAAACAGTGAGTTTGGCTCACAGTGGCTGTCTGCCACCTTCCCAGCTAAGCCCAGCTATTTCAAAACTTACCTTCTGCATAAACACTGCCAGGCAAAACTGCAGCATCTAAGAGTATCATTCAGATAGAAGTACTAAATGATTTAGCATAGGAGATAAAGGCAGGAAAACTGGAGCAAAGGCCACAAGCACTCCTCTGTTGTCATAATCCTTCACCAAGTCTAGTAAGGGGTCACGCACCCCAAATGCACTTTCTGGGAAAGCCATTAAGTTAACAAGGAATGTGATAATCACCCTGTCCACGTGAAAAAACATATCTATCTGACTGAAGATTAACAATTTATTTACATTTAATGAATTACTTGTCTTGTCGATAGCAGGTGGCTGTGATCAAATGACAAAGGAAAAGTGAAAGACTGCAAAGAGTATTCCTGATTAAATTAACAAAATACATTCAGAGGGGTAGGGAAGAAGGGCCAAAACTGAAGGAACATGAGAAGCAGAGTTCGAGGGACAGAGTACAAAAGCAAGAATGTTTCCTCAGAACACCGGCCGTCTTCAGTGACTGCAAGCTGAAAAATGTTCATAATAAGAACTAGGTCTCTGACCACACGGTCAGCTAAGCACTTTAACAGCTTATCAGCTAGCTAAAGAGACAGAAGCTTTTCAGATCTGATCTCATCCCAGGATAAGCAGATACAAACATGACTGTGTTTTTGCACACTTAACTTTGTAACAGTGTTTTTCATGTTTAGGTCGTGTAAATGACTGCTTCCCCCACGCACAAATTCTTGCTTGTGTTAAGGGCAGACTCAGGATAATTGTCAGACAATGCATTTCATCTTCGTAAGTGAAAGGGATGTTTAAAACCAAGGAATCTGACCACTGTAACAGCACCTAGCACAAACATATTTCTCTGAAATACCTGAGCAGGAGTAGCTATATTGACTAGTGCAGGCATTGGCAACACAGAAGTCTGTACAAATGAGGTATCCTCTGACAGCCAGCACTAGCCAGAAAGCTCCTTGGTTTGTAGCAGGAAAACCAAGAGCACGCAAGCCCTGGAGGTCCCTTGTTAATACAAATATCACCTCAGAATACCACTCACCACCATGCACACAGAAGTCACAGTTGTATTTGTCCAAAGTTTCCAGTGTGGTGACATAGGGAGCTCCTGGAGCAATCTCATCCACCCACTTGATGGCTTGCACCATTTTGTACCTCTCCTCCTGTGTAAAAACAGGGGGGCCCTTGTGCTTGGCAATCTCCTCTGGGTGAGAAAGAGAAAAATCCAGTCAGAAGCTTGTACTACAGGTAAACTCAGCTTGAAATTGGTTTGTAGCAGGGAAGGAAGTCCCAATTAGATCAGAAAACGTTTTAATTCAGTCTCATTTTATAAGTGTGTGGCAAAGGCCTTGGAATTCACTCTGAAGGCAAAGGCTACCTGTGACTCCCTGTACCCACATACCTCCTCCTGAGGGGATTAACTGGGCCTCCTGGCAGCCCCCAAGGAGAATGTCTCCTTTTAAATAATAGCTTCAAGCTACATTGATTTATGCTAGAAAATATGCATCCATAAACCAATTTAAAATCCATCTTCACAAGCAAGAATTAATTCCTAGCACTTAACTGTCACGTGGACTCGAAACAAGTTCTTTCCACATAGTAATTTGATTTGGAGTACCAGTTCTGCAGTTTGCACCTGCAGCGCCAGGTTGATTTTCAACCGGTTCTATTGCTTTGCAGAACAGAACACAGATCACCCCTCAAAGTAAGCCTGTAGGCTCTGAACTATCCAACCATTGCTGAGAAAAAAGTGAGAATAACCCCTGCTGCCTTACCCAGGAAAGATACACTTTTCTGTTGGCAGCCGCTGCTCTTTGAGGACGTGTAGGAAGAAACCTGCTCTGTATCTGAACCTCCACTCTCTCAGGGCTAACGTTGCGGGGTGATTTGAGAGGCTGCATGAGCTGAAAAGCTGAGAAAACCTCTTACCATCTGTGTGGACTCCAACAATCAGGTAATCTCCCATGGCCCGAGCCTGGCGTAGCTGGTTTGAGTGGCCATAGTGCACCATGTCATAGCTAGAAAGACAAAGGCCCTGTTTAAGTCTGGGGGCACACAGACATGCTCAGCCGGGAAGCTGCAGCTGGTGACCTTCCCCCTTCACCAGTGCTAGCAGGTGATCCTCGCCGCAGGCTCAAAGGTTTAAAGTCTCCCTGCTATCTCTGGTGATGCCACGATTAACGCATTTACGGCTGGTTCCTCACGGGAAGCCGGTGCAGCGCTCTGTCGCGCTGCCGTGAGCCTGCCCACGGGGTGCCCGAGCGCAGGCTGGCCCCAGCGGCGCGCCCCGGGCCGGGCAGGGCTGGACCGCGGCCCCCG
>VXAL01014376.1:0-13283 GCA_013399475.1 Chauna torquata | reverse complement strand
TTTCCTTTCCTTTCCTTTTCTTGACAAGCCAACAGGACTGAATAGTTCATTCTCATATGAAAAACAAAACAAACCAACCAACCAAACAAACAAACAAAAACCAGAGATTACACTGATATATTCAAGAGGATTACTCTAGAAAAACACAACCCTATTAAGGTAACAGCAGAAGAGGTCATATTCATTTTGGCTGACCAACTTGAGTGATTGAAACCAGCTTGTACTGCTTTTTAGCCTCAAAGTAGCATGATTTTCTGAAGAGAATAAGTTAGTGTTTACATTCTCATTTTGAAGGAATTCAAAACAAACCTTTGAGCTTCTGTGCAGTGACAAGCAAATACATATCTATATTCATAAGAATGAATCTTTATGTATGAAAACTGTTAAAATCAAACAGTTTAGTTTCAACAGTCTTCTATGGATCATTAGCAAATTTCATCAGGTTCACTGAATGAATTTCCTGGAAAAACCTGTCCGCTCACAATAATCTTTCTGTATTGCTTAGAGAGGACCATATTCCTAACAACACTGAAACCAATGAACAACATAAATAAAAGCTGGAGGAGTAGCAGTCCTAGTAATAAGTAAAAGACAAATCCTTCATACTAGGGGCTCATTTGTATCTCCAAGATCAATAGCATTAGCTTATCTACACTAACTAAGGGTTAGCACTCCTCATAAGAGATTTAGAGTTAGACAGAATTAGCACAAGTAGTTCAAAAAAAGAGCCAGTGAGAGAGCTAACGTCAAAGCAGCATGGACGATCATTGAAATGATTGAGTTCAGGAGGGTTCTCCAGCTCTCTTTTATTTACTTCATAAGAACTTATGCAAGGCAAAAGTGAACATTTGCTTTTGGCTAAAAACAATGGAAAAATGAAACTAGATACGGGTTGTCGTCATGGTAACATAGTTTTGCACAACATACTCTCTTGGCATTGGTAGGCTAGCCCTCTTTCTGCAGCATAACTTTGTGGGAAACCCCAACAGAATATGATCAGAATTGAATGCAAAGTGTGGTGCATGGTGTTTCTTTTTTCTTTTTTTCCTTTTTTTTTTTTTTTCTTCACATCCTACAATTGAGATTTCAAAAATAGTTATCTTAAGGCAGAAACCTTAAAACAAATGTACATAAACACTGAAGATAGTTTTGTCTGTAATTAATGGAAATACTTCAGTTAGATAGCACCAAAACATTTTTATTTCATTTTGACCTTTGTAGTTAACTGCTTTTACCTGACTATCAAGTCATTTATTTTAAGCCAATTAAACATAACAGCACTTCATTGATTTTCATCAGCCTTTGTAAAGACTGTAATTTTCATCCCTCACCCCATTCACCTGCCAGATTATTTTTTTTTTTTCTTTTTTTTCCCTTTTTTTTGGTTTTTTTTTTTTTTTTTTTGTTTTTTTTTTTTTTTTTTTGTTTTTGTTTTTAATAAATACAAGCCCAAAAGATATTTGTAAGACTGGTGTATCTGTGTTAGTCAAATTGTAAAAACTAATTATAATTATGACAATATTTACAAGTTGAATTGTACCCCTAATTCTCATCATTATTACTCAGTCTGTATTACACCAAATGTACAGAACAAATATGGCATGTTTGATTGATTATATGTGCTTCAAAATATCATTCTTTTGATGAAACTTGGAGCAATAATTAAATAGGTATGGGCTGAATAACACTGCCTGAAAAAGTTTGTAAATGTGGAAATTTGGTATGCCCAGCCAGAAGAGTATGAAACTACGAAAACTGTAATGCACTTTAGGGGCTAAATTATGCCTTAGAAAACTGGAGAAAAAGTCCATAAAAAACAATCCCTTTCAACTTCCAAGCACTGTTAAAGGAGATGTGCTCCAACTTAATGCTAGGTAAAGTGTTCTGCTTTACCTTGTTTTATCCACAAGCCTGAGTTGGGTAGATCTTACTAGTTGCAGTGAGCATCTAAGAAGCCAAAATCCCTGGATGTCATTGATACTCACATGAATACCTTCTCATTGATACAAATAGGGTCTTTGTACACTGAAAAAATCATACTTTGAAAACACACACACACAAAACAGTGTGTTATGACTTCTTATAAGACCTTATTTATGGTGTGAGCTGCAAAAAAAAACAAAAACAAAACAAAACAAAATTTTACTCCACTTGTTCTCTCTTTCTAAAAGCTTAAACAGTTTACACATCTTTATAACTTCTGATATTTCTTTTTCAGTAATAAGCACTTTCTTTGCACTCAGAAGATTTTGACCTGTTCCACCTACTCACAAGATAGGATCCTAGTATTTCATAGAATCATAGAATGGCTTGGGTTGGAAATGACCTTAAAGATCATTTAGTTCCAACACCCCTGCCATGGTCAGGGACACCTTCCACTAGACCAGGTTGCTCAAACTCCATCCAACCTGGCCTTGAACACCTCCAGGGATGGGGCATCCACAGCTTCCTTGGGCAACCTGTTCCAGTGCCTCACCACCCTCTGAGTAAAGAATTTCCTCCTAACATGTAATCTAAATCTCCCCTCTTTCAGTTTAAAACTGTTCCCCCTTGTCCTATCATTATCTGCCTGTGTAAAGCGTCCCTCTCCATCTTTTTTATAAGCCCCTTTCAAGTACCGAAAGGCCGCAATGAGGTCTTCCCAGAGCCTTCCCTTCTCCAGGCTGAACAACTTCAGCTCTCTCAGCCTTTCTTCATAAGAGAGGTGCTCCAACCCTCTGATCATCTTTGTGGCCTTCCTCTGGACCCTCTCTAACAGGTCCACGTCTTTCTTGTGCTGGGGGCCCCACATCTGGCTGCAGTACTCCAAGTGGGGCCTCATGAGGGCAGAGAAGAGGGGAACAATCACCTCCCCCAACCTGCTGGCCATGCCTCTGTTGATGCAGCCCAGGATACACTTGGCCTTCTGGGCTGCGAACACACACTGCTGGCTCATGTCGAGCTTCTCATCCACCAGAACCCCCAAGTCCTTCTCCGCAGGGCTGCTCTCAATGAGTTCTTCTCCCAGTCTGCACTCATTTCTGGGATTGCCCTTACCAAGGTGCAGCACCTTGCACTTGAACTTGTTGAACCTCATTAGGTTCTCATGAGCCCACCTCTCAAGCTTGTCCAGGTCACTTTGGATGGCCTCCCTCCCTTCTGTTGTATCAACTGCACCACTCAGCTTGGTATCATCTGCAAACTTACTGAGGGTGCACTTGATCCCACTGTCTATGTCACTGATAAAAATACTAAACAGCACACTTCCCAAGATGGACCCCTGAGGGACACCACTCGTCACTGGTCTCCACCTGGACGTGGAGCTGTTGACCACAACTCTCTGGCTGCGGCCATCCACCCAGTTTCTTATCCATGGAATAGTCCACCCTTCAAACCCCCATCTCTCCAATTTAGAGATAAGGATGTCATGTGGGACTGTGTCAAAGGCCTTACAGAAGTCCAGTAGATGACATCAGTCAGTCTTTCTTTGTCATCTGATGCAGTCATTCCATCATAGAAGGACGCCAGATTGGTCAGGCCCAATTTGCCCCTGGTGAAGTCATGCTGGCTGTCCTGGAACACTTTCAAGTAGCTTCCAGGAGGATCTGCTCCATAATTTTCCCAGGCACAGAGGTGAGGCTCACGTTTATGAAGGTGTGTGCAACATCTTTGCTCTTTCTTTCAAAGATTAAAAAAAAAAAAAGTTTCTTGTTTTACTGAGATGTTAGCAATAGTATGGATATGATTATTTACAATACTATGTCTGGAAACCAACTGAGGAAGCATGAGCTACGAGAGGTGTCATTGTAATTCTGTTTCTTTTACATTAATTTGATAGTCACATTGGCAAATGTTAGAGGGAAATATAGTGTTTCTGACAGCCTACAGGAGGCGAAACTAGTTTGCTCCCTTCCTAAACTATGCATTTGAGCTAGCTGGACGCTACTCCAGGTGTGGCCTCACCAGTGCTGAGTAGAAAGGAAGGATCACCTCCCTCAACCTGCTGGCAATATGTTGACTAATGCTTCCCAGGATACCATTAGCCTTCTTTGCAGCAAGCGCAAATTGCTGACTCATGTTCAGCTTGGTGTCCATCAGGTGTCCACTTTCTGTCAAGCTGCCTTCCGGTTGGATAGCCCCAGCACGTATTTATTGCATAGGTTTTTTCCTTCCCAGGTTCGGGACTTTGCGCTTTTCCTTGTTGAACTTTGTGAGATTCTTCTCAGCCCACCTCTCCAGCCTGTTGAGGTCCCTCTGGATGCCAGTATGGCCCTCTGATATATCAGGTACTCCTCATAGGTTTGTGTTGTCTGCAAACTTGCTGAGGGTGCACTCTGCCCCATCATCCAAATCATTAATGAAAGTGTTAAACAGGACTGGACCTAGTAATGACCCCTGGGGTACACTGCTAGTTACCGGCCTGCAGCCAGACTTTGCACCACTGATCACCACCATTTCACCTTACCCATTCAGTCAGTTCTCAATCCACCTCACAATCTGTCCATCACAAGCTATTTATTTACATTGAGGGATCATATTGTGCATGGACAAGTTATAGAACATGAACAGACAAATTTGTTATTGCATGTCTCAGCACTTTCTAAGTATAAATATGAATGCAGTGTGATCTGAACTGGCACTAGTCTGTGTTATTAAAATACAAATCAATTTGAAACATACTGTGCTATAAGTAACATATCCAGCATAGAAAAAATAGTAAGTTTTTATTAAAATTTTTCATTTATTTCAAAAATAAGTCTACTGAATCTCTAAAAGTGTGTTCTCAATGGTGTCTAATTCTGTATGCTAAATCTATCTCATATTTATTTTGTTAAATAATGTCTATATTTTCTGCATTTTATTAATCTATCTCTAAGTGGAAATGGATGATTGAATTCTTCAAAAAAATATTCACATTTTGATTTTTAAATGATGTATGTGTATATGTGTAGGCATATATATATAAACATGTTTTTATTTCTCCGCTAAAGAGACAAAGAATCCTCTCATGGATTTCCATGGTAAACCATCCAGATTTTCTAGAATTTAACTCAAACACAAAGCAAGGTATGGATACTGTTACTGATGTCACTTAAAGAAATTCTTTCTCAGTTTCTGTCTAGCTGTTCAACCACTGAGATATAGTTTCTGGTTCTGAAATCCATTTAATTTATTTTGATGCAGATAGTAATCCATTTGTTATTAAAGCAATAATAATAGCTATGCTATCAGTTAACTTCTTAAAGTCCAAACAGGTATCCAATATTCCAAAATTGAGTTCTAGAGTACTGTTAAATTACTCTGTATCTTTTAGTTTTATACATACAGATTTCCATATATTTGGCCACTTTGTAAATATATACATATACATGAAACACTATACAGACATATATATATCATTAAACTACTCTGACATCAAAAACATATTTAATGCAAGGAAGAATGTTTAGGCACTCTAACAATACATAGAAGATAATCTCAGACTCATGGATATTAGGTTTGCAAATAGGCTGATGTCAAGACAGAGTTCAGGTTTTGTACAGCTTCATAGCAGAAGATTATTTGCCAAAATAATGGTGTTTATCTAGTTTCTTTAAATGTCTGTAGGCAGGCTTTAGGTTTGTCTTTAAAAGAGAACTCTTTTTTGACATTCATTTGCTTGTCCTGCTTGTTTAGATTACATGGTCAGAGCAGAAACTTCTTAATTTGATTTCTCCACATGGCAGAAACTTGGAGTTAGCTGATATTCCTTGCTGTATTGTAATAAAATCAAATATTAGTATCACTAAACTATTAATATTCTCATATAGCTGCTGTACATAAATGGTCTTGCTTTCCTTGTATTGCATAGCATTAATAATATGTCAAATATAACATTGTATTAGAATATTATATTGTAAAAGTAAGATCATAAAAGTTAAGAAAAGTTAGTATCAGAGTCATCTGACTAGGTCTGTATGCATTGCAAAATACTCTCTTTTTTTTTCTACCACAGAGATCTTTGACTCATTTTATGTGCTGCCAATGTTTACTGAATGCTGTAATATTTTAGGATTTATGACCACTCTTTACTGTCCATAGTAACTGCACACTGCTGAAATCTTGTTCTAAACTTTGAATTATTGATTTTCTTACAGTCTTCTTTTCCAGTGATATTAATAGTCAGTGGTAAGCTGCCTGAGAAATGTTAACACAAGCATCAAAATGGGAGAGGATAAAATAGTTAACTTACAAAATTCTGTTTCCATGCACTTTAATACCTTTTTTTTCTTTTAAAAGTGGAAGATTTTTTAAAATGTGCATTTCATGAAAATCTATGTGTTCTAATATTTCAAATTAGAAAATTTTTCTACCATGCCACCATATGGCATCATGCTCCGCAATAAAACTAGAGGGGTGTTGGCCAGGAGGCAGGTGCTGCTGCTCAGGGTCTGGCTGGGCATTGGTCAGTGGGTAGTGAGCAATTGCATTGTGCATCACTTGCTTTGTATGTTCTTTTATCATTATTGTTATTGCTGTTGTTGTTGTTGTTATTATTTTCCCTTCCCTTTCTGTCCTATTAAACTGTCTTTATCTCAACTCACAAGTTTTCACCTTTTTTTTTTTTTTTCCTTTTTTTTTTCTGATTCTCTCCTCCATCATACTGTAGGGGTTGGGGGGGGAGTGAGTGAACAGCTGTGTGGTGCTTGGCTGCCTGCCGAGTTAAACCACAAGATACATGAGAGGTTATTCTCAGGAGGGAAGTCCTTGGAGGGAAATTGGAATAATAGAATATTCAGGCAAAACAGTAAAATGACAAAGTGATGAGAGAGGAGAGGTACTACATTTCTGCTATTCTACAATTCAAACTGTACTGAACTGTATGTGGATTTCATAAACGAGTTAATTGTATGGACTCTTCATCTAACATTCAACAAATATTGTAGAGACACAAATAATATACAATCATAGTTAACACATTCAAGAAAACTTCATGAGGTTGTGGTGTGTTCAGTTATAGAGTTATTCATTACAGAATAGTTTGAAAATGTGTATATGACAGAATGGCTATATAAAGGGGCCATGCAGAATTTCTGTATGTTAAATTACCAACCAAAATATTTTTTTCATTTTTTTTTTAGCATCATACAAACTGGACTCCCCATTTTAAACTGTTTTGTATTGTGCAAAATAGATCATTATCATGTTGACTTGTATAGACACTGAAATTGAGCACCTTGCTGAATCACACTGGAGAGTCTTTTGAGACTCTCAGCAAGTAAGGGAAAAAAAAAAAGCTCTAAAATTGTATTATTTTCCTGTTGTTTACTATAGACTGACACATTAATCTTGGTAAAATAAATAAAATATGCTAGAGAAATGATAGATTTGCATTGAATTTCTTTCACTGCTTTTATATCAGCTTGTAATAGGATTTTATTGGACACTCTTAGCACGTGAATACATTGTTTTGTTGTCTCAGATTCCAATGCATTCTCTATAGACTTGTACTGAAATCCTTTCAAAACTGTGTGGTGGTTTTACCTAGCTAAACAGCAGAACTCCACCACAACTGCTCGCTCACTCCCCCTCCTCAAAGGAACAGGGGGAGAAAATACAATGGACAAGGGCTCAAGGGTTGAGATAAGGATAATTTAATTAAAGGGAAAAGAAATAATACAAGCAAAGGCCACATGGAAGCAAAGAGAGAAAGAATTCTCTACTTCCCGTCAACGAGCAGTGTTTGGCCACGTCCTGGGAATCAGGGCCTCAATACGCGTAGCGGTTGTTCGGGAGGACAGACGTCTCCATAACGAGAGCCCCCCCCTTCTCCTTCCCCTTTCCCAGCTTTTGTTGCTGAGCGTGACATCAGATGGTATGGAATATCCCTTTGGTCGGTTCAGGTCAGCTGCCCTGGTGATGTCCCCTCCCAACTGCTGCTCACCCCCAGCCTACTGGGTTTGGGGGGTTTGGAGGGTCTGGGTGCTGTGCCAGCGCTGCTCAGCAATAGACACAACACTGGTGTGGTATCAGTGCTGTTCTAGCTACAAGTGCAGAGCACAGCATTGTATGGGCTGCTGTGGGGAAAGTTAACTCTATCCTGGCCAGACCCAGTACAAACTCTAATCTCAAATTAAAAGAATAAGGTGAAGAAATCTTGGACATTTTTAGTGATATTACTAATAAATTCTAGGGGCTAACTGGAAAAAATACCATGGAAATTGATTGTATATTTAAATGGTTAAAAAAGTACTATTTTTTATTTAGTAGCTTGTATTTCTGAGTTAATAACTATAAACAATAACCACTTTTAAAGCTCTAACTTGGCTTTTGCATCTGTGTCTACGTTTCTTGAAATCAGGAGGAGTTTAAACTGCATTCTGAATTTAGCAAGAAGTCTGCTTTACAGAGCAGGCTTGCAGTTCTCCCCAACAGGCTATCTAGATAGAGAAAATATATTTTTTTTTTCTCGTTTTTAAATATGGTGCAAATAGTTTTGAGTCATCATGCCTTTCAAAGTTTTTTTTCTCTACTTTCTTCTTTGCTTTCTCAATATCTCCTCTCTTCTGCTCCTGCTCACTGATCTTCTCTTTTCTAGCCTAATTAGTTTCAACTTGCCAAATATCTTTTCTTAAAAATCATCATTCAGGTAGCCGAGTACCTGGTAACCTAAGCACAAAGTTGTTTTTCAGTTGGTACTTTCACTGCGTTCAATAATATGTAGATAATCTCCTGAAAAAGTCACAAAGCTTTTCAAATTTATTTATTTGTTTATTTATTTATTTATTTGCAAAAACATGCATCTGTTACTACAATAAATATCTCAGATTAGGAAAGACTAATTAATACAGGCCTAGAAGTTATATGCTGAAGGGTTAATATTCAGCCTAGTATTTCCAGTCAAGACATTTTCTATTTGGTGAACACAGATCAGTTGAGTGCACATACGTAAAAAAAAAAAAAACAAAAAACCCACAGTAGAAATAATAATAAAAAAATCCATCTGAATTTTTAAATGTTGATCAGATATATACAACACTGACTGAACCACTTGAATAAGAACCCTCGGAGCTGCACTTCCAATAAATTGATAAGTACTCGTTTCAAAAATGATCTTTCACTTAGAAAGATCTGGATATTGTTCATGCCCTACATCATCTTTCTGAGACAGTGAACCTTTGGATGTCATGAAGCAGTAACATAACCTTATTTTATCACCATTCTTCTCATTTTGTTTAGTGCAATTATGTATTTAATGGATCACTATTTAAACAGTGCTGTCTCAGCTAAAAATCTTCTACGTAAAATCAACAAATTTTTTAAATAGACTTTAGCCATGACTCTGTCTGGACAAGTGATTTAGACCCCTTTATACTGAATTGTTCTCTTCTGGCAGCTTGTATTTTGAGAAAAGTGGGAATTAATTTACCATTGGGAAGATTTTCCATTGGAAGTGGGTTCATACTGTACTTTGAGCAATGAAGTTTTTTTTTTTTTTTTTTTTTTTTTTAATAATGAAAAGTACAAATCTGAAATGGTATGGACAAATGAATGAGAGAAAGGAAAAAAATGGGACTCAATGTCTCCAAGGCTGGGTTACCAAAAACCGAAATAGTTGTTTTGTAACTTCGCTTTACAGTTTCTAAAATCATTCTTACTAAAGACAGAGTAAATCACTTTTTCTGAAGCTACAATATGTTCTTACTGATATGTATATAAAACTCTAGGTTTCCCTTAGGGAAGGTAAATTCCTGAAACTCTCTGGCCACTCTTCACATCTTAGGCATTAAAAAAATTTCAGACCTTTTAGTCTTAAACAGTCGGGTAAGTCAAATACATGAAATCACTAATAGCTTCTCTTTATTGTAACCTGAAAGGTCCTAGAGACTCAGAAAACTGAAGTTATATCTAAAGTTTATAAGACAAAGATATGTGACATAGCCTCTTACCTCCTTTTACGATTCCTCTTTTTTTTTTTTTTAATTGTTGAAACACCAAATTTTTATAATCCCTTCCTCTGTGCAGAGCATTATGTGCATAATTGAAGTGTGTAATTGCTGTCGATTAGTGTAAAGTGGTATTCTTTAAAAAGTACAACACAAACCATGCCATGAGTCCATTAACATTCCCAACAGCTGAGGACTACGCTATCTGCTTGATGAAATAAAATGCCATGTTAAAATCTGATGGAATACAGATTAAGTGCTGATTGATACTCTTAGGAGTTGCTTTTTATTTTTTTATTTTTAGTATAGTTTTGTCCTGATAGTACAGATCACTTTTGCAATAGGAAAAGAATTTGAAAGCATCACCTTTTTACCATATCTGTAAGACCAGAACAGGCACAGAATAATAGAACCTTTTTATGTATTTGATTTCCCTTTCCTTTCAGACAATTCAAAATAGGAATGTAGTGTATAAATGCAAGTCAAAGTAAAATTAGCTGGCACAGATAACTTAGCTATGCCAGCTAAAATTAACGGGAAAAAAAGAACTAAGATGCTTAGAAGTCATTTCACATCTGTTGCAAATTATGAAATAAAAGCTACTGGGTTTGGTTAGGTTTTTTTGGGGGTTTTCCTTCTTTTTTTCTTTTTTTTTTTTTTTTTTTTTTTTTNTTTTTTTTTTTTTTGGTTAGTTTTCTGAGAAAAGAAATAGTGAAAAACAGATAAACTGAGAATATGCTACTGTCAGAACCACCTTTTCTGCATATATGCATTATACATTATACACTGTATTGAAAAATTATGTTAAAAGCATGTCAGAGTTCAAAACTTAGGGGTTTGAGAATTAAGGATGACAGCACTCTTGATCTGGTTGCCTGTGCAAATACAATTTGATACAGGCTTTGCATACATGATCAGATAATATTTTTGCCTATAGCTTCTGTCTCTTTCAATGGATATTAATTTTGATACAGCTGTAGCAGAGCTTCCTTGGCATGTTCTGTTGGTATACAGTCTTAACCTGTTGCCATTTCACTGTGCAGGACAAAGCAGGTAATGCTTTCAATGTTCCAGATACTGTTGACATCCCAAATCTCTAGTAACGCATGTATGGCCTATTTCATGGCCAGAATTGCCATCAGAAATTGATCTTTATAGCTGATATCACCATTTCTCATAACAGCCTTTGCATTGGTGTTTCAGCTTTAGAAAATTCATGTTAAAGGGCTTACTTTCTCAGAAGATGATAATACATTTTTTTTCTGTAGATGTCTTGTTCTCAAAACAGAGTTGTCTATGTGATCTTTTTGCAGATATCATCTTTGTTAACAAATTTATACTATAAAAAGTAAGTTGAAGTTAAATTATAAAATAAGGTTTACAATCTTTTGTAACAAGCTGAAATAAATATAAATGTTGTTTGTACATGAGAAATGTAAAATTAAACTCATTAACATCTAAGAGATTTTTCTCAGACAAAGAATGAAAAAAAAATACTTTGGGGGAGTAAAGCTTTTCATAAGATATTGACAAAGCATATGGCTGTGGGCCACATTCTCAGATAACTGCCTCATCCTTTAATCATGTCACATAAAACAGTGGACACAACTGTTTATATCACTTTTGAGATTACCTCACTTTTCTTTCAGTGCTAATGAGCTGTGACAGAACTGAAGAAATCTTCCATTTCCCTGTCTCATTAATTAGCTCAGGAGAAAAAAAAAAAAAGCTACTGTATTCTGGGTGATTATGATAGCGAACAAAACCATAAGGACTCATTCTTGATAGAAAAACTGTGTCTAGATAATTAACAAGTAAATCATGTATTATTAATAACTACTTTCTTGGAATGGATAATTTTTTGTTCTAAATTTTCTTCCTCACACTTCAATGTCCGTTTAACACAAGGGCCAGGATCATGTTCACAGCCACCTTCTGCTGACCTAAGCCTGTGGCACAGGACAGGGTGAGCTTGCCATTCGTCTCCACCACTGCACTGTCATTCCTAATCACTTGTGCCAGCAGTAGCATTTATGCAGCTGGAGAGTCAGCTGTGAAGATGAACCATAGCACAGAGTTATTTGACTAGTTATAACATTTTGCAACAGCTCTTTTCTTTTTACGAAAACAGATCATTTGACATTTCTGCTTGGCCAAATAGTTTTTCCATAGCTGGTACATGGAAGCCTTTATATTCCTAGAGTTCACAAAAGTTAACCTTTGTAAACACATATTTAATAGATAGTAGATAAGATGAAAAGATCTGTTATCTTTATGTAAAGATATATTTATGTTTATATTTGTATAGATATGTGTTTGTGTGTGCATATGTGCATATGTATAATTCATTTCCGGTAACATCAGGACTGTGCTACCTGCTATTAATTTCAGGATTTTATTATCTGTTATAATCATTCCTTTACTTAGAAAAATAGTTTGGGAGCTGACATATAACAACCACAGTTCTTAAGAATTATTATTTTCTTAAGTAAGAAAATGTTTTGTTCACTAAGTTACACCTGGATCATACCACCAAAAATAGTCACTAAAAGCAAACAAGCAAACAAATAAATAAAAAATGTAAAAATAACTTATTACATAAAACTTTCTCTAGTTTGGGCAAAATTCCGCTAACCCAGAAGATTTCTGTGCCTCTGCCAATTGTCAGGTTCCTGTTGCAATACATATGCTTACTGAAAATACTATATGGTTTTTTTTTTTTTTTTTTTTTGAGGTATGGAGGAATTATAAGTTTTCCTTTCAGCTTTACTTAGCAATGGCCAAATATAAATAATTTGGTGATGCAGATGTCAAACTTCCAAAGTCAGCACAGGAAACTGGATTTTACGAGCAGCCAAAAGCAAGACATTGTTATATTACAATGCAGATACTTTTGGGTGCATCAATAATGGTTTAAGAAAAGTAGTAATATTGCTTCTACTGCTGCTGCTGCTGCTGCTGCTGCTGGTACTGCTACTACTACTATTACTCCTGCTACTTGCAGTAGTACAGGATATTACTGATCAATACGTGGTTCCAAGGCTGGTGCGACCATGGCAGCTTTGGGTTTCTTCATCATGGGAGGGTCTACAAGATGCCAAGCCTACTGATACGTGATGGGTAACACCACTCTATGAGGGGGAAAAGGATTTTTGCCCAGGAGTTAGCAGGGCTGATTGACAGGGCTTTAAATATGATGCGAAGGGGGATAGGGACAAAACGAGGCCCACCAGAGATAAGCTATGGGACTGCACGCCAGTTTTGGAGGAACTACATGCTGGGGAGGCCCTTCAGTCTGCCCCACGAGGGGCTGAGTTGAATGACAGACATATCAAGTGTTTCCATACATGCACACGCAGCATGAGAGACAAGCATTTC
>VXAL01014371.1:1194-18262 GCA_013399475.1 Chauna torquata | reverse complement strand
CGATGCTGCGGCCGGCTCGCCCCTCAGCGGGGAGGCCTGGGCTGCCCGCTGGGACGGCCCGGCCGTGAGGCGGGGCTGCCCCGGGAGGGTAGGCTCGGGCTCTGCCGCGCTGAGGCCAGCGGTGGAGCTGGGTGCCCCGGAGCCTCTGACGGGTGCGAGCCTTTCCCGCTGGTGCGGCGTTTGTCCTTTCTTCCTCGGGCCAAGTCTTCTCCGAGTTCCAGAGAATTTTTGTTAAACTGTTATTGTTTTTAACTGATTGTGGCCCGTCTGTGTAGCTACCATCAACAACTATGTAGCAGCGTTATGTTTAAACTTTGATACCCGGTGCTAGGTGTCTCGTGGGTGTTTCGATTCCAAGAAAATCTTTAGAATTATATAGAAGTTCTGTCCGTCCTGTTAGAGTGTACTTATTCGCTGGACTTCTTGGAGAACAGCAGTGATGTGAGGACGCACCAGGGCTGAAAATACTGGACCATAGAAACTGTAGAATGTTTTTGTGTTATTTTAGTGATGCCCTATTGAGTAGATGCAAAGCCCTAGAGCAGAAACAAGTTTGTTTTACAGCTCCTGTATCACTCTTCTGCTCTTTCTTGAAAATGATTCTGGTCAGAAACTTTGCTCGATTAACCCAGATAGCTCATTTAGAGCCTTGTGGTGCTATTGCACTCATATTTTTGTCATGATTAGTTTTCTAGTCACTGCTATGAGTAGTATAGGGGTGTTTTTTTAACAGGTCATGGAATTTTAACACATTGATGCCTTTGGTAAACTGCTACCATCTTTTGGGAACATTCATTACAGAATGGTTGTTGTGGTGAGCTAGTTCTGCTCAAAAGGCTTGTATTAGCTGGCAGAACTGATTTCATGATGAGTAGGCTTCCTGTTAAATGTTTTCAGTGTTAAAATTAGAAATATACCGTGACAAGAACAGCAATCCATGCATTGGAATGCATTGAATCAGTTCTGGACTTTGATTTTGCTTCATAATAAACAGTGTCTTTGTAGTTAAGCAGATTTGGCTGTGTATATATTATAAATCATTTAGAGTTGTTTACACTAAACAGTTACATGCCCCATAGCACAGAATGCTGCATAGAGGCCTGTTTAGTAATAAGTATTCAAAGAGCAAAATGGAAAAAGAAGGGGTTCTTGAATTGTCATAGTTTAGAAGTCTTCCTTATGATGTGGTTGATTACACTGCTAATTAGTGATTATTACAATGCTATATAAAAGCTAAAGGCTGGTGAAATGTTTTGATTGTTTTATTTCCAGCATCTGATTCCAAGTTTGTTTGTTGTTTCAACTTCTGGAGTACAGTGCAGCTGAACCAAAAACACCCCTCTGATCAACGGATTTATCTGCAATGACTTCAAGGTCACTTAAGGAAGACCAACTGAGTGACTAAATCTTTGATGCATATTCACTGCTTTTCAGTTTGAGAGTTTTAAAGTTTTTCAAACTTAATGTGTTGTGACCTTGCCAAATTTTCTTTTGTGTTAAAGCAATGTGAATAAGAATGAATTCTGTAGGCTTACTTATGACTAGTTTGTTGCAGAATGTGATATTTCATAAAAATGAAAGTTGATCAAAGCTCTTGTAGATTACACATGACTTGCTTACACCTGTGGGAGTTCTTGACAGGGACTTAGTTTGTTACTCTGTATGCTTTCCAAGGTATGTAGGCCATAAACTTGGAGTTAAACCACCTTAGCAGACCCTTTGGTTCATGTGGGAATTATTGACTCCTTAAATGATATAAATAACTCTGCTCAAAAGAACTTGTAAGGAAAATCCAAGGAGCTGTCTCTTTGCTAGCACAAGCAAGGAGCACTTTTTCCATACGAAAAACTGTTATCTTTCAATAAAGGCAGGCATAATTTAATGCATATAAAAGTTAAGGTTAAAACCTGTCTTTGTCAGTAAGATGCAACATGGTAGAAACAAGAGCTTAACTTCTGCAAATACTAGTGGCCATCTCCTGTTACGTGTGCTTTCCTGTAAGGATTGAGGAGTGAACTTCCTAAAGCCTGATCAAAGCTCCACTTCAGCAATGCATTTTGCCATTTAAATACAAGTAACTCTGCTGAAGAAGACTTAAGTGATACTATTTTTATCCTTAAGGCTTTGGAAGTGGCCAAGAATTCATACACAGGTAGGACTGAAGTGCTCAAACATTTCATTTCCTACAGATAACTATTCTTGTATTTGATAGGACATACAGTAAAAACAAATGTGATTTTCTGACACTTTCATGGTTCCAAATGCTTGTATAATGTATCTTTTTCCAAATAAACTGCATATACACAGGATCCTTAATATGTAGTTTAAAAACAAGTTAGCTCACATGCATTAATTATTGTTAAACAAATGTTTATGCAGCAATTATATCCTTGATTTTTGTTGTTGAAGCATTTAATGACAGTGAAAGAAAGTTGATATCTTTCAATGCATTTTGATTTTTCAGTTTGGCAAAAAAGCATCTCATGGCACTTTTCTAGCAAGCTTAAAATAATAAGTTATGGGGTAACACAGTAACTTCAAGGAGGTACAGGCTACACTACTGTACCTTATTACAGTGTACAGAGCACAAGGGTTCTGTGCTGCTGATGTTTTCACTGCCCCATTTTCCAGTTTAGGAGCAACATAAACTATTTTAATTAATATTGTGTCACCAAAAGGTTTTGAAATGGCCAATTGAATTCTGCCAAGATAGTCTTTTGATGAAAACATATCTTTATTGATTGTAGAAGAAGAAAATCATTCTTAAAATGAAATCCAGAGAAAAATCATATCCCTCAGAGAAAGTTTCTGAGTGGCAGGCTGAGATTAACATCATAAAATTGAATTTGTGCTGCAAACCTTTGATGTAATCAGCAGCTGGGAGATGGTGTTGCCCTTACTGTGCTCCTTCTGATTGTGGTGAATTATTGTGTGGAATGAAATAAGTGTTTCTTGTGTCACTTGTTCAAGAAATACAAACAAGGTATTACTAGGTGGTTCTTGCTAGTTAAAATGGGTTGTATTGATTCCTAGCCCCAGTATCTTGCTCCTTTGGACTGTAAAGCAGTACATTCACACCCCAGGGGAGATCTAGTGGTCACTCAGGAGTGACTCCTCTGGCTGACTAGGGTGTAGCCCTGGCAGGTCTCAAGGGAAGACCCATTACATTTTAAACTGGAAGTGTAGTGGCAAGCAGGGTCTCCAGGATGAAAATGAGGGGATGAAACCACCAAAGCAGAGTAGAGGAAAAGGTGTGGAGTAATGCATGTTCTGGCAGAATATATTACAACTCAGAGGTGGGAAGTAGAATAGAGATGTTGATGATGGGAGTATTTTAATTGTTGCCTACCATCCGATTAAATATATTAACTACTTGAAATACAAAAATACTTGGTACACAGACATCAGAACATGTATCTCAATGGAGCCAGGTATTAGTTCTACTGCATGATGTGCTAAATACTAATTGTTTTTAATTAAAAAAAAATCATGATATATTTTTCATTGTTTTACTTGTTGCTGTTACTTCAAGTATCTTTCTTACCTTTGTATTGCTGTTCAGTGTCATTTCTTTTGTTACCATTCCCTTTTCATTTACTGAACCTCACATATTTTTACTTTTCTTACATTATGCCCTGTTGTCTTCCCTACAACTTCTATGTCTCCATTGTATTCCCATTTCTCACTTAAGCTTTGCTCAGTATTGCATTTCTTTTCTAACTTATTCCATTGTTTGCACATATACAAATGTGCATGTACTCTGCTGTTTCACAAACTGCAAAGTATTGTTGACCTGTATTTTCAGATTCAGGGATACAATAGGATTCTGAATAGGAACTTACATAAATAGCAAAGCTGTAAGCAGCTTCATGGGCATCAATGTGGTACATCAGCAAGCTTACAAAGACAGCTAGATCACTTCTGTATCTTCAAAAGGTTTTAGCTCTAAATGCAATTCATTTTACTCTTTGTGGCTGTTAGAGGGACTTGTTCTATATTGTGGACTCTGGGTGAATATAATTTCTTAGTTCTGGAGTGGATATGTCTTTGCTGGTTACCAAAGATAACACATCATTCTTAAGGAGATTGCAACACTTACAGCATAAAATAAATTCTGAGGAAGCTGATAGCAGTAATGAATGCATAAGTAGACCGGAAGTCAAATCTATATTTAAGAAAAATATTTTTTTACTGACTATAAAAAATGTTGATAGAACGTCAGACAAAGACATAGAATAGACAAGAGTAGGAGAATTATAGGTTAGGAACACAAACCTTAGGAATTTGTGAAAACCTACCAGGCTCTGCCTAAAGCATACTTCCTAACAATTCACTACAATGATGATGCTAATGAAGGTGGGAGGGTCAACTTAGGCTGTTTCACATGGCCATCAAGAATATTGATGTTTGGGCAAACAGAATTTTCCTAGACTGAGAAGATGCATGCTGCTCTTAGAAAATGTTCAGTAGTTTTTAATCAGTTCAGCCAATTTAACCTTTTTCAGATATTTGAATCCAATATAAACAGTTAAGTGCTGCTCACCTCTAAACAATTTCAGGATTGTTAAACAATTTCTGCATTTTTTTTGCCCACACTGATTTTCATGCATTAAACCGAATTTTGAAACAACTGACCTTGTATTGATAGTACAGGATGCATAGGGAATAAGAAATAAGTAAAAATACAAAGCCAGAAAAGGCTTTAACATGACTGTTACCTGTAGAGTGTAGGTTTTTTGGTGTACAGTCTCCTTCCCTAAATAAGCTATAAATTCCTTTTCCATAGCTTTTGTTATGGGATGTTCTGTAGCTATGAGAAGGAGGTTTCTGTCAAAACCTGTTTTACTGTGAACTATCTGAGATTACATCTCAGGCAAGTTCACTTCCTGGTTCTAAGGACCCTGACACACATGTGAATGAAGGCTGCATTTAAAATTCAGGATATGTTTCCTTATGAAGTGATTGCTGTAACTGTAGATATTAGTTCAATATTATTCCAGAAATTTAAGTGGGAGCAAAACAGAACCCACATCTTTCACTTTAAATTTCTATGAATATGTACTTAGAAAGGTGTCCAAGATAATACCTCCTACTCTTTGCACACTTAGAGCTTTTGACTGGACTTCTAAATAGAATAATAGTTGTATTCAGCTTTTCAAATGGAAGTTTTGATACTGTACAAATGATCTAAAGTAGTTAAAACAGTACAACTGAAGTCCTTCAAGCTGTGTGAAGAGGGATACTTTTCCAGGTTAAGAGGCTTATGTTGTGGTTTGTAGAACTAGAGACAGGAAGGTGGAGATGTGACAAGTTAGAAGTGGAATGAACTGGTATGGTTTTAACTAAGAAAGTGGTTTATTTTTTTGACAGTCATGAGGGAGTACCCTTTCTCAGTGAGATGAGGGTAGGACAAACAGAGGTTTATTAGGTTGCAAGCAGGGAGAAATAGGGAGCTGGACTGAGGAACTTGATTTAAAGTTGGATTATGAGTTAATACTGCAAATCAGACATGCTTGAGTGGGCAGAGCTGGAGGAATTTAACTTGTGCTGATAAGCTTACATGCAAGTGAGATATGCCTTGGGCGATATTTGACTTTGTGGAAACAGATATTACATTTTAAAGGAATAGTCTGATAAATGTCTTGGGGGGGTGCATGGAAATGATTTTGGTACTATCAGCTTCACTAAATAGCTTTGATAAAATTAATAGTGTGAATGTGCGTGCACACATGCAAGTACACAATGCAGTATTTCTAGGGAAGTCATGATATTCTTAGAAGCAAAACCTTTACGCAAAGTACTTTTTATCTTGTGCATCAAATTATCTTGATCTAAAGTTAAGAAGCAAGGGGGGTTTTTATGAGGGCAGTTGCATTAACACAAGTTCTTAAATCTTGTTTTCTATTTCTTGAGCTTCAGCTACAACAAGGGCAAAATGGAGTTTCAAAACTTCATTTATATAAGTGAATGAATTTTGAATGCTTTGTCCTTAGTAATAGCTGTTTATTAATTCATAACTGTTGTGATCTAAAACATGTGCAAATAGATCATAAATAGCAAGAAATTGCTAATGTTTAGTATGCGTTCTACTATGCATCAGTTGCTCAGCAGTAGGTCCTCTGCAAAGAGAATTGATCTTGATTCTATAGTTTTCTTACAGGAAAATAAAACAGCTTCATATTCATTGCAGTACAAACCCATTTTATGCAGCTTTATGGTGTTTTTACACTAATTGAATATTCCCATGGCAAAAGTGTAAATGATTACATGATATGCAGGAAAGAAAAGAAAGACCTAGGATTTGGCTTATCATTCACATGTTAACTTGGCAGCCACCATTTTGAGGTTATGAAAATAGTGAATTTTCTTTACCTACCTGATATCTAAATATATCTCTAGAATTTGGATAGAACAACTTCCTCTTCAGGGCATAAAGCAGAAAAGAAAAGGACTTTACTGTTTTTCTGTAAGCATAATACTTCATCTGCTTGGAAACTTGAGTTTTAGAAAAGTCAAATTTTAAAGCTGAAATCAATAATGTCTCAATATTTTGGTGTATGCCCACAGTGAGCTTTAAAAGTACTGTGATTTAGCCTAATAAACTTCTGATCTCATAATTCATTTCTCAGGTTCTTCCTCTGCCTTTGATGTTCTGGCTGAGGTTGTATGGCAGGTCCTCCTGCCTTGATAGATTGCAATACCAGCCTTTTCAGTCTGTTTTCTCAGTGGCTGAGCTCTTCATCTCGTGTCTTTTTCAGCATAGATCTTTCCTATAGTTCTGTGTCATTTAAGGCTTTCATAATAGTAAGGAAGATACCTATTGTCTGCTTTCAGCTACTACTGTATTGAATTTAGCAATAGTTTGAATTCAACTTTTTTTTAAACTTAAAAGGCTGCTTCTCTTTTCTTTTTCTGCCTTGTGGTCTCTTCTGAATTATCACAGGAACTGCTCTTCATGTCACTTTGCATGAACCCTATATTACTTCCTTTAGCTGGCTGTTATCTGCTGCCATGCATTTTGTTCTACCCAGTTTGTTTCCTGACACTTCAGTTTTACTGTGTTCTCTTTTGACTGACCTCTTCTGTTTGTACTGTTCTAGCATGTTGTTGCTGGCACCTGTTTCATTTCACATGCCATTGCAAAGGATGTGGGATATGGGAATAGTTTGCATTTGGCCTCAGGTAGACAATGGCAGCTTATCGTACGAATTTTTCATGAAAAACACTGATGCTAAAGATATTGCTCATTGTGTCAGTCTTTTAGCAACCCGCTCTTTCATGTATGTTGGCCCAAAGGAGACATACTGGGGTGTGGCACTAGGTCCCCTGAAGAGTCTTAACAGGATGAATATGATTTTTTTAGGTAGGCTGACTATTTAAGTACCAAGTTATTTATGTTCAGATACTTGCTGTTTTTTTCATTTAGAAGATACAATTGGCAGTACTCTAGAAGTGTGTTAGGCACTTATGAACACAAGAATTTTAAAGCAAAAAGAAAAGTGACAGACGGCTGGTAAGGTGACAGAAACAGCAATCTTTTCAAAGACTGAAGCAAAACTAGTACAGAATACACCTAGCAAGCTGAGGTGTTTTTTAAAACCTATGACAAATTTTAAAAACAGAAAAGTAGAACTTATTTAATGAGGAAGATCTTGAGTACTGTTTGAATAGACACTGGAATAACTTTCCAGAAATGTAGTTCACAAGAATCTCGTGAGCAGTAGTCATTGCGGACAATTCCAGTAAACTTTTTTCTCAATAGTGGTTCAAATCTATTATGCTGATAAATCTTTCAGACAAGGGACACATGTTTGGAGGAATGAACAGTCGTCTTCTACTACACTTTTCCTAACTGCTGGTCTGCCCCCACCTTCCTATTGGGTCATATCTCTAGGAGATGCCAATCAATGGTTGAGGGTAGAGTTATTCCCTGTCCTAGGCATCATTCCTCTTTGTCCATGACACCACCACTCCTTCTCTCCTTCTAGCCCTGCTATGTCTTTTTTTATCCTTCTAGGAACCACTGACTCTTTACTGATATGCTTGGTCCCCTGCCATCCCTATGCTGCAGTAGTTTGCTGCTAAGCATGAACAACACTGCTGGTAGGAGGGGGAAGGGAGGCATGGTATGCTCCACCAACCAAAATTAGGAAGAAAAGAGTGGCATGCGCCCATCAGAGCTAAGGCAGGTTGCGTGGGGCAGGGTGCAAGAGTCCTGTTGCTGATATTTCAGTATTGGGATAGTACTTGTCTCTGTTAACATTGATCTTGTTTGGTACTGCATAGATTGATTTAAAATAGCAGCACATCACTATCCCACTGTATATTTAAGCTATTAAGGGGGTAACTATCTCAATGAAAGTGTTAGTGGGATATTGGCAACAGCTAGAAAGTATTTCAAAATATCAGCTTTTCTGCAGATCCCCTTTTCAAATGCTGATTGTATTACTTGGTTGTGTTTTGTTCTTGAGGTGTGTTTTTACATCACACAATCATTTTGACTTGTTTCTGTTTTCAGTTGCAGACTATGAAGGTATCAGTACAGGCTGTGGCAGTGTGGGGGAAAATTGCTCCCTCTCACAGCATCACTGCTATTATGATTACAGATGACCAGCAGACTATCGTTACAGGAAGTCAAGAGGGACAAATATGTCTCTGGGATCTTTCATCAGAATTAAAGGTTTGTGTCTTCCAAATTGATGGATTGGAGTTTTATCTTTTATTGTCAACAGTGGAATTATTCAGACTCTTGCACTTAGATTAATAATTAAACTGTGGGATATGTTATAGGAAACTCATGAAGCAAAGTTGTAAATGTTGAAATACCTATATGAGTAACCAGTTATTTGCAGACTTCAGAAAACTCCTTGTAGATGATCATGACCTGTGGATTATGACTTGAGATTGTGCTGTGAGTAATGACAGCAAGTAAACTGTCATAATTCATATAGTGTGGAGTCTTTTTTCTTTAAACCAGTTGTTTAGCATGGCCTGTCTTTTCAGGATTAAACACCTATTTATAAAATTAGAACTCTCTACCAAGTTAATGGGAAAACTTGTAGAAAGATGGAAGAAGTGCAATGAAATATTGGAAACATAGGTATAATTAAACTGCAAACATATTGGCATATCACTATTTTTCATATTCATTTTCCTCAAAATGGAATGGAGTTGAAGCAATTTCAAGTTTTTCTTGTGTTTCTAGAGGGATGGCTCTTTTTTGGATTTTGCTCTGTCATTTGAGCTCAAGTATAGTTTGAAAATTCATTGCACTTCTAATGGGGCTACCTTTTTCCCATTAAGATAACCTTTGCATGCAGTGAAGCTCAGTCCAAGCGATTACTTAAACACATTATTAAGAACATGCTTACAAGCTTTGCTATATCAATTCCCTACTTCACTCTGCCACTTTTGCTGCATGCAGTATGGTGAAGGCTAGAGATATTTTGTATGTTGCATGTTCTATAACATTTGATGCTCCAAAAGTTCTTCAGAAGGAGCAGTTTCTAGACTACAGTGATTACAATGAGTGTAATTCTTCCTGCCACTGCAAACTGCGTAACCAATGCACATCTCTGTGCATTCCAGAAACATGGCTGAAGAAAATGAAAATATAAAGAACATTGTCACTTAACATCTACAAGTAGTATTCTCTAGCTTTTAGATCTTAGTAATTTATACAGAAAATGCTCTGTTTAAGTTAAACCATTGTATTATTCTCCTAGATTTCATCTAAAGAAATTCTCTTTGGCCATACTGCTTCTGTAACTTGTTTGGCAAAAGCAAGAGAGTTTGAGAAACAGCCATATGTAGTAAGTGCTACTGAAAATGGGTAGGTAACTGAATACTCAATTATTCATTTCTTGAATCATGAAATGTATGATATGTAGGTCAGATTCTGCGTTTGGCAGAAGGCTTTTAATCCACTTCCTCCATGATGTGAAAAGGATAGTTAAGATAATGACTGTATTTCTCATATACTATAGGCTAACCAAGAGCTCTTCTCTTGGGCAGCAGAGGGCTTTGGCAGATTCAGGTGTACAGTTAGTAGTCAGGAGAATGAATTATTCAGAGGGTCAGCTAGGCCCTATTTAAATGGCAAGTAACAGCCATCAGGAGGGACTTGGGAGGTTCAGAATTTTAATATCATGGTGGTTTTTCTTCCTGAGTTCAGTCTGAAGAACTGAATCAGTGAAGGAGGCTAATGCACATCCAGGTTATGCTTAGTGACCATGTCTGGAAGCACAGCAAACACTGCTCTTGAGTAAAAGTGGTAGATGTTCCTTGTCTTTGCTTAAACTCCATGGACTATTTTGGAGTATGTCCCTCTAGAGGCTCCTGACTGTGTAGATTTTCTCTTATGCTTGTGGTGACTTGGCCACCACTTGAGTCAAACTAATTTCTGTAGTCCTGCTAGAGGAGCATTAGAATTTTTTTCTCTGAATATTAGATAACCCTTTCAGCTGGAGTCTGAAGCCCATCTGTTCAGGATTTCAGCTTCTGAAAGAAGCTAGAGCTAGTTTCTTACTTCCTTAGGGGCTTTTATTAAACAACTTTGTCTTGCTGCTTAATGATATTCCTCTTTCATCTTGGGTTCATGTATTCCAATGAACAGGATGGCTCTGTTAAAACCAGTTCCCATGATGAGCTCCTGTTAATTGCCCTTCTTCAGGCTACACCTTTCATTACCTTAAGGGTACTACTTTACCACAGAGAAGCTTGTTTATCCTTTCCAACCAGCCCCAGCTGTTAAGAGTTCTAATTCTCTCAATCTTTAGTTTACAAGAAGGAAATAAACTGGTTCAGGCTTTTTAACCAAACTGTTTACTTCTATCTGCCCAGGGAGTGGTCTAGCCTTTAAAGATTGTGCAGAATGGAAGGTGAGAAATCTACAGAACTAGTTTATTGGCCTCTTACAATTTTACTCAAAGATTTGGTGGTGAAACTTTTTCATCCTGATTCTGAAGTTCTGTTACTACAGTACTGTTTCCAGATCATATTGGGAAAGAAGATACAGTATTTCCAAAAAAAGCTGGGATGAAACATGTTAAGAAGCAGATGAGGTTTTTGCCATTGATATTACTATAAAGAGATGCTTATGTTCTGAAGGTTCTGCCTCTGAACATATAATAGAGCTTGCTTGGAATGGATATTTAAGACTAAATAGCCTTCTGGCCCCTTTAAATGTTTACTTTCTACCAAATTGCTGTTTATCTGTCATCTGTACTGAATAAAGGCAAAGCATCTATCACTGATTCCTGGAAGGCTGCAGCATAAAGTTGAGAATTAAAAATAGGAAGCCTCATGTTCAGGACATGTGGAGTCTGTTAAACTATTTTCTGGCCTGAGAATCTTTCAATTCTCTGCCATTTCCAAGCCTCCATCTCATTGCACTGGGGTTTGAGGAAACTATGTGGAAGATGATACTTCTCTTCCTCTCCCCTCTGCCCCATACCCCATTGCAGTATCCCTTGAGTGTTTGTATAACTGACATATCCCAGAAGGATGAGTATCAGGCACATTTTGGACTCCTGATGGAAATCTTGAAATTAATCCATCATGGTTCAGAAGATTTCACTGATGCTTGCATGTGGCATATGCTGTAGGACAGGGTTATCAACATGTTTCATCACTTGTTCCTTGTTGGTACATGAAGTAAATTAAGTACAACATACAGAAGCTGAAGTTATATTCTAGTCTAACTTGTGCATGTTTGCAAGTATATATCATAGCAATGTAGCTGAAGTGGTGAAGTTGATTTTCATATATTCAGCTATAAACAAGAAATTCACTGCCTTGAAATGATTAGCAAAGTGTAAACATTAAGTCATGATTTTTGGTCTACAAACTGATATGCTACATATGTATAGACAATACTGCTCCCACTCAAGTGAAAAAAAAAGTTAAGCAATATTTTTATATTCTTATAAAAAGTTAGTGATTTGCTTTTATATCTACATACTGTTTCTGATATACAAAAATATTCTTCCCTAATATGTTCAAGTCCTCTTACAGAAAATGTCTTGGAATGTAATTTGAGAAATCATGAAATGATTATTTCAACTGTGGAAATAATTTGTTTAATCCAAGCTTCAAATTCTAATATTTGATTGAGCTATGACAACATGCCTCATACAACTTCACTCATGCTTACATTGTTTCTCTTGTACTCTGATTCCATAGCATGTTGAATAATATTTCAGTGAGGAAGACTTGCTAATAAGTCTCTCAGATATTATTCTTAAACATAGTACAACTATAATGTACAGACATTCAGGTTGTCAAGAGACTTCAGAAACAGCCTCACGATGGCACTGTTTCTTAACAGAAAGTCAGTTGCTCTCAAGCATCTGCTGCTGCAGACTTCAGTTTTTGTTTTTCAAAATGTGGTTTAAATTCAGTGAAATGAATCATTTTCAGGTGAAATGAATCATTTTCAGGAGGATGTCGTTTCAATGAGTGATAGTTATAGTGACACTTTGAGCTGTAATGGCAGTATACCTACAATTTGTTGTAGATGAGTTGGCCTTAAAGTCAGGTTTGCTGTGAGGTAGCAGGGTGTAATTACCAAAACAAAAAGAAACAGATACTGTATGTCATCCCCTGCTAATGACCACAACGTTTTCTTACCCAGTAATCTGTAACAAAAAGCCACATAAACGACCAGACTGCACTTAAGTACAGCACTAAAGAAAAACGTGGCGGCACAAAATTATTCTAGCCAATTGAGTGGAAATGACAGAATAATATGAAGTTGTCTTTGGCAGGGAAATGTGTGTTTGGAATGTCACTAGTGGGCAGTGCATTGAGAACACAAAGCTTCCTTACAGACATACAGCAATCTATGTAAGTATAGCAACTTTTCCTAGAATATCTGTTCATTACAAGAGTAGTTTTGCTTTATTAACATGATTTTTCAGAAACATGCCTCACAGAAAATACTTGTTGCATTATTAGTTTTATCTGTTATTTTTTTCTTTTGACTTCTAAGAAAATAATGAAGACTTATATTCTTCTGTACTCCTTAAAGCAAATTTTTTTTAAGCCACAGATGTCTAGAATGTGATATCACTTAACGTATTGGAAAGTTTGGTCATCAAGTAGTAAAGTGCAACTGTTGTGTAATCTTTAGTCTTGTTCTGTGTTACAATGGCATGGAAACTTCAAGTTTATTGTTGGCTTTTTGATGATGTATTTCTGAAGTACAAGCAATCTAGATAAACAGCCAGTTTGCTGAAGATGTTTTTAAACATGTTTGAAAGATTTTGATGCTTAATGGCTAATCTCCAAAGGACTGCTAAGCCCCACTTCCAAAAATGCACTTTCATTCATTGCAGAACTTGGGGACAGATTAGTGATTTTTTCCAGAGGCCAAACTGCTTTAAATCTTTCCTCAGACAATTAAGTGTTATTTGAACTATATCAGGTACATTAAATATATAGGTATTGGAGTGTGAGGGTGTTTAAAATACTTGTGTATATGTATATGATTTAGGAGCGCAGAATGTGTGGATTGATTCAGAGATACTTTTTTCTGGAAATATTAGTTTAAAAAAAGCTCAGGTGTCTGAAACATACATGTGTGCATAGAGAGAAACAGTGCAAGAAGCTATTCCTCTAATTTGTATTTGTGTATATAATATATAAAGCATGCTCTTATGTTTATGTACACACACAGTGTCAACGCCCCAGTTATAAAATTGAGGCACAGTTATGATCTTTGTGTATTGCTTAATTAGATTTTAATACTGAGTTATGGAGAAGTTTTGCAGAGAAGCATAAGGATCCGGCCTACCTGACTATCTGATGATCTGTGTGCTTTTGTGAAGATCAGAGGCAGAAGCTTAATTCTTCAATCAGGAGAAGCAAATACTTTCAGGAAAGTGTTACTTCACTATTAAGAGAAGAAAAAAATCATTATCTAGCCGTAATTAGGCTTCTCATCTGTAACTTTGGCAAGATGGCTAAAGGACAAGAACTTCTAAAGAGGAAAACTTTCACAGGAAAGTAAATAGTGTGGCTAGGACAAGAAACTACTCTTAAAATGCAGCCTTCTAGTATTAGTAATTGTTTTTTCATATTTTTCTTTTACTGTAGGTCTTGTTTGATTTTCTTATTTTTTTGTTCTGTGGGGAATGGGTGCATGTGGCATAATAGCACCTGTAAGCATCATTTCATACAGGATGTTATTGTCTGGGAGATGTAGTGTATACTGTTCTTGATAGCATTGTTATTTTAAAATGTTGCTTTATTTTTAGTTAACACTATCTTGTTTAGTAGGTTCCTTTTGTTCAGCATGGATGGCTTGAGTGTAAATGGCAGATATCAAGCAGTACAAACTGAATATTTGCAATTTGAAATGAAACTTAACACCAAGGTCAACATCTAATCATCTGTGGGATCTTAACTAGTGCAGGATCTTGTCTTAGAGGACTGACTATACAAATATTCCTGTTCTAGCCTAGTTTAAGAGTAACAGTTAAGAATGGTTCCTATTTCTAATGTTTCTTCCTCTGCTTGTTCATTTCTATGACAATAGTTATCCTATTCCCAGCTATTCATGTATCTTTTGTTTTTAGACTTCAGTTAGTTAACTGAGTCTGAGAATTACCTAGCCAAAACTAGAAGTATGGAGAATTTGTAGCAAAACTTTGTAGGCTTATCTGATTTTTATTTGACTACGTGGTAGTTCTCTCTATTTTAAGGATTGTATTTATTTGTAAATACCATCTGAGGTCATTGCTTATGCATTTACAGCAATTCTCTGTACAATTATGGACAGATATTACATAAAATGCAAATGTCCTTGCACACAAAACCCCTGGCAAAAAAAAACCTTCATAGTCACTCTACACCCTTGTCATCTGTTCTTAAGTACTTTGCTATGTGTGTTTCTTCCTTTCTTTGATTCTTGAGCAAGAATGGATCTTTTGATTACCAGGGCAATTGGTGTCACACTGAAGAATATCTCATGGAGTAGAAATTCTTCCTGGAAAATAATTGAAAATTCATTGAGAATCCTCTGCATTTTTACATTTTTCCCCCAGTCTTCATGGTACAAGAAGATAACTGGATAACAAGGCACATCCTGAAAACTGGAGTTTTATCAAATGTTTGGGGAGAGATGAGATCTTGGAGAAACCAGTACCAAACTGTTTAGCAATTTGTAATGAGAATTACCTTGTTTGCAAAAATCCTAGAAGTTACGTGGGGCAGATAATGCTTTCAGTATTAAACATCTCATTCTAAGCTGTATGTCTGTGTTAAATTGTTATAAATGTACGTGGAACATTTGTATCAGTAGCAAAATTGTGTATCTCATGTGCAGTTCACTATATATTTTTAGAAATTCTTTGAATACAATTCCAAGTATGATATGCTTAATGTGAAAAGTACACATGCGCATTTGCATAGCTCTGTATGCTGACTCTTCTCTCTGCTTGCACAGTATTACCATTGCTCGTTCCGAATGACAGGTGAAGGCTGGCTTCTTTGTTGTGGAGAATATCGAGATGTTCTTATTATTGATGCTAAGACTTTGAGTGTTCTACACACTTTGTCTTCTCAGTCTTCTGATTGGATAAACTGTATGTGTATTGTTCACTCTGCAAGAATTCAAGGTATACATTACAGATGTATTTATGTAGACTAATTCATGTAAAAATATTTCTGTACAGATATTTGTAAATCTAGTAAGATTATACTATCAATCATATTTTATGGAACAGTTATGTACAGGATGTTAATATTTCATTGTCAGCACCTAAAAAGGTGTTTATAATACTCTTAATACTAGTCATGTTTCATTTAATATCTTAAAAACAAATGGTCTTTACACCTGTTGTAAGCAGCTCATTGCTTGGATATGAGCAGAAATAAACTTAGTAATATCAGGGGAATTGTGGGCACAGAACCACTATTTCGTCTTCTGTTGGAACCTAGCTGATGGAACAAAATAGTCGTTTGCAATTTGCTCGTATGCTTTGTTTCTCTGTTTGAATTAGTTGTTCAATATTTCATTTAAACAGTGCCCTGTAGAATCCACCAGGTTTAGTGCTGTGTACAACACCAGGGTTCTCCTTTTGTGTCAGGCACTGTTTGGACTTGGTTTCAAATTGATTGTGTCGCTGTTACCTTTTCACAGAAGACTCATTGGTTGCAGTGTCTGTAACTGGAGTTCTTAAAGTATGGGACCTATCTTCATCTTTGACTAGCATACAGGTCAGTTTGTATGAAGTGTGAAATGAAAATTGAAACAATAACTTAAATATAGTAATATTCTCAAGTGAAGGATACACTGAAGCAGAATATGAATGCATGAGAATCTTCTGACCATGTATTAAACCAGGCTGATTAATTTTGTGTGTCTTTGGTAAAGATGCTAGAGTGCTTGCGAAGTTTCTACAAACTTCTGAAAACACAACCTCCTATTGCTATTTAAAATTAGTTGGGCTCATTGGACAGCTCTTGCCTTGGCACTAGTCTTCTACCCAGTCTTCATACCTTTGCATGTTCTGTGGTGCTGAAGCAGTAATGCTTTCCTACTGTTCTGATGACACTCAGTTCTTTGAACCCCTTCACTCCTTCCTTTAAACTCACCCTTTGTATTCCCTCTTCATTCTTGTCACTTTTCACAATGGTCTTTTAGACTGTTTTCTGTTTTTCGGAATACTGTCTTCACTTGGAAAAATCTTGCTATGTCAGGTGACCTATTTGTCCATCTTCAGACTTGCTTATTTTATTCAATTTTATTAATATCAGCAGCTGTCACTTGTTGTGCACAAGTGCTAGAATTGGAATAGTCTTTGGGTTTTGAATTAAACTGAGAACTAGTTTCACAAAGGGACTCCAACATTAAAACTAAGTACTAGGAGTCATCATCAGAAGTGGCAAAATGTTGCCAATTTTCTCTGGAACATCCACAATGTTACTACCTTACTTGACAAACTGCAGAGCATGCTGCCATGCAACTTTTTAATTGATAGGATCAGGTTCCTCAGGACAGTTTGTCAAGTATGATACCATACCAGTGTTCATGTGATGTGTATTTGGCTGTTCTGCAATGTTT
>VXAL01014358.1:29712-49054 GCA_013399475.1 Chauna torquata | reverse complement strand
ATATACATATATATATATATACAGGAAAGATTCAGAGGACTCAGAATTCTTCCCACAGTTAATGCCCCATAAAACATCGTATGTTCTAGGAAAAACAGTGGAACAACAACACCACTGCAGATTACTCTATGGTGTACATCATGATTGCTGATACACTAAAATCTTTTAATTCTTAAGGTTGCATTAATTTCTTCCCAGTCAAATGGGACATGATTGAATAATTTACTTCAACCACTTGAAAAATTTCTATATTTCTATAATAAAATATAATCTTGATGCATGACTGATCAAAACAAAATATTCCAGTAAATTTAAAACATTTTGATTATATTATATTGAATTATGTTTATGGATTTATATTCCAAACAGAAAAGTAGAAAGTAGTTTGTTTCAGTCTTATCAAGATGAAGTTAGATTCTAATATTTCTCAGTGTTGCATTATGAGATAAGATTTCTACCTTTTGACTTTATTTAGGTTCAAAAGTTAGTCTGAATTGTGGAATTCCCCATAGGTTTTCCCACTAAGCACAGCTATATTCATAAAAATTTATAGGAAGCAGCATTGGGTAGAATATTTTTGTCTTAAGATTTGTGAGCGCAAGTCTGTGATGTGGAAATGGCAGGTTAGAAAGATAAAACCAATACTATTTTAAGTGATAGATATGTCCAGCTGTCTTGGAATGCTTTGGAAAGCAGAACTTAATATAATTTAAAGCAAAATTGACAAATTCTTGACAGTGTCAGGGAAATGTGTCTTGTTAAAATAATCTTACTTTCTTGATCAGAAATATATATATATATTACCCATAATAGAAGCACTAAGCATAAATCACTATTCCACTTTAACCATCCTCCTTTGACACCTTATAGCCTTAGAGTTTCCTCTAACAGAGGCTTGGACTGAACAGACACATTCTCAGCAGCTGTCAGAGAGATGGGAAGTAAAAAGGGGCATAGTAATTGCTCTTGCTACATTTGTAGTGAAAGACGTCACTGGAAATTAGACCTGTATCAGATGATTGCCTCCCCAGCCCCTTTACTTTGATTTTTTTTTTTTTTTCTTAATTTATGTGTGAATTGAAGAGAAGTTATTAGACTATAGAAGAGGTTATTTCCTCTCTTGGATATTTTTGCACAGTGAATGAAATAATTGTGGTTAAAGGACATTAACAGAAGTGTTGCACTGAACACCTCTAGGGAAACAAAAGAATATCTAACAACATAAGTTAAAGTTTTCAGGGCTATAGATAGCCTTATTAATTAGTTATAATATATTAGATATCTGAGTAGCATATAAAGCAGATCTTTCCTCCCAGAAGCATTTAAATTTATTGTCTTTTTGAATAATTTGTTCAGGAAATGGGAAGGAATTATGCTTCTCACATAATGGATGAGTAAGACAATTTTCAACCAACAAAGGAAATTGAATACAAAGGTTAGTAATCGAGGATGAAATAAATTAAAAAAAAAAAAAAGGCATAAAAACCCAATAACCTATTTCTCTGGATTGCTAAACTATTTAGGAAAATGTATAAAATTTTCATGAATACACTAAAACAAGAATTTGTAGAGAAAAAAAAATGTTTATTTGACTTTTGATAAATGTCCAGGAGATGAAATCTTTCTTCAAGGTTAGTGCATGTATTTTTAGTCTGGAGATGTTGTATGGCTAGTCCCTTGTAAGTATGTCTTTTACATAAGCTAAGTTCTTGATTCATCTAGGCAAGAAGTAGAAAAAACCTTGGTATTTAAATTACATTCTTGTGATTTGGACAAACTGGGAAAAACAGAAACATAGAGCAACTGAATTTTAAGTTAGAAAAGCTTAATCTCATATATAGGGTGCTTCAAGTTAAACTCATTTGGAATCTGAGAAAATTCTGCTTGGCACATCTTGAATCTAGAATTTGTGAAACACAGTATCACAAAAGGAAGAATGTCCTCAGTCTTGCCCCTCTGTAAACTTACACAAGACCACTCATACCTATATTTATACACATGCAATTATTTGTGCATCTACTTATCTAGAGAGCTGCTAGATGATACTGTTGCAGAAAAAGATGTGATGGACAACAAGTGAAAGGTAAGCCAGCAGGGCACCCAAGCAGCCAAGCGGGTGGCTGCCTACATCCTGGACTGTTCTGGTAAGCACCCAGCCGGCAGATTCAGCGCAATGATCCTTCCCCTTTGTTCTGCACTTGTGAGACCTCATCTGGAGAACTGTGTCCAGGTTTGGGCTCCCCAGTACCAGACCAGAGTGAGTCCAGCAGAAGGTCACTGAGANATATATATATATATATATATATCTCACGAGGGTGATCAAATGCTAGAAGTTGCCCAGAGAGCTTGTGGATTCTCCATCCTTGCAGGTATTCAAAACTCAACTGGCCACATATGTGAGCAACTTGCTCTAGTTGGCCATTCCTTTCAGCAAGCAACCTGAATTGTTCTATGTTTTCAAAGTAGTATTTTTTAGTCTTTAATGCACAGTTAGAAACTAACATAATTTTATCTATATGCATGTATATGTACAGATATTTGTATATTTACGCACATGCACACACACCACATACACACACACCACATAAATATATATAACCTCTACAGGAACGAGGGCTTTATGGTTAACAGACAAATAGCAGCAAGAGATAAATCTGACAATATTGCAAGATACCATTGCCTGCATTGGCAGGATTTTCTTTAGTCAAACAAAGTGTTGCATGCACCATATATCTGAATAAATAGTGTGGGGTTTTTTGTTGTTTGCTTGGTTTGAGATGCTGCTGTAAATTCTTTTGCATGAAGATAAAACTACTGGTAGGAAAATGTGCAACAATATTTAGATAAGATTCATTCTCAGATATTTCAGCACACAGGATTCTGTTCAGTTTTGATAGGATCATTTTCTTACAGGAGCAAAAGATGGAACTCCACCTGTCTTAATCTGACAGACAGACAACAAAGGAGGTAGCTGCTTCTAGCTCCTGTAGGTTAAAGCCTCAGGAAACAGCAGCTGCAGAACTGTGAACTACCTGAGTCTAAAGTGAATATGATCTTCTTGACACGGGAAATCTTTTCCCACATGTGGCACCAAAAAGGATTAGGAAAAAAAAAAAAAAAAGGAATGTCACTGATTTGTTAAGAGATTGTTGTGAGGGAGGCTTATGACTCACAAAATAAAAGAGTGACAGGGGGAATTCAAGGTAGTTGCAGATATTAGGCTTTCCGTGAAGCAGGGAAAGAACCTACCTGGTTCAACTCTAAGGAAAGAAAAGTATGTTTACTGAAATTATTGGAGATATTTTGCTACATTCTTTGTAGCTTTGGCCTGCTTTTTTTTTTTTTTTTTTTCCCCAAGTGCTGAAATAGAGGATGAACAGTCATACAATAATGAGAGGGCTGACAAATCTCTCTCTCTTTTTTTTTTATTCCATTTTAAATGAGCTAGTGATTCAAAAACAAAAAAACAAAAAAAAAACCATCGGTTTATTGTGAGATTGTAGAGGAAGATTCATTTCTAATTAGTATTGAAAAATGTCTGCTGGTTTCCAGTTCCCATGAGGTTTCCCAACAGTGACAGCTAATTGTCATTAATCCTAACAAAATGTTTCATCTTTAACTTACCAGCATATTGTAATAATCAGAAATAATTAAAATCACTTTTACATTAAAACTTTTATAGATATGTAGAATTCTGTTAATCAATTCATAATGAAATAAATGAGGATAAAGAGTCTCTTTTTGTGCTGTGCAATAGAGAACGAAACTCATTTGGAGTCTTTCACTGGACTCCTGGGCACTATCACAACACGAGAAATAAATTATAACAGCAGAGCAACGCAAATTCTACCACTACAAGTCTGTGCTGTAATTTCTAATGATGTATATGAGCCTGCTGCACTGTTCGTAGCAAAGATTCACAGACAGTCTTATACACATGTACTCATCCTGTTTGCATTGTTTCTTCTCCTCCTGTGATTTTTAAAAAATCATTGTCAGTTTGTTGCAATTCCACTCCATGTTCTGAAATTAGGATAATCAGTTTGAAAACATTTGTTAGAGAACAGTAAATCAAGTGCACTTTGTATTTGGGAAAGTGAGGGCTAGCCTTGTTTGCTTGACCAGCTTGCTTATTCAATAACTCGCAATGGGTTTCTCAGTCACTGGTCTGAAGGACTGAAGTTTTCTGGTAGCAATAAAATAGGAACATGGTCTGCTAGTAAATACAGCAATCACACTGAAGTGGAGTTCTGCTGCCTGAATATTATGAAAACACATGAAGGCAACAAGATTACTTCACTGTGTAGACTCTAGAGGACTCTAATAAGAAGAACTTTGAGGTCACAGATGACCTTCAAAGTCACGAAAGACAAAGAAATATTGATGAAATCAAGGATTAAAATAGTGGATTTCCATTTGTTCCTGAAGAATTGGTGCTCCCTCCAATGTCTATGGCTGGTCCATTTAGAATAAAGAAAAAGTCCCACTGTATCACCACCATGCTAACTGCAGTAGACTTTCACCTAGAACTTATTTACCACTGAGAACTCCTATAGTAGGTACATCAGTGTGTTCCCCTTGCACAAACTCTACCAACAAGCCAGATAAAATCAAAGAAAAAAAAAGAATTCTCCAGTGTGTAACCATTTTGAAAGTAGTCATTTAAAACCTGGTTTAATATAAGTTTTCCACTAAATTGATCATCAAAATCTACCTTTTATTTCCATTATATATTTTCTATAAATAATAATAATGGCCTCATAAACCATTCCTGACAAAAATTAAATTCATGAATGACACATAACTGAAGTCAAAGTTTGAAAATCTGGGTTTGGTATGTCCTGCAGAAAATTGCCAATATTCTGGACATTCAGAAAAACAAAAACAAAAACAAACACAAAACAAAACAAAACAAAACAAACAAGCAAAAAAGTGACCAGAAGCAATTTATATAGAATTTCAGAGACAGACTTTCACTTCTGCCTCCCAGTTTTGTACGTAATGCTGCCAAATGTTATTACCAATATTTACTACATAGACCTTTTTTTCTTATACATTTCAGAATACTGTTCAGATATTTATTTAATCCCTGAAAATTTCACAAAACAATAACTTTTCTCCAGTTTACACACAAAGAAACTCAATCTTGGGTAGGCGACACACACAAATTTCACCCAAGTACCAAAAGACATAATTGATTATCAGAAAAATTATGACTAGAGTGGAAACTCCAGCTCTCCTGAGAAAGGCCATTGCCACTGGAAGTTGATGTTAGGACCCATAAAACACACAGTTGCTTTAATTCAAAGAAAACAGTACATTTCTATAATCTTTTGTTGCAAAGACGGTTCTTTAAATATGACACTGAAAACCAGTTTTCAAAATTCTCAAGTGAGGTTAACAGTCAAATCCTGTCTCAAAAGACAGAATGAAGATTCCTTCTTCCTTCCTCACCCCTTTGTTAAGCAGGTCCAGTACAGGATATTGAGGCAGACTGTGGAATCTGAGAACTCTTCTGATCCATCAGATTAATTGTTCCTCTCTTCCACAATTGGAGGTCCAGTCTATTACAAGCACTTTTTGTGCAGTAAGATTTATCAACACATCAACAGAAAATTTTAAGGCAAAAGAAAATCATATTCTGATCCAAGCTGTCACTTCCTTCATAGGGCTGCAGCAATATCATATATGCTTTTAGTACAATAGGTAATTCACACGTTCATACCTTCAGTGATTTTTTTTTTTTTTAAGACAAACAAAGTAAGACATCTGAATATGTACTTTGTAACGATTCCATTAAATGCATTGCTTCTGATTTTCAAACTATTAAGGATAAATATATATATTTTAAATTTTGTATAGCTCTTTACAGTATTAACTTCTGTATTATTTTTATTCTCCAGCTACTTACTTACATCTTAATAGAAAAAGATGAGGTTATGGAAGTTATTATTATCTAAAATGTCAGTTCTGCACAGGATCAAGCCACACTAGAAATTCATTTTGTTTTTGTCAGATATTAGATGAATATGTACATGTTTCCAAAATAGCTAATATCTATTTTTGTTACCTAGCAACAGAACAATAAACTTATCTTAAGATTAGTTGTACTGTAGAGTAAGAAAGAAAAAGGGTTCTTGTATATAGATGTAGACAGAGAAAGAGTATACAGACTCATTAAGCATTTCTGAGGAATCCTTTTTCCCTTGTATGCCATACCTGACAGTTAAAAAAACACATGGAAACCAAAGCAGATACCAAAGTGATGCACACTCAGCAGAAAGGAAGAAGATGATAAAGGATTCCTACACTCATATTCAATTCTGCATTAAATATCTTCACAAATAATAACAAAAAATGAACAACCCAATTCCTACAACTTTTTTAAGTCAATGGAGATGTGTTAATAAGGTACAAGTTATATGAGCTGCATAGACAGTATTTTCTATATTTCTTATTCAAGGAAAACCTCTAACTGATTTACCTGAATTTAATTTTCCTGCAAAATGACACTCTAAATTGACAGTTCCTTAGAAGACAGTCCTTGCCATCCACATAATTTGTAATATTTGTACCAGGATATCCGCCATCTCATCATGTTTATTTCTCTTCTCAGAAATGTATGCAACAGTGACAGTCAGGAATATAACAAAAATGCACTAGTTACAGCATCACTAAGACAGTAGCCTGTACTACTAAACAGAAAATTCATTGACGCAAATATTTCAACTTGCAGTCTATATCCTGTATAACACAATTTATTTCACTACATTTAATCTGTGAAAAAGGTCAAAGAAAGATGTTCTTGAACTTCTCTGATATATATAAAAAGTGCTTTCTACAGAAAAACATAAAATCCTTTAATGTGTGCTGAAGTTCATTTCCAATGGAAGTAGAATTTGGCTTCAACCACTAAATTCTGGTTTTTTTTTTTTCATGGTGTTGTGATAAGCAAAAGATTTTTTTGTTGTTGTTGTTGAAGTAGACTCTATACTGTCTGTTATACCTCCAGATTGAATACATATGCTGTCTTCTTTTGTCTATAATAATGAATTTAATATTCAGGAGTCAGAAAAGAAGAAACCAGTTTTATGTTATGTTTAAAAAATATAAGTGTATTCCATTTCTATGATTGCACATATTTTATTCATATCTCAGTTCCTAAATCTTTGAAAGAAAAAGTTTTCAGTTCACATTCATTGGGACATTTGGACAAATTATTGTCCAATAATCTTCCTCACAAAATATTCAGCCTCATTAATTTTAAGAGTCACTCTGGAGTGCAGGAGATCAGATTTCCTTTCACTATTTACAATGTAATACATCTTAAAGTTCAGTCCAACTGGGAAATGTCATAGCAATGAATTTTGAGAGGTTTGAGGTTTTCTGAAACAGGCTTTTCAATCCCTATTGAATTAAAGATGAGTTTAAAATTCCATTATCAAATCAAGGTAGCTGCCTACTACTAGCCATGATACGGAGGTTAAAGTTTAGAGAAAACAAAAACAACAAAACAACAAAATCAACGACAAAAAGAACCTTATTTGGTTATAGCATGACTGTTTAAAATTAACAACTATGCTTGATTCCAACACTGTCCCAGAAAATCAATAGCATTATCACATGTTAATCCAATATAATATTTTGTCACTATACTGTGAAATTTAAAGAAATTATTATCTCTGATCATTGGATCTAGACAGAATTTGGCACTTACTTTAAAAATAATTCTCTTTGCCATTGTTTAGGATACAATATTGTTAACAACCAGGATATCAAACTGGTCAGAGCCTATCTTCAGTTAACAGTAATAAAAGTAAGGGATGATAACAAAAAGAACATTACGTGCAGATATACTAGAAAAAAAAAATCAGATTTACTTTTTCAAATACAGGAAATTTGCTGTAAGTTGAATAGTGACTGATGGTATTTTTTGCTAACATACAGAACAGAGCTTTATTGCCAGTAAAAAGTGAGTACAAACAAAATATATATTGGGAGAGGGGGTAGTGGGAGTGGGAAAGTGTTTTTTTTCCATAGAGTCCTGTTACAAAGATTACCAAGTACAAATTCTGGGCAGCACCCATTTATGTAAAATGTGTGCAACCTATGACCACCTGCAGAAAGTGTTTGGAACAGCAGCAAGAAAGAGCTTACACTGTCATAATATGGCTTTCCCACACATTTGGGGTGGGTGACATTTAGGTGGGTAACTAACGTCTTTTTTTAACTTTCCTCCATTCAGCTTTGATGCCAGAAATCAGTCCAGACAATGAAGAACAAGAGAACTGTATATTTATGCACATGTATATATATGAATGTATATGAATATAAAGTAGTTAAAATGTCAGAATCAAAGAAACAGAGAATTATGTAGGTTATAAGTGACTTCTGGAAGTCATTTGGTCCAACACCTTGCTGAAAGGAATGGCCAACTAGAGCAAGTTGCTCACATATGTGGCCAGTTGAGTTTTGAATACCTGCAAGGATGGAGAATCCACAAGCTCTCTGGGCAACTTCTAGCATTTGATCACCCTCGTGAGATATATATATATATATATAAAATATATATANCAGTTCTCCAGATGAGGTCTCACAAGTGCAGAACAAAGGGGAAGGATCATTGCGCTGAATCTGCCGGCTGGGTGCTTACCAGAACAGTCCAGGATGTAGGCAGCCACCCGCTTGGCTGCTTGGGTGCCCTGCTGGCTTACCTTTCACTTGTTGTCCATCACATCTTTTTCTGTAAGAGTGCTTGCTACCTAGTCAGACCCCAGCCTGACCTAATTAACGGGACTATTTAATGGGACATAGATGCAGAATATACTTTTCCTTTTATTGACCTTTAAGTGTGTGGTGGTTTTACCCAGCTAAACAGCCGAACTTCAACACAACCACTCTCTCACTCCCCATCCTCAAAAGAACAGGGGGAGAAAATATGATGGACAAGGCCTCAAGAGTTGAGATAAGGACAAGAAGGTTGCTCATCAATTGCCATCAAGGGCAAAACAGACTCAACAGAGTGAGATTAATATAATTTATTACTACCACTAGTGAACTAGTGCAGCGTGAAACTAAAAGCAAACTAAAAACACCTTCCCCCTATCCATCCTCTTCTACCTCCTCCACCTGTGCAGCACAGGGGAACAGGGAATGGGGGCTGTGGTCAGTCCTTATTGCTTCGTCTCTGCTGCTCCTTCATGGTCACTCTCTGCCCCTGCTCCAATGTGTGGTGCCTCCCACAGAATCCTGTCCTTCCTGAACGGATCCTGTATGGGCTTCCCACAGGCTGCACCTCTTCAAGAACTGCTCCAATATGGGTCTGTACCATGGGGTCCATCCTTCAGGAGCAAATTGCTCCAGCATAGGTCCTCCATGGGTGGCAGCTCCCACCGGATCACCTGCTCCTGCGTGGGCTCCTCTCCACGGGCTACAGGTCCGGCCCGGAGCCTGCTCCTGTGGGGGCTCTCCATGGGCTGCAGCCTCCTTCAGGACCCATCCACCTGTTCCACTGTGGTCTCCTCCATGGGTCGCAGCGTGGAGATCTGCTCCGCCGTGGTACACCATGGCCTGCAGGGGGACAGCCTGCTCCACCATGGTCCTCACCACAGGCTGCAGGGGAACTTCTGCTCTGGTCCCTGGAGCACCTGTTCCCCTCCTTCCTCACTGACCTTGGTGTCTGCAGGGCTGTTCCTCACTCCTCTCACTCCCAGCTGCTGTTGCGCAGCAGTTTTTTCCCTTTCTTAAATCTGCTCTCCCAGAGGCGCAACCAACATCACTCATTGGTTCAGGTCTGGCCAGCGGCGGGTCCCTTTTGGAGATGGCTGGAGCTGGCTCTGATCTAACATGGAGCAGCTTTTGGAATCTTCTCACAGAGGCTACCCCTGTGGCCCCCTTGCCACCAAACCTTTACCACGTAAACCCAATGCAAAGTGTTTTCTGCCACCCTCTTTTTGCAGCCTGTTGAGGTTCCTTGAAATAGCAGCCCTGCTCTTCAGTTTATTTACCACTTCCCTGTAATCTGGAATGTAATTCATGAACTTGCTGACAGTGCACTTCATCTCATCTTTTAGGTTATTGATAAAGGACATTAAACAGTATTCTCTCCAGTATCTGCCTCTGAGGGACAGATAAGTCATAAAAGCTCATTGATGAAACAGAGCACTCAAAAAGTAATTTTTTTTTGTCATGCCTATAGCTGATACAACTAATATACTGATTCTGAACTTAGGTACAATATGTTAATTTAACCACCAATATCTACCATTTTTCAGTTCATGGTAGCATTCTCAATCAGTAAAAATGTCTTGGTTAAAAGTGGTAAAATGTTTTGAGGAGCTGTTCTAAACTTTTAAAACCATTGCATGAAAAGATTTGTAGCCCTGGGCATTCTCTCTCTCGTAATCATTTATAATTATAGGACTAAAATTTTGATAGCTAGTGAAATATTTGATATGTGCCTAAAAGGCAATTCAGAGTTGTTTCATGGACTCAAAACCATACTATACATATTCCCCGGTCCCTTGAGCAGCAGTTACATGAACCTGTCTTTTCCTTTAGAAGATGAAAGGAATAACCCTGCCCTTAACTGAACAGGTGCACTGCATATTTGGGAAGTACTCTGTTGCACCACCTGCTCGAGTTAAGTTTACTCCTTTGGTTAACATCTTGGGGGAAATCCTGCAGGGAATCCTGGCTTCGTACTCTGCATGGTACTTATGGTGTCACTGCATCTCCACTATCTGCCATTCCTCAGCAGCTTTTCAATGTACTAAGAACTTGACATTTATGAATTAGTTTCCCATCTTGTAAGCATGACTGTGGTCTCCTGGCCGTTTACTCAGTGACAACCAGTAACCCGCGTCCCAGTTGTTCTACCCCCTGAGATCTATGGCTTAGTTTATTGCAGAACAGCCTTTGTTCACTTTTACAGAGAAAACTCTTGCTAAGCTGAGAGATACCACTTAAGCTTAAAGCATAAAAGGTGAAAACAAACAAACAAACAACAACAAACAACAGATATGAAATTGCTGAGAAGGTAAAAATTAACAGCACAGTGATTCAGGAGAAAAAAATACAGACATGAAAAGATATAAGCCTTGAGGGAAAAAAAAAGCAAAAACAATACAGACCCTGGGAATAAGAATGTGGCAACTCAGTAACATCAAGGATCATCTTGTTCCAAGGAGCAGTGAAAGCTGGCACTTTCCCACTTAAATAACAACTGCCTGGCCAGCAAAGACACATCAGTAGTCTGGCTGGGGAGCTGAACATACAAGGCTGGTAGTTTTGTTTAGTTCTACTATGCATGGTGTGTATTAGCTAACACACGGTTGCTTTGTGGTTTTAAGTTGTGCAAATGCTGTTTGCAGAGTCTTTTCACATGGTTAAGTTGCAAGAACAAAAGTGACTCAGAAAGTCACACACCTTTCACAAGTGCAGATATAATGTTAGTGAATGAGATCTGTGAGCCTTATATACTGGGTAACCACGGAGTCTAAACATGATGTCAGAGCAATTATGTCATTGGCACACAAGCCTAGACTCTCAGTTTAAAAGGAACTGCAAATAGTGCAAGCATAGTTAGGTATCTTATGCGCTGTGGGATTTCCGCTTTTCTATACAGGTGAAGTCAGAGCCTGTAGGAAAAGCATACCGGACACAGTATTTTCCATAACTTTATGGTAACTTCTACTTTCTGAATGTTACATATTTGAAAATGTTTACCAAACAGATGCAGACAAATCACATTTGAAGAAAGACTGCATCTTTCTTCTTTGCAATTAAAAAGGAAAAAAAAATCATTCATGGTTTGTCTCTACATCTCATGAATCCATGACATTTCAAAGATAAAGCATATCTGTAGTCAAGTCAGATGGGCTTCTATGCAACGCTTTCCAAAATCTTTAGGATAATACTTGAAATCCTAGTACCCCCTCTCATTCTCATAATATAAATGAAGCCTGATTACTGTGTTTACACTGAATTTACCTGTGAGTTTACCTTATATTCTTTTCACATTACCATATGCCATCTCCTAAATCGTATATCATGTTGGTTCTCCTGTAAATTTGGGCACATATATGTGGCATCCTGCAAAGCTGAGTGAGAAGACATAGAAAAAAGTAGTATTTAAATACCACAGAATTATGTTCTTTTAATTTTAGCACTTAAACTTTTTTTTTTTGTGTGATTAAATAAGCTGTTGCTTACTTATTCAACAACTTAAAATTGGACAAATTAAAGAGTTACATCCACTGCCATCCCTGTCCTCTTGCCTTCAAACTTTGGTTCGAACAATAATCATTCCATTATTGCACTTGTGTTCACGGTACTTGAGCTGCCTGTCAGAAGAATTTTTTCCAATAGAATAAGTACTTCAAACCACAGTTACCTACATATGGATACAAATAAGTCAAAATTTTCAAGATGTTACTTGTATTCCAGATCTGTGTCTGTAGAAAGGGTTGCTACAAGTAGATGCTGACCTTTTTTTCTTTTTTTTTCTTTTTCTTAAATAAATATTAATATATTGTATAGGTACTTACTTAATTTTAATGTAATCAATGAATAAATAACATTCATTAATAATATCTAGTTTTGGAAATTTTTTTTTTTCAAAATTCCACAGGTATGTCTTGTTACTTACAGAGAGATTCCAAATGACACATGTAAACAGGCAAGTAATGTGACTTTACAAGATGTGTTGCTTAGATACTAGACTGTTTGTGACAAAAATGATTTGTATGTCATATGCACAAGTAGTATGCTTCTGATTTAGCTCTTAGCCATTGCTTCTTTGTGAAGCTGCCATTAAAACCTAGGAGAAAAGATATTGTTCTTATAGTAAGTTTTAAAGATGAGCATATAATACAAGTGGAACAGACTTTGTTTGCTAGTGATTCTGGAATTTGATTCATACAGCAGAAGACATTCTAGGACACACATATTATCTACATATAATCCCTCTCCGATGGATTCAATAAATCAAACATTCATGTTGTAAATCATAAATAGGTGCATAATACTCTTGGAGTTATCATTTATTTAAGCAAATCCCTAAGACATTGAAAAGCTTGACAGCACACACCAAGGTAAATAGTTTTCTCATATTAAAAGACCTCTTAGAACTGCCTACTATGAAATTTATTAAAAATTACATAGAATTTAATTTAATCACTGGAAACTCCCAGATAATGTTATAGTTTAGCAGCTGCAAATTGCATCAGAAAATCTGCTCAGAACATTGCACATCAATCCAGATACTGTGGTCTAGATTTCCAACTACGGAAACCAGAGGAAGCAATCAGAAGTCTCTGGGATAAGGTTAAATATATAGTGCCCCTGATATCATCCTACAGACACTCACCAGGTTGAGAGGGGGCAATTCCCCCATGGAGTCTCTAGGAGAGCTCTGTAGGAAGGCTTTTCTGAAAACTTGGAAGATTGGTAACAAGTCTACAGAATTCAGAAAGATGATTGAATTCTGTTAGGGTATGTGATGAAAGCTCATCTGCACATCCACAGAGGAGCTCAGAGAGGTAATAGCAGGAGGGGGACCCCAAAAATATTATGCTGGGCTACTCCAAGGCTCATCCCAAGAGCCAGCAGCCCATCAAAGGCCAATCTCTACAAGCCCAGAAGAGTACAAGAACACAATGGCGGGAGGGGAACCCAAAATAAGGACTCCTAAGGAACAAACACCTTGTCCAGGCCCCTCCCAAGGCTGTTCCAGAAGGTCCTCAGCCCCATTGTCCAGGCATGGAGCCCATCAAGATGAGTCATCAGAGCAACTTTTCTCCAGATCACTTTTCAGAGTAGAGGGATTTGCTGCCCAAGAGGACACATTATGGGATGTAGAGGAAAAGCTGTTTGGGATTGCACAGGACTCATTATGGGATGTTTTGTGGAGGAACCAAAGGTAGGAAAAAGGAGAGGGATAGATGATCTGAGGAAGAACAAGTACGAGAAAACAGAGAGGTAAGGGGATAAAAAGGGCCAGTTGTGTGTAAACAGTTTGGAGGTCAGTATGCTTGCCTGGGTGTGTCCTGCGCCTCATTGGCATGGTCTGTCCTAACTTTTCAAACTCCTTTCTGCTTCCTTCCTAGGTGAGGGCTCTCTGTTCCATGCAGCTGTGCATACGGGGCTGGGAGAGCAGCAGCTGGGGTCAGACCGCAGCTCGGAGGGTTCACCTGGCCATGGTGCAACAACCAGTGTGAATGTGTGACTGGGAGTGAGGACCAAACTGGTGAGCAGGTGATGTGGTGTGGGAGCAGGCAGTGGGTGGGCCTGCCTTGGGTGTTAGAGGGCCTGTGTGCCTATACGGGTGAGAGCATGAGGTGCCAGCAACTGAGGGGACTGGGATCCAGGGGCAGATGCCGGGCTGAGTGCCTGAGCCCTGCTGCTGGAGGCACCTGCCTTGTACACGATGTATTGTCACTAGTGGACCCCCATCCTGCTCATCCAGAGAGGGAGCGGGATGAGGCCTTTCATGCTGTATTCACATCAGTACTCTGAGTGTCTGTCTGTTGTCTGTGTGGCCAGCTGTGTATATATGCATATATGGTGTATATGTGTGCTGTGTGTGTGTGTGCCTGCTGGGAATGCATCTTCAGCCTCACTACTGGCTGGACCTGGGGACACGAGCAGTAGCAGCCTCACCTCTCTCCAGCTGTTGGATCCAGCTTAATACATTTACCCTAACAAATTCAAGAAACTAACCCTTCTTTGAAGAGTTTCCCTCTCATATGCGACCACATTGCATACTGTTGCATCCCACAACCTGCTTGTAAATGAAAGGCCCACTCACAAAAAAAAAAAAAAATCTCTTCAGTCTCTGTCTGTTCGACGCACTCTTCTGTTTCTTTTTTACATACTTAGACTGAATCTCATCAGCAAGAACAATGGAGATGATACAGTTATCTGGACACAGGTCAATAATCATATCTCGTGACAATATATTAACCTGCATAAAAAATAACAGATAACTATCAAGTTAGAAATAGTTTTCCTAGTGCCTTCAACCAGTTCACAAAAAAGCACAATGAGAAGCTTTTGACAAAAGTCTACATCTTCATGCGCTTAGAGGAAAATTATATAATTTGAAAATAAGGAAATTAATTTCAGAAAAGAGAAAAAAAACAAACAGGTCTACAAAACAGTAAAACTGACTGAAAATGCATACAGGTAGATGATGTAGCACTTGTTTAAACGGGGTTGCACATTGGCGACCTTTGTGAGAAGATTCCAGAAGCTGCCCCACATCAGATAAGAGCCAGCTCCAGCCAGCTCCAAAAGGGACCCACCACTGGCCAGAGCTGAGCCAGTGAGTGATGCTGGTTGTGCCTCTGTGAGAGCATATTTAAGAAAGGGAAAAAAACTGCTGCGCCACAGCAGCTGGGAGAGAGAGGAGTGAGGAACAGCCCTGCAGACACCAAGGTCAGTGAAGAAGAAGGGGAGGAGGTGCTCCAGGTGCTGGAGCAGAAGTTCCCCTGCAGCCCATGGGGTACCACGGCGGAGCAGATCTCCACACTGCATCCCATGGAGGAGCCCACAGAGGATCAGGTGGGTGTGGCCTGAAGGATGGACTCTGTAGTATGGACCCATATTGGAATAGTTCTTGAAGAACTGCAGCCTGTGGGAAGCCCACGCAGGACCTGTTTGGGAAGGACGGCATCCCGTGGGAGGGACCCCACGCTGGAGCAGGGGAAGAGAGAGTGACCATGAAGGAGCAGTGGAGATGAAGTGATATGGACTGACTGCAGCCCCCATTCCTCGTTCTCCTGTACTGCTTGGGGGGAAGAAGTAGAAGAGGGTGGATGAGGGGGAAGGTGTTTTTAGTTTGCTTTTGGTTTCTAACTGTTCTAGCTTGATAGCGATAGGTAATAAGTTATATTAATCTCCCTATTTTGAGTCCGTTTTGCCCGTGATGGTAATTGGTGAGCAACTTTCTTGTCCTTGTCCTTCTCAACCCTTGAGCCCTCGTCCATCGTATCTTCTCCGCCTCTTCCATTGAGGAGGGGGAGTGAGAGAGCAGTTGTGGTGGAGTTCGGCTGCTCAGCATGTTAAAACACGCATACATGTTTCCTTAGAGCAAGCATGAATTTCACATGTAATATCTCTTAATATACTTCACAGAAACAATTGGTTTTCCTGAGAAAAATTCAGTAATAGTTTAAATGATTAAACTGTATTCCAAACTTTTTTTTTTTTTTTTTTTTTTTTGAGCTGAACAACATACAATTTTGAAAATGTTAGAGATAAAACTTTGGCTATTTTTAAGCTACACAAAGAGCTTTGTTTTGCTTATAACATTAAATATTGATTAGTGTTATCAGTATATAACACCTCACCACTTCAAAACTGCAAGAGCAAAACCACTCAAAATAGAACATTTTCTAAATAATTATACAAAGAACAAAAGGAATTACCAGCAAACTGGAGTAATGGGGAGCACATGGAAACATTACAGAATAGTCTGAAGAACAAATGTTCTTGAAGACACTACTCTGTTATCTATTTCTTCCTGCTTTGAACATTTTCTCTTACAGGTTGCACTGCAAGAATCACAGAATCAGAATCACAGAATCACAGAATGGTTAGTTTTGGAAGGGACCTCTGAAGGTCATCTGGTCCAACCCCCCCTGCTCAAGCAGTGCCACCTAGAGCAGATTGTCCAGGACAATGTCCAGATGGCTTTTGAAGATCTTCGAGGAGTGAGACTCCGTAATCTCTCTGGGCAACCTGTTCCATTGCTCTGTTATCTGCACACTGAAGAAGTGTTTCCTGATGTTTAGTTGGAACCCCATTGTGTTCCAGTTTGTGCCTATTGCCTCTTGTTCTGGCACTGGGCATCACTGAAAATAGCCTGGTTTGGTCTTCATTACATCCTCCCTTCAAATATTTGTACACATTGATAAAATCCCCCCTGAGCCTCCTCTTCTCCAGGCTGAACAGTCCCAACTATCTCAGCTTCTCCTTACAGGAGAGGTGCTCCAGCCCCTTGATCATCTTGGTGGCCCTCTGTTGGACAAAGAGAAGACACAAACTCATTTTTTCTTGCAGCATTGCAAGAGAACAGGATGAGAACTGGCTGAAACCAAAAGCCAAATGACCGTGTTGGGACAGTTATACCTTGACTACAGCAGAAATTATTACTCAGTAGGATGAAAGTCACATGGCTTTTGCTTACCTTGCAGCAAAGCAGGAATGAATCTAAGTAGGCATGCCTGATTTCACTTTGCTTGAGAAGACCTTAATGCAACTACCAAAATAGTAGGAATCAAATATCATTGAAGAATATCAATCCAAAGATTAAAAACTGAGCCCTAGCAGTTTAAAACATAGGGCCAGGATCAACAGGTGAGGCTGTGTTATATTTTCCCCTTTTTTTTTTTTTTTTTGTAGACATAGAGGTAATACCCTTAATACTCTGAATTGTAACAGCATGAGAGCAAACTGTGTTTATTTAATACACCAAAAAACTCTGTTAGCACATGAGATACAAAAACTGTGCCTGTGACTGCAGGTCATATGGGATCTTCAATGGGAATTCTATGTGGATAAAACAGAACACATAATGTATACTGGGAACTAGGTTTATAATCTTCTCTGGCTTGCTTCTTTACTTGAATCTGTGTGTGTGAATGTGTCCGATTAAAAACAAACCAACCAAACAAAACAAACAAACAAACAAACAATGGCCTTCAGCATCTCGTATACCACTTTCTAGCATCTGTGAACAACTTGTGGTCCTCATGCTGCAAGCTGAGAAACACTGGAATAATGGAATAACTTAGAGACATGATCACCAGACAGGAGAGAAGGGATAGGGACAAATATGACTGAATAGGAGATAAAGTGGTAATAGGCAAAGTTAGGAAGAAAGAAAAAAATACAGCAGTATTAAAACACTGGTCAAGAAATGCAATTAAGTGAAATGAGATATGCTTAGACTAACCATAGGCTAGTGAGAAGCTGTCAGCACAGGGAGAGAGCTCTATTCACACTGCAAGATTTAGCAGGTAAAAATTGTTCCCTACACAGAACTGATGAAGAAACTTTCCTACAAATTTGTATCTTCTCTTTCTTAAGTCACCTCCATGTGAAGTGGACACTTGTGACATCCTTACTAGCCATAAGACAGATTAAAGCTTTAAGTTCACTACCTCAACAAGCCAGTCTGCACATGCTACTTGGCTGCTGGCTTCTGCCGAACAATGCACAGTGATGGAGGTCCTGATCCTGTCTTTCTTTCAGTGTCTCCTGCCACAAGTTTTCACAAAACTTGAAATGTTCTTATCTAAACTTTGGCTTTCTCTGTTAAACTAACTTATGTGTTCAAAACGTATCAGGAGATGGGGAAGGGTGCAAGCATTTCTCATAAAAAGCAACCAAGTAATACCTAATTCTCTTCGGAAAACAGAGGTGCTCTTTGAAGGGGAAAATGAACTACAGATAGCTTATTTGGTGTATCATAGATACCAATTAAATATTTTTCGATCATAACTGAATACTGGCTTTTGAAAGGTAAGACAGTGTAAAGGTTGAAGTGTAAAGTATACAGAGATGACTGAGGAAAATGAGATTCATGAATGAATAACTGATTAGTTTCAGAAAGGAGTATGTAAGTCTGTGCCTCTGGGCATGTTAAATTGAATTTACCTACACTTCTGCTGGAAATCCACATTAGCACCAAAATTGACATTATATAGGCACTATTTTCAAATGAACAAATTACTTCTGTAAACCTGAAGCTATATTGTAATGATACTTGTGATGAAATTGGAAGTCAATCATAAGATTTCATCTAATATCTCATAAATCTTATCAAATTTTGCTCCTGCAAAAGTAGACAGTGCAGTGCTGAAAAAACACACATCTCATATCACTGAAAGTTGGTCCTTATTGGTATAACCACTGAAGAGCTGTAACCTATGCAATCTAGCACTCAACTGGAAAGCAGCATCAACAAATCTTTTCCAAGGCTGCCTGAATTACCTCACTAATCTTTACCAAATCAAATCAGAAATGAAAAACGCAACACTTACAGCATCATCTTTTTTTCTTTTTTTTCAGCAAGGCGTAAATAACAGCTTTCTATTGAGGTCTCATTTTTATATCTCTAAATTACAAAATATACAGTAATGTTTTTACAGTTACGGTGTCTTATTAATGTTTTAACTGAGTTCCAGTTAAGAAAATAAACTGTTTTATCAGACACTGTCCTTTTATTTTATATTGTTTTCTGAGTTTTTAATGGACTAATTCTATCACAGAGTAGTGAAGTTTTAAAAAAATATGCTGAAAATTATAGAAAGGTAGGAGAACTGTACATTTAAGA
>VXAL01014358.1:9718-29673 GCA_013399475.1 Chauna torquata | reverse complement strand
ATTTGCAGTCAATCATTGTGCAAGACAAAAGATTGGTTTACAGTGCTGCTCAGAGCATGAGTACTGAATGAAGCAGATGTCTGTCAAGTTTCCTGTCTCTGAGTGACTGCTGAACATCGCAAGAAGACAGTTCAGTTGCGTATCAACAAATCAAAAATTATATTTTCCAAATTAGTCAATGTAAGTAACAAGCATCACTTTCAAGCTGCATATGGATGTGTTCCCTGGTGAAATCTAGGCACAGGGGAACCTAGACCATGAAAGGACCACCGAGTGTGTGGGTCATGTCCCTGATCTGACAGATCAGAGAGAGAAGATCCCCTCTCACATGTTCCTGCTGGTCTATCTAGACATTCTTATTAGGTCTAAATCTTTATGTCCATAATATCAGTGGACTTTGTACAGTGGCAGGAGGCAGACCATAGAGCTCCAAGATATGTAGCTTTGAGCCACCATCAAATTTTATCAGTATCTAGCAGTTTTTACTCTCAATAATTTTTATTATTTTTCCTATTTCTTTGGCCAAACCAAAGAGCAAAAGTGGTTCTAAGAGGTCCATAAAAGATTAAAGATCTCACAATCCTTCCTGCTATGATGATATTTTAGGAAAACACGTAACAATCTAAAAGCTACATTGTAGTCGCCAAGTTGTAATGAGTTTAATATCTTGCAGAAATATTTGCAAAGATTTTTAATACCATAGAATGAGTGGATAAGCCATTAATTATTTTAAAATTTGCATGAGTGTTTATGATGGGCTTTTATTGGCTCATTAAAAGATGTCATTTTAAAACTGTTAGTCTCAGAGCATAGCTCCTTAAACCAGTGGGTTGGTGGAGGTAGAGACTCTCAACATACTTTTAGTCAATACAAAATCTGTACAGAAAATCAAAGAGGAATTTAAAAAGTCAATTTGAGCTCTCTAATACTCAAGAATTTGATATTCCAAACTGACAAAATTTGGCCACAATTGTACAGGGCAACAGAGATTCAGGAAATGTGTGTGCTGACATTGGCCAGACTAGCATGAGTCAGAAGGAAAAAGTGCTTCCATTTTACAGACATGGAGGATCGCAGATTCATGTTACCTTTCATGAATCAGTTATGATCTTTAACTTTAGAAAAGGTGCAGACAAGTGAAGCAGAAAGGAAAGTGTTTCTTTTCCTCATACATCAGGCACCAATTTGTTTGTACCCAAAGACCTGAGTAGCGACAAATAAGCTCACTTTAGAATGCACTCCCATTAGTACATCTCCAGCCAATTTCTCTTTCTGAAGAGACAAATATCTTTTAGGTTATCTTTGCTTTTAGCTTTTTAGCAGACTTTTCTCTGACAACAGTCTGCTTAAGAAATATGTGAGAAGTAATGGTCTTTCCTGTGTGCCAAAGGCTTGTCCCTGTCCTGGCTTGCAGGTGATTAAAGTAGTCACAAACCTTTACCCAGGCAAAGGCACCACAACAAATATCTTCAAATAGTCTTCATTTTCTCTGTCCTTCATAGAATAACTTTATTTATTGACTTTAAGATCTAAAAGAGTAATAATGTACACTTACAGGTAAGGAATTCAGAATAGTGTAGGAGACCTTCGTGCCAAATATACTGTTAAAGGCATTTTTTTTCTTTGTGATTTAAGTACAGACTTTAAAAATGGTACCAAAGCATTAAGAGAACGATGAGGATTAATACGTTCTCTGAGTAACATTTCTCTCAGAGCATAAGGTCAAGATCAGACTGCTTATTTTAGAGAGTAAGTTTAAGTATTATGCCACATAAAATACTGATGATTAGGGGAAAATTCAAATTATCTATGTTAGATGCCCTGTCTGTATCAGTTAACTGTCTTTGAGTGGTTGTCAGGGAAGTTTATATGCTGAACACAGAGCCACATCAAGCTGTCTACAAACTGTGTCTAGCTGTGGGGTAGATACAGTCTGTAGTTTGCATCTTTGTCCTAGTTCTCAGTCACCCAGACCCAGATAACTATTGGAGTGCCCAGTGTCACCTGCTTTTTCTTTCAGAGGCCAACAAGGATGCAGAAGTCTGGAGTTCTCTTCCCAAAGAGAACATGATCATAATGCACAAACAAGGTCTATGCTGTGCACTAGGGATGTATTTTGTATTAAACATTCACTGGAGAATATTCAAAAATAATCCATCATTTGTCATTCTTCAGGGTACTACAAAGCTCAACGCTAACTGATTTTCTACAGAGCTAGAATTCCTATATTCCTGTATTCATGTTGCTGAACAGTGCCCCATATTCAACTGGCTGGGTGGGAAAAGCCCTGTCGCTCCACTGGGTCTGCTGGTCAGTGTATGTAATACGATCCTGTAAAGACAACAACATAGGTTTGAACTTTCAGGCTGAGAATTGCCCAGTACTCAGATGTTTAATTTTCTATTAAATTTCCAGATTCCTGTCATCTTTTTCAACACAAGAATGGACCTGCTTAAAAATTTTTACCTCAAATGTAAGACAATCCCTAGAACTTAAGCAGAGCATACTATATGTGATAATTCCAAATATATGTGAGTGTATATACGTAAAAGAGGATCAATCTTCTTTGGAAATAGAATTCTCAATAAGAAGCCAAGTTAAAAGTGATCTTTCCAATGCATCCAAATAACTAAAAATGAGTAAAGCTGCCCAGAAAGGAAGTAATTCTAGCACAAACATATAGAGTTTTAGTCTCTGGAGTCATCTGGAGGCATGTAGCAAGTAGAATCTAATCAATTATCTTTTATTATCTGTACAATTAAGTATGATTGTTCCTATCAACGGTATTATAAATGTCTGTCATAGTCTTTCTGGTTCTTCAATTTCTGACACTCTTAGCAAAGTCAGTCTAACCATTTCTCTCAGTGTAGCTCTTCTGGAGCTCAGAGAGCCTATTGCAATGCTGATGTAAAGCATTGTGAAGTCCAGGAGGGAATTCACTGCAAGAGCGCAAGAAACTGATACCTCTTCTCTCTGTCACAAGAAGGAAGTTAACAAGCCCACTGAGGATTTGGGTCTGCTTATTCTGTTGTCTACTTCTAATTTAGAAGTAACCTAAAGGTCTCTGTCAGCTATGGGGAAGAAACAATTACCCAATTGGGAAAGAAACATTACCTGTTAGAAATTTTTGGTTAAGCCAGACACAGAAATTAATCATTTTAGAGAACTGCAGCCTTTAGAAATTTTACCTGTCCTGGAAAGATTTTAATGAACTACTGATACTTCAGAGCACCCATAGAAAACAGTAAGATAGACAGGATACTAAGACGTCTTACTAAATCATATTTATGCAAGATAAATTAGAACATAGGAAAAACTAACTGTAAAAATTTGGAAGATACACTAGAGCTATAATCATATATGAAATGCTTAGTATGTTTCAGGAAATATTTTACAGACTGTGTTCTCAGAACACAATGTCCATGAAAGGTATTACCTTCATGGTTCATTCCATAGTGTGGTTCTAAAAACTGCAAATTTCAAGGTCCTTCCTGGCATCCCCCTGGAAGAGGACAGACACATTCTCCAGTGACCTCAGCTGATGAAAGTTATCAGAGCTCTAGTGAAACAGTTCTAGTATCTATACATTTAAACACAATTCCACTGTTAGTTTTCTTGAGAAATGAAGTTTACTTTGCATCCCTTACTAATAACTTTTGAGGACATCAAAGTTAGACATCCTGGGGACAACTGTCTGGTGCCTATTGAAGCAGAACACAGTAACCCTTCTCTTACTCTCTGTACTACGTGTTGGAGGAAGCTGAAAGGAGAGGTAGCAAGAAAACACAGCTCTCCTGGTATGCTAGTGAAGGTACTTGACTCTTACCGGTTAGCACAAGTCAGTACTTGTTACTTCTGCAGAGAGAAAAATGGCTTAATTTTACAACCATATGGAAAGATAAGAAGAAATCTTAGTTCAAAAAGTTAATCAATTAAAGGATATAAACCCATAGGAAATCAAGTATGTCTCTTTCTAGAGATCATTAACACACTTAGTTGTTGCTCCCACCCCCTCCACCCCCCCCTGGTTCTACATGAATTATTAGATGAAATGATGAAGTAAGATGTTATAGTTCCTATTGTTAGCATGCGAGGTGCAGTAACAGTCACAAGGACAGTGACATTAAATAGGCTTCTTGATAATTTGGGGGGTTATTGGGCATGGTAAGATTCAGATATACTTTCAGGGGTAAGGAGAGGGAGGAAAATCAGGGAATCTTCTAAGTATTCTAATGTTATTAACTTGGCAAGAATTCTTACCAAATACTGGTTTCCAAAGCACATAATTTTTGAAACTAAAGAACAAACAAACAAACAACCCCCCTAGANTTTAAAATTGTATTTTGCTGGTGTAGTAACACACAAAAACTTGAATTCCACTGTTCAAAACCCATGTATAGATCTTCTTCAGTTCAGCTTCTCTTTATTGAGAAATCACTGTGTCCTTTTGTTTTGCCACGTGACTGCATCTGACATTCTAGAATCCAGATCAAAATATTTTACCCCTTTTTTTCCAAAAGAACAATATTTTTTTAAAAAGAAACACATATGAAGATGCATACAAAAATCTAACTTATTAAAATCTCTCACCAATGAAAGTCATGACTTCTTTGTGCTGTTATTTTCTGTCTAGTTACTGATATGTAGGATCCAGATGCCTGCTCTGCCTTTACAACTGAAAACAAGGGTAACTGAGAGAATGACTTCAACACACCCCTTGTCAGTGCTACAGACCATTAGCAATGCTATAAATAGCACGATCAAATCCCAGATTGCAGATTCAGTCATAAAAGTGTCTACATTTCATGCTGATTCAGAGGGGCAGCAGCATTAACTGCAATCATCAAGGAATGTGACATCTCCACAGTATTTTCTACAGCTCACTGGTCTGGTGACAGGACAATTGTTAAAAATTAATGGAGACCATCAGATGTGGATAAGTACAGCTTGGCAACTGTGAAAGCAATACTTCCCATTTGTGAGTGATAATGTGATATTATTCTATGATAGATTGCGTCAGATTATTTAGATTATGTTTCATTCAGGAGGTAGTAAGTCTTCTTACTCATTGGAAGTTTGACCACAATATTTTATTTAATTGTTACATTTATAAGCCAGGGAACAGGGGGAGAGAAGTATTTCCACATTGTTTTCTAATTTTACTCTGTACACTTTCGCCTTCTCTTTATCCACTTCTCTTTATCTATAAGTATTCACTTCTCAGCCAGGTAACTCTCAGAAAGTCCAGATCCTAAAACCCCAAGTTTATGATGTTATTGACTCTGATTGTTAATAGGCAATATATCAATATATTGTATCCAGTAATTTCAAGCTTAATGCCTGCATTTATAAGCAATGGAACAACTTTGTCTGATACTTTCTTAGTAGTTTATGTTTATGCATTTTTAAACCAGAATAAAGTATTCAACCAAAAGCATGAGCCTAATTTACTGAATGAAATTCTATGGGCTGTTTTATGCAGAGGGGAAGACTAAACTATCATACTATTCATAAGATTGCTTAAGAATTGCTGCAGAAAAGCTGATCCAGAAGGGTGGACTGACAACTGGAAGGACAGGCTGATTACCCAATATCCCTGTTTAAAAATACCCATTTACAGTTACTTAAAAGATGGATAAACACTGACTGTTTGTCCTGAAATTATAGATTCCAGACACCTGATGCTGTTGTCAAAGAATGAGACTAGGCAAGGAACGTTTTTTTTGTTTTTTTTTTTTCTTCTTCGTACTCAATGTCTGAAGGTTCCCTAGTGTTAGTGCAGGGACTTTGCAGTGACTTGAAGGAGAAAAAGTGTGTGTGCTATCTGTATCTTTTAAAGAGGAAAATACAATTAAATTTAGCCAAGTTGTAATACTTTGAAAATATGAGATGTATAGGAGAGATGTATATGAGCGATAGCTAGAGTCTCCGATGATTCCAGGAGCAGGTAAACAAACATCCAGGGATAGGAATAAGAAAAGTTTTGAGCACAGGGAGTAATGTTTGACCGAATGGAAAAGGTGGAGCATGATTCCCCCCATTGCCAGCTGTGGAAATACGTTTCCCAAACATTTACATTTTCTGACTGCCAGCATATTATATCTGTGGAACCTCAAAGTCTTGGGCCAAGTGCTCCAGTCAACTCCCCTGCTGCTGCAGAGAAGTCCTGAGTCCTTCTAAGAATGGTGACTCCAACGTGAAGCGAATAATGGGTAGGATTATTTGTTTATTTATATTGCTGGTGGGATTCATTCCTACTCAGAAATGTTAAAGATCTCAATTATACCATATTTAAAAGTCTGGAATTTAGACACATAATCTAAAGTATTCAGGTAGGTTGTCTATATGGAGTGCATTTGATCCATCCAGAGGGTGGTTTAGCTCATCTGTTTGAACTAATTATCTTAAGGATGAGATGAATCATTCTTTCAAGATGCCTCTTTCTCTCCACAGATTATAAAAGGAATCTTCCTGACTGAAATTAGCTAAGATGAATATCACCCTCACTAAAACCACATAGGATTGATTCTATGCACTGACCACACCACTTTCTTATGCTATAAATAAAAAGTACTCATGCTATAAATAGGCAAAGATTGAAACTGAGGTTGGAAAACCACCTTAAAATCTGAGTTGTAAATCCTTGCCCATGATCTTCTTTTAGTACAATCTTTGTTGTGTATCAGGGCTTCTGTTGGACTTCATGTGAGTTTCAAAACAAAATGAAACAGGAAACAAAACAGAAAACAAAATGTTGTCTGTCTGTACTGTGTGTCAGGTGCATGATCTATGTTAATGGTCCTCTAATTACAGACAGGTAACCTATTGGAGGACATCCAAGGTGTGCTGTCCGTTTCTCTAGGTCTGGACATCTTTCCAAAGGAATACAATGGCTTGGAGGGATAGATGCAGATCTCCCACAGTAGAAATACTCCATAATCTTTGCTCCCTTTGACTTTATTGTCAAAGAAATGAAAAGAGAACAGAAAAAAATCCTCATAATTCTGAAGTAAAAAGGTTATTTATATATCAATTTATTTATTTATTTATTTATTTGGGTAATATAAGCAGACAAAGGATAGAGGCACAGAATAATCTCTCAAGCCTCCTCCTCTGGCACCTTTATCTGTAGCAAACCTCAGTGTTCTTAGGAAGGACAAGGAGAAAGATTGCAGCACAAGATTTTATGGCTGTTTTTTTAATATGGTAGTTCCTAGAGGAACTTCCATGTAATCTATCCTAGATAAACAAACAAAAACCTGACCCTTGTACCGAAGCTTGGAGTATGAATGAACTCCCCTCTCTCTTGCACTTATTGTAAACTGGATATGGCAGAAAATGTACTATTAAAATCCTGCTTTAATTTTTATTTTCTAAGGATAACTTTTGTTAACCTGTTACTGAGAAAGAAGAATTTCTTTTATTTCATGTTTTTACTGCTGGTGATATGGATACTTTTTCACCAGTTGCTGTAATTATACTTCTGCTTAGCTGACATATATATTTTCATTAAGAAATGTTAAATGCATTGAATTTTTATAAAATGTTCCCCTTTTTATCATATCACTCAAAATGATCTGAAAAGAGATATGAGTATCTTGTGTAGGAGGAATGACTCAAATCTTCATTGTAAGCGTTGTTACCTGATGCCGTTGTGAAAATGTATGAGTTGACTCATTCATAGAAAATCAGACAAACAGAATGATCCATTCTTAGCATCAAGGAACCTAATGTGAATTCTTCCTGTAAAAGAGTGGGCCATTGATAGAACACAGACTTCACAGAGCATGCTCTGTGGATATAATCTGTCGTTCAAGCACAGGACAGGGAGGACTCTTTCCTAGACTAATAGTCAATCTATGGTGCAGTTCACGTACCAGAATCATAGTTATCTTTATTATTCCGAAGAAAAAAAACGAAGTTTTCAACACTATATTTTTAACCCAAGGACTATGGTTTTCCACATTTTTTTTTAAGCTAAACATAGTTTGTGATTGAAAGTAAGTAAAAAACACACCAATATTTTTCTTGTAAGCTGGTCTTCTAGAAAGGATTTTTTTTTCAATTTGAAAGATTAAACTAAACTAGAATGCTTCATTTACTATATGAATTTGATTGCTATCTGTTTAGATTATCATGTCATTAAGTTTCCTTGGCTCACATAGGTCTATTATTAATATCTGATTAAGCAATGTACATCAGTACTTAAAAGGACCAAAATATTAAAAGCAGTCTTTGAATGCCTTGGATCAGAATATTGTGAGTGTCTAGCAAATCAGCATTAAATCCACATTATATCCATCACCCACTATTTCAGCAGAAATTACAGATAATTTGTTCATATGTGGATTTTGGCTAAACCGAGCAGGAAGAAAAATATTGTGAGCTCTGACATGAAGCCTACTAATGAATCATGGATAAACTGCATGGACCCATGCAATGTGTAGATATGTAAAACTGAGGGAGAGGTTTAAATACATTTACTTTTTAACTTAAAAACCATTAATCGAAAAGCATACCTGCAAGGCTGGCAAAGAATAATTATTACTTAAGTTTGATAATGATCTAAGCAAGAAGGGTAAGGTAGTAAAATGCCAAATACTCCTCTCCTTGGAGTCCATGATGAGCCCACCTTTGAGGTGGAGTATCTGGCTTTTTCTAGTGGAAAGGCAACAAACTGTAATGAAGGTCTCACCTTAACAAATACATGTTATTCTAACTCCATCCATAATATAAATAGAGCATTTAATAGAAGCTTGGGATTGTTTAGGCACATTAATTTGCAGAGCTGAAATAACAATAGTAAACATTAGGAGCTGGAAAGACAGATCTGAACTAGTGGAAAGTGCAAAAGTACAACACAGATGAAAAACCCTACTCTCTTAAGTGGTGTATGAGCTGAAAATAACTTATACTTTTGATACTGATTACAGAAAACCTAATCATAGATTGACTGAGTGACAATATATCTCAATTTTACAAGCACTTATAATACTCACTGCATGTGTCATTATTTAAAACTTTGTATGGCACAATCATGGATTACTGAAATAAACGCAGAGAGTTATTATGTGGCCTAGGCATTTAGTGAATTCTAATCACTATAAAATAAATGCCATCAGGCTTTTAAATTAACTAGAGTCTGCTATTTATTATCTCTTGTTAGGTACACTTCTTGACTAGTTAAACTGGTTATTGGATTCTTCTTACAGTAGCCCCTGAACTCCTTCAGTCAATTAAATCCTTTATTGCATCTGATTTGTCAACGTCAACGTCACTTCTAATCTCTTAAATCCACATCAGTGCAGAAGCTTCAAATGTACTTATTCTGTTGCAAAATTAGGAAATCACACAGACAGAATCCTTTCTCTATCCCTCCACGAAAATCACAGAGCTGCTAACAATATGAAGGATATAAACACTTCTTCAGCATCTATGTATACACTCATACAACTACAAAATGAGACATTTATTTTAATAAAAACTACAGATTATAAAGGGAAAAGCATACAAACCAACAAAACTATGCTGCGTGGTTGGTATCAGCCTATTGTATATTGAACATATTTAATCTTTGACTTGGTTTCTTATCACCTTAAATTATGGAAATTGGCAGAACAAAGTAACTATAACTTAGTCCAGAACCTGAAACTTGGACATCTTGGACATCTTCATGGCTTTGGACTTACAACTGCAAGAGTATTCCAGAATATTTTTTAAAGTTGATAAGACATTAAATTTTCTCTCTTTAAATCCCTCCATTTCTTTGTTCATCAACAAAAGGTAGATTTTGAAGTAAAAACACAGGTATTAAAAGAAAGGAAAAATACAGACATTAAATTGTTGTTCTGAGCAGTGATCTTGTCAGCCTAATCCTCTTTAGTTAACCTGAAGTGCAGCATAAACACCCAGGCTATTTATTTCCATACTGTAAAGTAGAGTTTGCCAGATACAGACTTGCTTTTCCTTTAAAACGTTCCCTTTCTAAAGCATCTCCCTTCCGTCAGTAAAAGCTACTCTTTAACCATTATAGCCTTGTAAGCCTCTGAACTATGAAAGCAATTCCCCTCGCAGGTTAGGTGCATCACCTTTATTCGAAAAGAAAAGGTAAAACAGACCAGACTCTTACCAGACAGAGGAAAAACAATCGGTTCAGCTCGATCCGGCCGTGCCGTGTGCGAGCCGGCGGCGTGAGCGATCCTTGGGCCTCAGACAAAAGCGAGATAATTGGCTCCCAACGAGGAGCTGTAAGCATCCATCACGGCGGCGCTGGTGCCGAGGCTGGGAGCTGCCCCGGCCGGGCTGGGTGCTCCCGTGCAGGATGATGTCAGACACATCAACCGGGCGTCCTCTCATTGGCTTCTCTCACCTGGAATCATACCTTAACCCTAAACTGCCAGCCACAAATTGCAGTCTCTCTCTCTAACCGTAGTACATATACACTCGAGGTGTTTTATTGGTTTTAGTATTTTTTGTTTCTTGCTTGAGGAGAAGGAGATTGTACGAGAGCTCCCGCTTTGGAGAGCAGGGGGGGCAGGTGCTTGTTGCTTAGCCTTTGAAAATAGCAATTAAAAAATTCTAAAAACTAATTTACCTAAATTATTAAACAAGACCCCCAGGGAACAACGTTTTCATAATCTGTTTACTAAATGACAGTAATCATCAAAATATTGTACAGGAGAGATATTAAAGGAAAGGTTAATGCATGCAGCACCTGGAGAACTCACTTTTTTAATGATTTTACATTGCTGCCTCTTAAGCCACGAGATTTGATAAAGGTACACGCTGAAAAAAGGTGTAAATTCAAGAACATTGCACTGTTACCAGGTTCATTATTGTGTCTTTGTAAGTATTTAAAACTAACAACAAAAGTAAAGAGGTGCACAAATGTAAATGTGCACTCATTCTTTGAATGTTAAGTAGCAACCCAGACATTCTGTAGTAAATGAGGCATGAAACATACTGCCAAATATATGATGTCCTAAATATGGTGGCACTAAGTATTTTGCAATGTTACTAGCAATATCATACATCATGTGAACTTTAAAATGACTCCAAATCAGTGCTTAAAGAATTGCTTTTTCCATAGAAATATATTTTGATCTCTCAGCTTTAAGTGTCAGAAAATGCGGTTGCTGTATGGAAAAATGCAAGAATCTTATCTAGCACTTGTTGCATTCATATCTTTTGCTCTACTTCAATTTTATATTTTCATCTATGGAAACTAATTGTCTATTTCAATGCATAGGAACCTGATTCAGGATTTATTTATGATAAATTATATTTCCCATTAGTTTATTTATGGTCTGCTATCCCTTATGACAATTTTTTTTTTTTTTTTTAAATCATTCTACTCAGTTTGTTCTCTGGGGAAAAAAGCAAAACCAAAAACCCAACCAAACCAAGCCAAACAAACAGGAAAGCAAAATGCAATCAGATATGGTTTTAGCTTTATATGTAAAATTTGAAACGTAAAATTTCTAGAATAAACTTGATAAACAGCTCTGCCATTGCCTTGTGATTCTTTCACAAAGTTATAGAGACTCGGAAGATTAAATTCTGGGGACTTAATAAACAGCAGTTCTGTGTGGGGATCTGGAGGTTAACCTATTAGTCAAAACATACTTTAGGCCAAAATGTAAGCCCCTGTTCATTTATTTCTGCTCAGAAAACATGGGAGATCAGATGGAAATGTATATAAAAAAAGGTTAATTGTCATGCAAAGTGACATAAAACTGAATTATAGATCAGAAAAGATGAATTTGGACAATGGGAATGCCAGCTTTACTTTTGTATGATTAATGATAAAGTTAATACATAGTAATTGCTAAGAGAATATGAGTCATGAGTAAAAGAATTATAAATGAGATAAAGTATGCTTAGATGTATCATATGTACAAGTCAGATTCCATTGAAAATTTAGTGCTGTAAATAGTTCAGACCAAACAGATACATTGTTGACAAATTCTGATTATATGGGTTGATTTGGTCTGGGGAAAAAAAAAAAAAAAAAAAAAGCAAAACTGATTTCTATATCTAGTTAATGTTACCATGATAAATTAAAGTTCTATACATCTTTATTCTTACACTGAGTACACTTTATTCCTTAATAGAGTGTATGACTCATAGATGACCTGGTAGATAGTCTTAAATGGTGCAGTGCCATACTCTTACACTGTCTTCAGTGTCCATAAAATGTTATCTATGGTGATAATATGCTTATGTTTTGAGAACTAAGCAACCACTTATACATATAGTAGAAAAATATCATAGAGTGGATAGTAGAAATGCTAATTTAGAATTTTAGTGGAGAACATTTAGTAGATGGCAGGTAAATTTTGAAATATATTCTTTAGAAAAAAAAAGTGTTCTGCAGTAGAAAAAAAACAAAGTTTTGAAATTGAGTGACACAAATATTAAGGATAAATTATCATTTTGTACACACTTTGTTTTAAGAACAAAAATTACTTATCACCAGTGTTTTAAAAGCATTGATGGCTATGGAGATCCAGGATGAGCAAAGGTAACAGTTGCAGAGAACAGAGCAGTTCCATGATCCTAATCAAGTCACACAGTGTTTTTCACACTTTAACTTGCTGCAATACACTGTTTATTACCAGTTTAAAATTAGTATTATTGATATTGCTAATAGTAAAAATTTGATAAGATTTAAATCATATCATTTACATTTGCAGTAGTAACAAGCCACTTCAACAAACAAAAACAAAAACAAAGTAAAAAAAAAAAAAACAAGAAGAAGAAAAAAACTTAAACCTTTCTTTAAATGAAAAATCATTTAAATGAAATACACATATAAAACAGGTTACAAAAACTCAAGGAAGGGTTAACGTGTACATGACTGTGTGTTAAATCCAGGGATGCAAAATTCATATATTTTTATCATTGTGCCATGAACTGTTTCTCTGAAAAGGCTAACTTGTTAACTCTTATGCCTGGCACAGATAATGGGTGTACTGTTGCTGGCAATATTTTTGGCATCTTAATTTCAATTACAAATCACATGAAAAAAGGAAGAACAAGAGAATGAAAGAGAAGTGACCAATGATTTTCAGTAAAAGCTGTATCATTACTTTCTATAACATAACATTAATTGACATACAAATAATGCTGAAGAACCTATCAAGAGACGATATTGTAGTTCTCAAGTAAAATGAATCTCTGGTTTATTAGTATATATTTCCCATGAGTTAAAATCATTACTGCATTTAATTGCTCGACAATTATTTCTGTCACATCAATTTAATGGTTAAACCAATTATTTATATTACAAAATGTAGCTCTGCACCAGACACTAATTTAAAACACAAGCAGTTCTTCAGTCTTGCTTACCCTATACATTATTAGTATTGGAAGGGCTAGGTCTAAAGATTTTGACGGAAATAAGAACTCAGACAGGTGATAAGAGGTTTTAGAGATTGAACATGCAAGCACAAAAATGTGGCTTTCAGAATCCTGTTTTAGAACTGAGTGTTAAGTCAAGTAGAGTTGATAACTATTACTAACATTTTTTTCTTTTGCATTCTGGCAACAGGAGCCACCTGCTCTTAGTATGTTTTTATCCACAAGATGGCAGCTCTGTTTGCATGGTCACTACCTTTTGCAATATTCAACTTGAAATTTATAACAGTTTCATTTTTTCATTTTATAGCAGATACGCTTTTCTATGTCATGAAGAACTAAAAAACAGTCAATCCCAATTGATCCCAAAGCATTAATTAACTACAAAGTTGAGGTAAAATTTGCCAAATTTTGCTGATGTTTTGACAGACCAAATGAAGAATTTTTAACTGCACAAAAACTATTTTTAGAGTTTTGAATGAAATCTCCATTCTTACATATGTGTTTTCAATTACTTCAATTTCTAGGCCTTTCAACCCAGTCCAGCCTTTAACAGGTTTAATTTTAAGAGTATGAAAAGTTCTACAGATGGTAAAGGAAATACTTATATACCTAGAGGTAAACACTTAGATTTCCTTTAGATATAATCATATTTTTTTGTTTTGTTCACCTAAACTCATCAAGAATGCTCATTTATGTTATTAAAATCTAATAGATATATTTATTTCTAAGGTAAAAGACATTAAGAAGATTATATGTAGGGATTAATCACATAATGAATAAGTGATGTTTGTTTGTACCTTGTAAAATTAATAAAGTACAAAGAAATGTAAGTAACAAGTTCTAGCTCTTTTCAAGAAGTTTAATTTTTTTTCAGTTATTCTCAGTTTAAGTGATTAAAAAGAATCAATTTCAGATTTGAGATAAAAGTATATGAAATGTAAAAACTTTTTTTTTTTTTTACACTGAAACCCAGTAAGTAAAATGAAATTTTGATACAACAATTCGTAATTTAACATGGAAATAGTTTATCTATGGGGTGGACATTTAAAGGAAATCATTCAGCCCAGGGTAGCTGTCTGTGTGCAGTCTTTGATGCCACTTCTGGAGTGGAATTTTTGATCCCTCAGAGTAAGCAACTCTGAGATACCTATAATTTACCATTGACCAACACCCTTCATACACACCATTATAATTCAGTGGACAGGAGCTTGTAGACTGCAGTAAACACAAGATAGATTGATGTGACTTATCTCTTTATGGGGAAAAAAAAAGAGAGGGAGAGAGAAACTGTTTCTTAAATAGTGTGGGGCAGGAGTGCATATGTGAGTGGTTGTCATGGACCAGCTAATGGGCAGTAACTTCTTAAAATGTCAGCAAGGCAGTGATTCATGGCTCACCTGCTCTCACGGCATTTTACGTAATGAAAAGCATAATCCTGGGATGTGAAATTCCAGAGGATTAGAGAATGATTAGTATCCTAGGTCACATCAGCATTGGCTAAATTGAGATGTGCAGCAGAAGAGAAGCAGATGTAGAGGGTCTAAAGGGAAAAGGAGATGTGATAGAATGGTAAAGGTAATTTGAGGTAGCTCAGACTTCAGTGAAGATAGGGCAAGCTGCCCAAAGCATGACATGAGCCTGAACTCAAGTCAGTTATCTCAGAGTAGATGATTCACTACAGACTACAATCTCACAGTGATTTGCATATATAGCCGCACTGTAACAGCACACCACTGGTCTTGGAGAAATTTTATAACACAAGTGCTGGTCTTTCATCAGAGAATGTTAAAATACATAAATTTCATGAAAGTACATTTCCTTTCCATAAACTAAGCTCTGAAAAAGGTATCTGAAGAAAAAGGCTTCAAGTTTTCAGGGGGAGTGGGGGCGGGGGGGGGACACAATTCTAGATCAGGCAAACTATATAATGTATAAATTGACTTTTGCATTCTGATCTACTGTGTGACTGTCTATTTTAACACACTTTTTTAAAATGGGCAATTTTTTATGGGTTAAAATGCTACAACAAAGGCACCTGGACAGAGAATTTGCAATATTCTCTATTAAAAAAAAAAAAATACATATGAAGATTCCTTTCGCAAACACTAAAGATAAAATTTTTCAGATAAAGTTTAAGTTCAGTATGAACTTTTCAAAAAAATCTACATAGTTTCAGAGGCTACCTCCCTTTTTCACATGTGACTTCAGTTGTAAACTAAACATCTGAGACAGTTCTTTTACTGCCTAAATTCAGAGATTCCTGAGCTAGCTGTGAATGCACTGGAGTCTTCTTACAGGAAAGGGTGAAACCAAGCAGATGTATTTGTTGGGCCCCAGATGGACCAAAAAGAGCTAGTGGAGTGCCAGTCTCATATGCATAGTTAAGACCAAAGCTGCTTGTCAGTTCAAAACAGAGCCTGTTTGAACTGCTGCTGCAAACCAGGAGGAACAGTGTTGGCTGACTGTCTTGTGTTTGAGCATGAGACAGTTGTTTGGAAAGATTCAAAAAGAGGATGAAGACAACTGAAATATGGAAATATCTTCCACTTCTCTGATGACAACATTACTGAAGTACTTCAGCTAAAAAGCTCTGCTCACAAGCATCTCCTCTTTGAATGACTACAACTTTTCCATAACTGAAACCTTCAGAGAAGCATTTTAAGCGTTCTGATTCTGGAGCTGGATGGTATTCATACCATCATGTGGTGCACACAAGCTCTGGAGAACTTTCATTACTGGATCCCAGTATTAATTATAAGAATATAATCATACAAAGTTTCTGAATAAAATAGGGATCAAATGGTCTTTTTTTATGTTTGCAAGTCACCCCTTTAGCACCTAGCTTCCATAATTGCTTTAGAAATTCTTTGTTAGTCAGTGGTGTTTGACAAAAAAATGATTTCTTTACTGACTGTTACATAGGCCATTTAAAGTTTGAAAGTTAAAATGTTGTTTGGTGAGTAAAAACAGAAGAGAAGTCTCATAATCAGTCCACGCACAAGAGTAAGAATTTATTCTAAATAAAAAAAAATAGGAACTTCTGTGCTTTTTGTTTAATTTTCTATTTTGATAACACTATCTCTGTATACAAGTTTTAGTCCACACAGAAATATCAAAAGTACTGATGGAAGCCATGACTGCCATGCTATATTATTTGTCCAAAATAAGGATGACAGGGGAAAAAAATTAGTAAGACCACTTGAAAATGAGGTTTTGAGTACTAAATGTTCATTTGAGCACCTTGATCTGTAAGATAATTGACCATCCTGGAACAGTATTTTCAGACAATACTGAAGTAAAGGGAGCTCTGTTAATTTTACAACTCAGCAGGTAAAGAGGAATTTTTGCAGGTCCATGTTTAAAATCTTGGTCTTTGAGAACATCTCACATGATTACTATGAGATATGGTACAAGCATCCTTCTCTTTAACTCAAGTTTCCACTGTTGTGTGTGCCAGATGAAAATTTACAGGGGATGCTAAAGGTATCCAATATCAATGCCATCTTGTGAGGGACATACATTATATGATAAATGCATATTAGTGGACACACAGCTGTGCAACCCTTCTTCATTCATACAGCTATCAAACTTGTTCCCAAATGTCATCCTAATGAGAAGTCTTTTTAGTGATTCAGTCGAAAGTTTATCAAAGTGGAACTTATTTGGAATAAATATGCCAGTTTGATGTTTTATCAAGGAGTTTTTGAGCCAGCATAAAATGAAGAGCTTGCTTCTGCAGCTAGCATGACAGTGTATAAAAATGTCACACTAAAAAGGCAGAGGTGGCTGATCGAGGTACAGCTCTGTGCTGACTGACCACACGACCCTTCAGATGTTAAATGATAAGGTAAATTTGAATTGACAAATAGCTACATTTATTTTATTTATATACATCAAACAACTTCGTTATGCTTTACTGGTTTATCCAAAAATGTTATTTCAAAAAATATGTATGACAATAATTAATACAGCCATGGCATTATTAAATAAGTACACACCAAAACTATAGAAATACACACATAAAAACAAACAAAAAAAGCAAGCAAAAAAACAAAAAAAAAAAACAAACACTAGGCAAGGTAGTCATTTTTAGTGTTTTTTGAATGCTCAGAGAATTAAAAACAAGTAAGAGAGACACCTTGAGAAAGATAAGCTATTAAGTGACTTGGTCTTGAAGACACTATCATCATGCTGACATTGTTTTAAGAACCAGAATTGGAAAGGACAGCTTGCTGTCAGATTTCTCTGCCAGTAGTTGGACCAGTGGATTTAAAAATAATGAGTCACTGTTATATTACTAAAGCTATATAACATGATACATATATTATATCATAAAATACTGTTAGGTAAAGGTAATGGTTAAAAGAAAATAACAAAAAATGCCATTAATGCAGGTATTCAATACTGTTCAATCAAATTAATTCCACAGGACAAAAATCTCTACTAACACAGGTAACATTTTGAATGTTATAACACTGAGATAAAATTTGTTTCTACTCTTAAAGGGTTAACTTCTTCAGAATTAATATTCAGTAATGCACATATACACTGTCATAGATTGAAAACTATATCCAAGATATAACACTAACTATTACTTTATTAAGCATAGTCTATTAAACTGATAACATCTTAGGCTTTATAATGGTTGCTATAATTAAAGCTGGTTGAAATATTCTCCACAAGATAAAGAGTCAGCTGAATTTTGGGGTGAATTTTCAATTAGCCTACTAGACTAAATCTGTCTGGATGATTAAAATGGTAAAGCTTTGCTATATGTGGGATTCAGTTTTAGATCAACACTCAAATTTGTCTGTGTGAGCCAGGTATCTTATCTCCCTTTACAATCAAAGTAGAGCTAATCAATGCAATCACTGGAGCCTAGAAATAAGTTCAGCTTAGGTATCTATGGAGAGATACTGTTGTCTAGATAGAGTTGTTTAATATTATTTGAGATCACCAAGGGTATCTGAAACATCTACATGTCAATGTAGCTTATCCTTTCTGAGAAGTGTCTTATCCTTTCTGAGAAGTGTCAGGTAGACACAGTAGTTACAGGAGATCTGCAACCTCCTTGACAAAGGTCTGCAGGTCAGGCAGGTTGCCCAAAGCATCACAGATAGCACTAGACTTCTATGCTCAAACAGTTGAATCATTCCTTTAATGATCATCAGCCCAGTTGGAAAAACTCAGCTGCTTAAACAAAGGTGCCTACATTTGACACTTGCTATTTAAGATCCATCTGACCCAGGCCCAGAGGGCAGAGGTCTCCACTGATCATACAACTTATCTACCAACCTGTGCAGATGTCTCTGCACAGGCCATCATCTGAAAGTGGCACTGGATCTTTTCAGAATTGATTTGAATCCTGTTTCTTTACTGAGGTGAGATAGAACCCTTTCAATATTATTCAGGATTACTAGTTTCTTACATGTTGCTTGTTAAAATAAGCACTTACCTCCCTTAGTCCATCCTTACACTGTGAGCAGAAATCTTGTAAATCTTGTTCCCTTCGCAATATACACCTCAATATATATATTCCATCATCCATTCCAAACATGGCAGAAAACAATGTAATTGTNCTAAAAATAAGAAACTTCAACCTGGGCCATCTACATTATACTGTTGGAAAAACAGTCCAGGCAGCCCAGCTCTCAGCAAACAATGGGACTGTAAACTCTAGTCCTTGTAAGGACTTGTATTAGGAAAGTACACTTCAGTACTGTATTTTAAACTTCTTGAAAATGAATTATTTGTATTATTTGTTAACTCAATAGAAGGAATCATTTTGTTTGGAAAACTGGGACAGGGCATGAAAGAGATGAACATCAGCATGCTTTTTTATCTTATCTGGATCTGTTACTTTATGTGTTACTTTCCTATATGAAGCCTAACCTGAAAGTCATTTAAAAACAAAAAATATCCTCTGTAAAGACTATATTTTATTTCTTTCCATTTGTGACACTTCCTTGAAGACTAAACTGTAAACTAAATAATCCCAATCATTGTAATACTAGAGAATGTCACTGTAAATTACATATAGATTTTGAACATGAAGCATAGGAAGAATGGTAATCAATAAAAAATTTTATTGTCTGTATATTACATAAGATGCACCAAGGAAGATTGAAAAAAGAGCATATAGTTATTTTTGTAAGCAAGACTGTGAAAGTATACGGGCTTTCTCAGGTGGGACTCCTACATAATGTGTTTATTTATCAGCTGCGAGAGTTTGAGGCTGAGATTATGATAACTTTATTTTTAATTTTTGTGAAACAAATACCAATATATATTTTTGCTGTTCTTGACAAAGATATTGGGACATCTAGAACAGAAAGCTTGTTGGTTCATTTTGCATGAAATTAAAGATTCTTTCAGAAAAATAATCTGAGAAATTCCAATACAATAGAACAGGAGTTGCATCCTATGCTAGACCTTTGCCATGGGTATTTTGCCCACATTACTTATTTCTGAAAGTCACATCAAGAAATTATTTTTGTACCTTAGTACCTATTAGCACAATATTGCATTCCAGTCATAAATTTTTAAGACTTCCTTTGGTTCTATGAAATTATATAATCCACTAATTTAACCAT
>VXAL01014346.1:0-32233 GCA_013399475.1 Chauna torquata | reverse complement strand
CCTGCCCCCCCAAATCCTCCTCCTTCCCTTTCCCATGTGAGCATCAGCCTCACAGCAAAGGCCTGGGTGGCAGGAAACACCCACCCATGCCTGCCTTTGCTTTCTTTTTCCCAGTAAATTCTCCATGCCAATGCCTTGCCATGGGAGCAGGGGTGCCCCGGGTGCCCTTTGCTGCTGCAGGGACCTGCATGGGAGCTGCCTTGGCACCAACCAGGCGTGGTGGTCCCCATGGGTCACTACCATGGGGCTGGAACAGTTCTCTGCCACTTCTGCCACGCGGAGTGGGGAGGGAGGATGCAGCCCAGTGGTACAGTGTTTAATTATAGAAATTGATTCTCCTCTTTGCCATGCATCGATCCCAGCCAGGGTGCACAGCAGCTCCCTGTGCCCCGGGGACGCTGCCTGGCACGCATGGACACGCGTGCGTGATGCCCACAGTGTGGAGCAGAGCTGGGGCTGTGGGGAGCATCCCCACGCAGCCAGGGAGGGGCTGGGGCCAGGCAGCCACCGTCCACCTGAGGGTGCAGAGAGGAGGTGAACACGTACAGGTGTCCCCAGGGTGCTGTGTGCATGGAGGAGCCCACTGAGGCTCCTGCTGTCAATATTTTATTTCCAGCCGTGCTGGGGAGGAAGCAGAGGGAGGCTGCAGGCTGGCGGGGTGTTTTGGAGAGGCTTGAGGGTGCAGCAGAGTGGGGTTTGAGTCGGGAGGCTGCAGTGTCCGAATGGGGAGGAGGGAGGGTGCTGCGGTGCCTCCCTGCTCCTGGAGGGGGTCCCTTGGCTCTGTCCTGGTGCCGGAGTGGCATCCTGGGCCCCTCCTGGCTGAGCACAGGCTGCTGCTGGCCCCAGCCCTGCACTTTACAGCTGGGAGATGCTGGACCTTCAGCAAAGTAGTGTGACAGGGGCTGGAGCCCGCTGCCCCGGGGTCTGCACTTGGGAAGGGGCAGCGTGAGCATGGGGCTGGACAGGGAGAGCTGGTGGAGAGGTATTAGAAGGACAGAGACTCCCTTTTGTGCCAGCTCCATGGCTGTGAAGTTCTTAGATCCCCAGCAGTTTGCTCAGTTGGCTCTTTCCCTGTAGCTGCGGTCAAGTTCTGTGACAGTTATTGTTATTAAAACACCCCTGGGTGGGGGAGATGAGTGATGACTGGTTTGAGATCCCCAGGGTGGAGAGCAGAGGCTGCTTGGTCCAGCTTTGCAGAATTATTGGAATAAAAAAGCAGTGAGCAATCCTGTTAGCATCACTTGGGGAGGTCTGGAGCCTGCGATGGGTCCATGCGAGTGGCTCTTACCCACCAGACAGGCTCCAGCAGCCGCAGCATCACATGCGGTCCTGGGAGGTCCCAGCTCATCACTGCCAGGATCTTCAGCTCCAGAGGGGAGAGCGTATGCTGTCACCCATCAGCTGTGCTTGCTCCACATCAAAGGTCCTCATTAACACCCCCTCTCCTGGCTGCGCCAGGCTGCAGGTGCACCAAGGCTCAAAGAGGCACTCAGCAAAGGAGCTTAAATGCTTGTTAAAAAATTACTGATTTGCTCCTCGCCACCCAATGGGGATAATAAAACTTTGCTGTCAGCTGTTTTTATTTTTTCCCTCCCCCTGCATGGTTTCCACTTTCAGAATAAATGCAAATGAAGATTAAAAAAAAAAACCATCTCAAACAGAAGGACTGATGGAGAGGGCTGGGTGGGGGTGGGAGGAAGAGGAAGGGGGGGCAAACACTTATTTTTTTTTTTTTCTCCCTATGCTGAAATGTTCTGATTGCAAAGGGAGGAGGGCAAAGGAAGATGATGCATTTGAGCTTCTAGCACAGCTAATAGTGCTAGGTTGGGAAATCTGGCATCTGCACCCTCCCCCAAACTGGGAACCAGTGCTATAGCCAAACTGGGAAAGGAGACTTGGAGAGAAACTTCTTTTTCTCCCAGTCCCAGCCCTACAGCTCCATGCTCAGGTCGCCCTATCCTGCTCCGCACTCAGCCCTTGCGAAGGGATGTCCAAAGAATATGAGCTGGGCTGTGAGCAGAGGTGACGTTCTCCAGCTGCCAGCACCGCTTATCCTCGGCTGCAACGGAGCCTGCGATCAGCTGCTTTGGCTGGAGTTGTCGGATCTCCCCCAGCTCAAGTTTATATATTTCAATTACAGCCTGTTAAAAGCCTCCGTGTTTCAGGAGCTGCCCAGATTTATGGCTCCTGTCCTGCAGCCAGCTCAGGACTCCACGGCCATGCCCTGTGGTGCAGCTCTTGCTCGGGGGCCGTGGCAGAGTGTGGGCTGTGCTGGCGGATTTGCAGGCTTACAACCACGACGGTGGGAACCAGCATTCAGCTTTTGACCTACCACTGTTTCCCCTGTCTCCCCCATCCCAAAATGCCTGGTGCTTTCCTTGTGAGCACCCTGGGGTTAGAGGCACCAAAATCTTGCAGCCAGTGGCTCTCGCTAACTGGCCTCGTTACCACGGAGGCAGGGATGCCCAAGGTGGGGAAGGGAGGCTGTGACCCCCTGCCCAGCAGCTTGGCTCCTGGAGATAGTTTTGAATAGTGGATGTGGCATCTGGTTTGGTTTTTGTGGTTTGCTTTTAAATGGGATATTTTGAGCTGAAACGGGACCAAGCACAGAACAGCAGCAGCTCAGATCCCGGACCTAGGATGGACCCGGCAGCTTGACGTGGGGGCAATGGGATGGGATTTCAGAGCAGTGCTTTCCCTGGTGTAGGATCCCCCTGCTCCTTTACAAGCCCCTGGTTCACTGCAGGCCCCTAATGCAAGCAGGGGAGGAGGGAAGACAGAAGGGATGAAAAGGGAGAGGAAAATCCAAGGGCGTGCAACAAGAAAAGGGCTGTGGTGGGACCTGAGCTGGGCTGTGGCACAGGGCAGCCAGGGCAGCGGTGACCTGGCCTCATCTCTTGCTCTGCACAGATTCCCTGCTGGATACCGCATGCATCACTGTAGGCAGCACATGTTTCTAAAATGCTGGCATGCTTCAGAGGCCACATTCCTAAAGAATGTGTGTGCACAAAGCACGTGCTTCTTGCAAACCTGGAATCAGCCTTGTGGCACTTCCTTGCCCATCTCCTGCTCTGCCCAGAAGCTCCTTGGTGCCCGCTTGCAGCGGGGTCCCGATGGTTCTGGGTAACTGGAGACTCCTGCTCCAGCTGCGAGCATCTGGACCTGGCGGCCACAACCCAGCCTTGCCAAAGGGCAGGAGCCGCGCAGCTCTTCCCACAGCACCCTTGCTCGCTGCCATCTCCGCGGGCTCAGCCAGGGCTCGAAGCCCCTGCCGCCTGCCGGAGCTGAGGCTGCAGCTCGGCCTCGCTGAGTGGCACGGGGCGAGGGTGTGAAACAACCACCTGTCGGGCAGCTTTCCTTCTGCGGCTGCCGTTGCGCTTGGCAAGGGCAGAGCCGCAGACGAATAAACTCTCCTCTCCTGTGTTATTTGGAGGGATGCTGTCATGGCACTCAGGGTTTTTATTTGGCTCGGTGGTTTTATGTTAATGAACTAGCTCTCACGCGCGCTGAAAAGAGAAGGGAAAAAGTGTCACTTTGGATCTTCATGCATGGAAAAATACAGCACCTCCCTCCTGCAATTAGAGTTGGATCTTGGGGAAAGCGCGTGGAGGCAGGGAGGGCTGCAGGCGTGGGCATCCGCCCTGCACAGGCAGCCACCGGCTGAGCCCACTGGAGCCGGCTCCTGCCCCTCTTTGCCAGCCTGTGCCTTCTCCTGGCTCCACCGTCTCGCTCGCAGTGACCTGCCAGTCCCACCTGGGGGGAGGCTCGGATCCGCGTTTGCTCCTCATCGCACACCACTCACGTCTGCGCCCACGTGTGCGCGCTGCATCCTAGCAGCCGTGCGCCGGGTCCCTCGCAGACGTGGGGGACAGGGCTCCTAGGGCCACGTCTAAAGGGCCCCGATGGCACCAGAAGGCTGCGGAGCAGAGGCAGCGCCTGCCTGCTCGGCCGTGCAACAGGCGGCCCCAGTGTTGCCTCAGGACGGCAGAGTCTGTCTCATTTCAGGAGAATTAATGATTCCAGCATAATTTGGAAAACATTATATGGCTCATTAAAAACACATTGCCCAGACCAAACAGAGCGGGTGCGTGTTCCCAGGCCTACCAGCCGCCTCCCCGTGCCAGCCTGTGGCATCGCCCTCTGCCCACTGGGCCATGGGGGAGGATGGCGAGGCCGAAGGCTGGGCTTGCTGCGCACACGCGGCAGCTGTCGCCCTCCTCCCTCCCCTGGCTGCTTCTAGGAGTGGCCGGGGACAGCCAGCTGGGGCCCTGCATCCCCTTGGGAATTTTTGGTGATGCCAAGGTGTGGATGCACTTTGGGGAAAAGATGCGGGTGCGTGGCTGTTGGGAGCATCATCTGCTCTCACCTCCCCTCTGCGGGGCACGTGCATGGAGCTGCCGAGCCCTGGATGAGCAGAGGAGGCTCCTGGGGAGACCTCGACCCCCCCAAGGGGACCCCGCTCCTGGGGCCCAGCAGGGCGAAGGGGAGCGGTGCGTCTCCGTCCCCCCGCACCTGCTGCCTTTCTCTCTCCTCCCTTCCCGCACGCCTCCTCCTTTCTCTCGCCTTCGCTGCTTCCTTTCAACTCTATCTGTGGTGGGGGGAATCAAAGAGGAGAGCAGTTTGGGATTTTCTGTCCTTCCTCATCCGCTGCACTGCGTGAAAAGCAAAGCCTCTGAAGGACACTCAAGGACGCTGCGATGGCGCGTTCCCGCCCCGCTCCCTGCCCTCCTCCTCCTCCTGCCCTGCCGAAAGCAGCGCCTGCTCCTGCCCCGGCTGCGCCTGTGGCTGCTGGCAGGGCCGGGGCTCGGCCGAGCGGTGCGAAGCAGTGTGTTCTCCCTGCACCAGGTCCCTCGGGGCGGTGACGAGAGCTCTTGGATGGGTGACAGGGAGCCGTGCTCCTCCCTCGTGGCTTGTGCTGGGGTACAAAGCAAATCAGGGCCCTGCTCCTGCTGCACGCTGGTAGATTGGGGCAGGGTTGCTGCGGTCTGGGCACTGCCCGGGTCTCCTTCCCTGGGATGTGGGGACCTTGAGGGAGTTGCTCGGCCGCCCCGCAATTCAGCATCTCAGCCCAAATGTCTCTGGGAAGGCTGTGGTGCTCCACAGGTGGTAATTAGCTCTTCTCAGCCGTCAGTGCCGGCTCCCCACAAAAGCAAGTCCTTTATCTCCCTTCCACACCCAGGGAAGCCGAGGGGCTCGGAGGGCAAGTCCTTGGCCCAAGGTCGCTTCTGGCAAAGTGGAGACTGAAACCAGGAGCAGGGGTCTCGGCCTGGGGGCAGTGCTGCCCCTGCAAGCACCCTGAGCCTTTTCCTTCCCCCTCCACCACAAAAATCCCAAGGATGAGGTCAGAGAGCTCAGTCTTTCTCTATGGAAAATCTGATGTAAGAGGGGCCATGTTTGTCCTCCTCATTTTTCTAGTTTCCACTAGAAAAGCTGTGTTTTGTTGCTCAGATCTCTTTGCTAGCTGGGGGCAGAGGAAGGAACTTTGCCGGCATGACCCAGCTGTGGGAGGGGGGCATTGCCCCTCGCACCCCGCTGGGCCGGTGCCTCCAGCCTCTGGGCTCCGCTGCACCTCTGGGTGCCCCAGCTCGAGCCCCCTGCCCGGTCCCGCACCCACAAAGAGCCACAAATTCGCTCCAGGGCATTTCTTGGCACTTTGCAAAACATGGCATCAATAATTAAACCTGAACTGCAATTATCAAAATGAATGAATAAAGCGCATTTAGGAAGGATTTTCCACTTTTATTTCGTGCTTCTTGTTTCTCTCCCATTATGCCTTTAAGATTATTTACTCACTCTGTGCGTGAAATCCATTCACACACCACGAGACTTTGAATTCATACCCTGTGCCGCAGGGACGCACGGCCCCAGCCAGCCCCGGCGGTGGGAGGGGGATGTGCATTGCCACCGATCCCCCCTTGGTCTGAGGTTGAACCCTCCCAAAGGGGGTTGCCGAGACCATCTGCAGCGGTCCTCTCGCTGGGGCTGCAGCCATGGAAATGGCGTTCCTCACCCTCCTCATCCTCACTGCTGGGGGGGGCCCTGAGGAGCCCCTGCGCTGCCTGGCCTCACCCTGGGGCTGCACCCCGAGGTCAGCGATGGCAGCGCCGACACCCGAGCGAAGACACGGGTGGCAGAGCCAGGCTGGGAGCGAGGGGACAGACATCCCACGGCGTGGGCGTGATGGATGAGCCGAGCGTGAAGAATGAGGTCCTTGTGGGCGCCGAGGTCTGGCTGGCCCCGCTGTCCCCTGCCCGCCCCTGCCCCTGTCACCCTGCTCATGTTCTGGCAGCACGGTGCGGCGGGGGAGAAAACCGCCCCGTCCCTAAAGACAAAGGCTCCAAGCAGCCCTGGGCAAACACCCGGCACTGCCGGGCTCTGCCACCGTGGGCAGGAGGCTGGGGGCATTCGGAGCCGGGGGCAGCCGGGAGGGGGGGCCCTGTGCAGCCGCTTCCCCTCCACATGCCCACCCTACTCCGCTCTTGGCGTCACGCTCGCTTACAGGGAGCACGTCAGTGTGAGTGGGTCTTTGCGGTGCTGTGATTTTGGAGCCGCCGTTTGCCCCCATGGGGAGCTGGCGAGCCCCAGGACAGGCTGTGCTGCTGCACGATTTAGGGCCCAGCGAGGGCCCAGCTTGACTTAGGGTGGAAAGGTCCGACTTGCGTATTTGGCAGAATAAAAACCACAGTGAGCCCATCTCGTCTGAGTGCCCCTCGCCCTTACGTGCGCACAGCACCTGCTCCCAGGCTGCGTCCGGAGCTGGGGCTGAGCCGGGCAGGGTCCCCGTGGGGAGAGCCCGGGATGAGTGGGGCGGTCTGGGGAGCAACCACGCTGCTGCTCGCGTGCCCCCATGGCGGGCAAGGCTGGGGGGCTCCAGCCGCGGGGTGCAGCCTGGCTCCCCATCGCGCACCGCGTTGTGCTTCATTCTCAGATGCTTTCTGCTGCTGCTCTTTTGTTTCAGATTTATTATGTGTTTGCTTGCTCTGATTTATTTGTTTATTCCCCTCCATCCCCGGCGAACTTTTCCGTCTGGATCGCGTTCATTCATGAATCTCCTCCTTTCCTGTCCCTAACCAGGGCTCGATCGAATTGCAGGAGGGAAGAAGCCAGGACTCTGTTCCCTTTGTTTAAAGTCACCAGGTTAGTACCGGGGACGGGGGCCAGCAGTGTGCTCCTCCCCACCCTGCTTGTTTCGTGTTCGATGTTCGCTCCCTCCCCGACCCCCTCCCGGGTGCGGGGCGCGGCGGGAGGCAGCACCTGCGGCTCGTCTCCCGGCTGCTCATAGGGAGCTGCCTGCCTACTGCTCCGCTCTGGTGATGGAGGCATCAGCTCCCATCCTCTCCGCAGGGGAGGGAGGGTTCCTGCCTGGGATGGTGCCTGCAGCTGGAGCTGGAGGTGTTGTGGTTGCTCCCTGGAGGGACCAGCTCTCCCCCAGCAAGCACTGCAGCCTGTGAGGTTTGGGGCTTTCCTTGCTGGGGAGGGGAGGGGAGGTCTTTGGAAGGAGAGGGAGCTGTGCTGGCTCTCTGGGGTTAGGTGAGGAGGCAGGTGCCTTAGCTGGGAGCCGGCTGTGGAAGTGTGGATGGTTTAGAAAAACTGTAAGAGGGAAATGTGGTGGAATCTGTTCAGTAGCAACCCCTGCTGGGTCTGTCACAATAATAGATTTTATTTCTGTGGCATCTGTCGGCCTCTAATGGGCTGGGTGTTCACGTTGCCAGAGATGGTTCCAGCGTCTCAGCAAAGATTTCAGCATTTCTTTTTGGGGAGGTTGAGGAGTGCACCAGAGCCCTGTCAATCAGGGCAGCAGCTCCAAGCTAAAATAATCCTGAGAGCAGCAGCACCCGTCAGTTCTGGCCCAGGCGACTGGGAAACCGCCTACCTGCAGAGCCTCCCTTCCCTCCAGCAGCTCCCAAGCTCTTCGAGAGCCCCTTCCCCACGGCTGTGCCTGGGGCTGAGCCGCAGGCGCCATCCCGTCCCCATGCCTTCTGCTTTGCGTTTGGTTATCTGGGCCTTTGGTGACCTCCTGCCCTGGATCAGGTGGATTTTCTGTGCTGGTGCCAGCTTGAGGGTAAGGGGAGCTGCACCAGGAGTCTGTCTGAGGGATGTGCATCGCTGTCATGCAGCCGGAGTCCCAGCAGAGCAGGGCTGCACCGGGGAGGATGGCCTGGAGGTGGAGGAAATCAAGCTTGTAATGCGCGGGGTGTGCCAGGCCTCCTCACACGAGAGCCGTCGTGGTGGAAAACCAAGGCGCTGGAACAGCGCGCTGTAATTTAATTGCGTTTCCTGCAAACGGCTTGTTGAGTTGTAATGAACACATTATCCCGAAATGGGAGTGGGGAAGCAGGATGAAGACAGCAGCCCATGGCTGGGCCGCGCGTCCGCACGGGGATCTGCCTGGGGCGCTGAACGCTGTTCTGGCTCGTTTGCTGTCCCAGAATTGCACATACAATTAGCTTCCTGGCTCCAAAAGGCAAGCTCACCTGCCCCTCAGCTGGAGAGCAGATTGCACGGCTGCTTCCTTGGGACCCTGCAGGAAGGAGGTCTTGGAGCCTGTGCTCGTGGTGCTGACTTCCGCTGCTGTCAGCGGGATTTGCGCGTTGGCTCCGCGCATGGCGCAGCATCGCAGCCCTGCCAGTGCCACCAGCAGTGTTTGTGGTGTCCCACCTGGGAGGGCTGCGGGTTGTGCTGGTGCTGAGCCCCAGCACGTTGGGGAAAACGCGGTGTCACGGTGATGCTTCGCTGGGGTTCGTGTTCTTGAACGGGCTGGGCAGCGCCTGGAGGAGTTAAAATCAGCACAGCAAGAGGAGGGGATGAAGGGAAGGGATGGGGTCTGTGGGCTTTTTTCAAGACCTCAAAAGACCCTTCTGATAACCCGGTTCGACCCCACCCGCATGACACGGGCCGTAAAGTCTCAGCAGTGACTCTTCCATCAAGACCATGACTTCTGGCTGAGCTGGAGTTTCTTTCAGGAGAACACTCTGCCTTGATTTAAAGGTGGGAAATGATGGAGAGACCACCTCTTGGTGCAGGCTGTTCCCAGAGCCCCGTCAAGCACATTTGCCTTCTCTTGCCTGCGTTTCTGATGCTTCAGCTGCCAGCTATCAGATCTTGTTCTGCCTTTGTCTGAACAAGATTAAAGAGCCCCTGCTCTCAAAAGCTGCATCCTTGTGGAGGTGAACATAGAGACAGTTTTAAGGTCATCCTGCAGCCGTGTAATGATGCCAGTTAACGAGCATGTCTCCTGTGGAAAAAGGCGTGTTCGACCCCTTCCCAAAGGCTGCAAGCCCTGGCTGGGCTGACAGAGCCATTGCTCGACAGCGCCTGACAAACGTCGGAAATCGGAACGGCTCTTTTGTCCTGTGTCGGGTTCCGCCAGCAGCGTGGCGCGGGGTCACCCTTTGGGGGGGGTTGCTCCTGCCTGGAGCTCTCCAGGTGTCCCGCTGCTGTGCAGGCTTGGCTTCTGTTTCCCGAAGAGATGCCAGATGTCCTGCTGCACATCAACAGGGTGCAACGGCGACTTGGCCCATGGAGCTGAGCCCCGGGGCCGGGCGGGGGGCAGCAGGGACGGTCGGTGCGGGCAGCCAGGGCAGTCCTGCAGCCCGGGTGGAGGGGCAGTGGCTGTGGGCAGGGGTGATGCGGGGTGCCTGGGCTGCCCCCATCCGCTGCCCAGCAGCTCCCATTCACCTCTTGCCTTGCTGGTGCTCCCCGAGTTAGGATGCTAAAGCAGCCCATGCTGCTTAAGTGCTTACTTGCAATCAAGCAACCCAAGGAGGAATAATTCACAGAGTCAACGGCTTTTTAATATCTCTGTGCTTTAAGTCAATTTTCAGTGCACTCGTTTGCCTTTTAATTAAAATTATTGCTTCTCCCTCACATGCATTTCCCCTTTGCTTCTAAAACCAGCAAACCAGCAGCCTCCTCGCTTCTCTGGCATTGTCTGAGCTTCCCAACTGCTGGCTCCACCTGGGCAGGAGCCGTATCGGAGTTTGCCCCTTCCTCATTGCCACACGGCTGCAGCTCTGCTGCCAGCAACTGGGGATGTTCTCGCCTCTGGTTTCCTGTCTGCTGTGTTAACAGAAGCGGGCGGCTGCCCCGGGCAGCCTGGCCAGGCAGAGTGGCTGGCTCTATCAGCCCAGCTGCTATTTCGGGTGCCGGCCCTTCCCGGTGGGCGGACAGGCTGAAGAGGGAGTGCTTCCAGAGGCTGGGGCAGGAGCAGATGCCTCTTCTCCACCCAGTGCCAGTGAAATCCTGGTGCCAAACCCGGTGGTCACAGGGTGCTGACCCCCGGGTGAGGTGGGGGGGGGCCAGGGGGCCCTGGGGCAGCCCAGAGCCATCCCTAAAGCAGAGCTGGGCACAGGTGGGAGCTGCAGCAGCCCCGCTCCCCGCACGGCATCTGCGGCGCTGCACTGACAGGTGCCGGGCTGACGAGCTGCAGACTTGTCAGCGCCGGTGATGCACCTATAATTACTGTCTGGTGTGCCAGAATTAGACTGGGAGCCGAGTAGTTTGATGCAGACGTGAGTGTCCTTGGCTGCCAGCGAGAGGTTTAACAAGTGTGAGGCTGTGGGCAGAGCCGAACCCCCGGGGCTGTGGCTGCCAGGGGCTGCTTCCCAGCCCCCCAGGGCCGCCTCCTGGGGAGGAGGGGGAGGAGTGCGAGGAGCGGGGTGCGCGGCTGGGACATGAGACCCAGCTCCCCATCGCATCACGTGGCAGCCCTTGGCTGAGCCTCGCTGTTGGGCAGAGCACGGACACCTCTTCCCAGCCCTGTGCACTGGGAACCTCCCTGTCCTCCAGCCCGCAGCCAAGCACCAAGCCCTCCCCAGCGTTTTATCGGCGTTAGCCCCTGGCTCAGAGCTGTATACAGCTCCCAGGATGGCTGCATGTCCTTCAGCATCTCAGCTTGAGGCAGATTTATCGACCGCCCTTGGCTCCTGCCTCCCTCTCTTGTTTCTCACCATGGTTTCTGGTTTCTCAGCCCCGGTTCCCATTCGTGGCTCTGGCTCGCCGTCGCCAGCTGTGCTTGGTGTGAGCGAAGGGCACCCCCAGCCTGTGCCAAGGTGTTAGCGCCTTTATCATGGTCCGAGGCCTGTAATTCACATTGCAAGAACCAATAAATAGGAATGATTCAGAATCATTTAGCAGCTTCTGCTCAGGAAGAGAGAGACCAGGACCTCAATTAAGCCATTTGTAAATTGTTAATTTAAGCTTTTCACTCAGATGCCTTAAATTGTTCCCTCCTGCAGTTTACAAATGGGTAAAGAGCACAGAAATATAAATGGAGCGGTGGGGAAATGCCATTTAGTTACCGTTTTCAGCAGTGGTAATAGTATTATAACTAACAGTGCTCTGACTTAAATCAGAATAAACCAGGGCACTCCTTAAAGAGAGATCGAGCAGGGAGCGGTGGTGCCCGGATGCTGGAGGACCTGGTGTGGTGGCACCAAGGCCGTGATGCTGCCGCGGGATGCGGGACCAGGGCTGCCGAAACCCCTGTGCAGCCCCGGGACTGCGCAGCCCCTGGTGCCGAGCCTTTGCCGGCTGCTGTCCTTCGCTTCTCCGTCACAGCCCTGTCGCTTGTGTCCCTGCCTCCATCGGCTCCCTCCACCAGGCCCCCTCTTTCATGGGCTCCTGTTGCAAGGATAAGGTCGTGCCTTACCTCACGGTGTGTCACGTTTGTTGTCACCCTGACCGGCCACTGGTGATTGCAGACATCGAGTGTGGAAGCTTCCAGGTTATCAGCTCCGGAGCTTAGGCACCGCGGTGGTGTTCACCGAGCAGCCCCGGCCATGTAACGGAACTGGGGTTTGAGTGGACGGCGGCACAGCGCGGCTCGTGACAAGTGTCCCTGTCCCTGGGAGGGGGGATGTGCTCTGGCCCACCTGGGCTCCCTGGGCCTGCTGTTTGACAGAGATTTTGCTTGGGAGAGGCTGATAAGGATGAGGAAGGCGGAGGCTGTTTTAGCGCAGCAAAGGGTGCGCCTCCTGTGACCCCCCCGCTGGGACAGGGCTCAGCTCGGAATTGCTCCCCGTCTCACGGAGTGGGATTTGCAGCATCTGCGTTCAGCAAGTGAGCAAAGGGAGACGGGCGCTGACGTGCTGCGAGGGCTTGGTCCCGCGCCACCGTGCCGGCTGGGAGCCGCGCGCCGCGGGAGGTGTCGCTTCGGCAGCTCGGGGCCGGGCTGCGCTGCCAGCGTCACCAGGATGGGGCTGCTTGGGGGACGAGCTCTCGCTCGACACTTCCCCAGGTGGCTTTGGCTGCCTCGCCAGCTGGGGAGCAGAGCCCCAGCCCCACGGGCTCGCTGAGCGGGAACAGCTTGGGCTGTGAGCGGAGACGAGCCGCGGTGCACGGAGGCACCGGTGCCCGTGGGAGGCTGGCGGGGACGGGGCGCGCGGCAGGGCCCTCCCGGTGCCAAGTCCTCCCCGCGGTTCCACCTGCCAGCACTTGGCAGGTCCCGGCGCCGATCTGTGGCACCCATGACAGCCCCGCCAGCGCTCCCGCGCGGTGCCAGCCTCGGCAGATGTTGCCTGCAGCCTCGGCAGGCGGAACAGCCACGTGGCCCTGGTGTCTCTCCCGCGGATCTGTTCCCCTGCTCCTCCAATGAGGCTGAGCATTCTTCAGAGCTGCCTTGAAGTCCCCAGGTTCTTGCTGGGGTTTAAGGGGTATTTATTACTCAAGAACTTATCAGCCATCAGTTGGCTGAGTTTAATAAGAAATTACACTCCCCAGCCCTTCAACTGTGAAAATGCATTTAGCCATGTGATGTCAAAGGTCTCCAATGGATTTTTTTTTTTTTTTTACTTAATCTGGCTTCTTCCCCATTTCTGATAGTAGCAGACACGATACATCTGCTGGTATGGTGCAACCACGGGCCTCTGAAATGGAAAAGGCCTCTTGAAGGCCTTTTGGTCCTCTGAGCGCTAACCTGCCCCAAGACTAGTGCAGCACCATGCCTGCACAAGAGCCCCTTCCCTGCGTGCAGACCCCCCAGGGACTGGGATAAAGTCCGGTCTGAGCAGCCTGACCCGTGGTCACAGTCCCCACAGCTGGGGGACATCCTGCCTCTCTGGTCTGGGTCAGAACTTGTCCTCACGTGGGCTTTTCTGGCATTTTCTGGGCGTTGCTGTGTACCGAGCTTCACCTCCGCTCGTGCACCAGGAGGGGAATTCAAGCATGGGAAGGGGTTTCCCAGTGAGACGCTGAGGCAGATGCCATTTGGGGAGGGCTCCTTCTCTGGCCCCCTGGTGCCTCAGATGCCTGGGTGTGAGCAGGGGAAGGCTGTCCATGCGTCTGTCTGTACAGTGCTCACAAGGACGGGCAGACTGCTCCAGGGAAAAGCTTGAATCTAGCATCTTCGCTCCAACAATGGGGTGCATCCCTTCACATGGGATGAAATTAGGTTCAGCAGCCCAGCACAATGTGCAGGTGATGCTGAGCATAGCTCATGCAAAGGCATCAAAGTACCTGTAGCATTTTTTTTTTTTTGGCAAGGCCTTCAGTGTGGATCCCCTGCTGGTTAACCCTTCTTTGCCTCGCCAGCTTCCTTGGCAGTAGCTGCTGGACAGGGCAGGTCCCGCTCCTCTGCGAGCGCTGGAGCTCAGTGCTGCCGCCTGCTCCTGAACAGCATCGCCTGCCGCAGGAGTGGAGCGCTTGGTTAGCCCCTGCTATCTGGTAGTTTGAATGGTGTACAATAGGTCCAGTGTGTGGCGTGTCAGGGCACCGCACGCATGAATATTGCTGTATAGACTGCGTGTGGAGCGCAGGAGCTGCCGGAGTTGTGCTGTGTGCGAGCAGACACAAAGCCGTGCTGTCTCGCAGCGCTCGGCGCGGGGTGAAAGGGGCTGCAGTCCCGCGATGACTGCCTCGCTGTTCGTGCTGCAGCCGCAGCCAGCAGCGCCGGGGCAGAGCGTGGCTTCATTGTGCTGGGGGCTGTACGGGGCGTTGTGAGCAGTAACCGTGCTTCTGAAGAGCTTACAGATGACAGGAACCAAGAGGGGTAGCGCAGGAGGGCCGGGTCCCGCTCCTCCCAGCCCCAGTGGCCAGCGCAGGGCACGGAGCTGGCCCCAGTACCCCCCTCCTGTGCCCGGCTGGGTGCTGGGGCTCCTGGAGGCAGCTCCTGGGAGAGCCCCTGAGAGCAAAACCGTGTCTGGCATCGCAGGTGCAAATGCAGGCGTCTCACCACGACGTGTTAGCTGCTTTTACCAGCCTCTCTCTGGAGCTGTCTGGTTGGCGTACAGCTGCTCTGCCGAGCTGATCGCAGCCTCAATGAGGGCGAAGTGTCACCTAGCTACAGGCTTTTTGCGGGCACAAGCGGCTCTTGCCATCGTGCTGCCAGCTCAGGTTTGCACTGCAGAGAAGTTGTAGCCTTGGAAAGTCCCAAAGCAGGAACATCTACCTTTGGATTTAAAAACAGGCGTTCGCTTCATTACTGAGCAATCGAGCTGGGCTGTCAGGGTGCGTGTGGGTGACGGTGGTGCCCCTTCCCTCGGCGGGGCCCTCCTGGGTCCCATCCCCTGGGTGCTGGTGCGGCAGAGCCAGGCGCAGGCGAGGCTGCTGGGACCTGGGATGGCACCTGGCACCTGCTGGCCCCGCAGCAAGGGAGGTGCTGGGAGGGTCCTGGGGTAAAGCTGGGTGCTCGGTGCTGCCGTCGGCTCCTGCCTCGTCCTGTGGCAGCACAGGTCCCTGCTGTGAGACGGGGGTGAGTGCTGCTCTGCCCCCCAGCAGCACGGGGCCCATCGGTACAGGGATCTGAGGCAGCACCAGGACTGCAGGCAGGTCCTTCTGAGCAGCTCTCCAACTGCAGTAATGCTTATTTACCCCTCATCAGTAGAGCAATCAGAATTAAAAGGTCACCCCATCCTCTGGCCCTCCCTGCAGCAGGACTGCAGGCGTGAGCCAGGTTTCAGGGATCAGCAGGAAGAACAATTAATCCTTGCTGCCAGCAGTAGTTGTTTGCTTTTCCAGCATAGCATCCTCCCACCACTGCACCCCCCTCGTGCCCCCAGACCTCCAGCTTCAGCTCTAGTGTCCCTGTGCTGTCCCTGGGAGAGAGGAGAGCGCATCTTCTCTGTCAGTCTGGGCTCTGGGCATTTGTGAGGGCTGGGCAACCTTCCAGCCCTGCCTCTTGCCCTTGGTCATGTCTCCTCACCTCCCATCTGCATCTCCTCTACCGACTCAAAGCTCTTTGCAGCAAGCCTTCCTCTTCCCACGGCATTGGCCCAGACAATGCAAGTAACATCCAGGTTACAGGTAGTGTAGGCACGGTATAAATGCAGAGCAAGAGGTGTCCTTGGCCCCAAGGTAAGAGAGGGAGGGGAAAAAGCTCACCCTGTGCATGTGGTGTGCCCAGAGCCAGCCCAGCCTCCTCGCTCCGCTCTGCAGAAGCGCATGGCAAAGAGGAGCATGGTTTTTGGGGTCGTCGTGGCACAGCGTGCAATGAATCCCGCCTGCCTGTGCCAGCCGTGACTCACGGCTGTGACTCTTCAAGAGCCTGGAAGGGCTCCAGCCAGGAGCTCAGCGCTGCCAAGCTGCTGTCTTCTGGCCCTGCCACCCCTGGGCTCCGAGCCGGCAGCGCGGCCGAGCCCCGGCTGGCGCAGGGGGGGTCTCCGCCTTGGGCGAGCCTGGGATGTCCGGCAGGAGGGGGGTGTCCGGCAGGAAGGGGGTGCCCAGCGGGACTGCTGGGTTCCTGCCAGGATGGCAGGCGACGTGTGGCACCTTGCCCTACAGACCAGGACTCCTATGCTTGGTTCTGCTAAGGCCCTGGCAGGTCTGGGCACCCTCTGTCTGTGCCTCAGTTTCCCCATCTGCAACAGCGGGATAAAGCCCCCCTGTGGGTCCTTGGCGAAGGGTTTCCTGGGCTCTGCAGCCCAAGCTGGCTGGCTTTCCCACTCGGGTTGTCTGGGCTGTGGTTTCAGGGCTCAAGCGGCTGTAAGTTAATGAGAGCCTTTCGGATGCTGGAATGTGCTGGTGGCAGGGCATGCTTGCTGGGGAGAAACACGGGAATAGGGGAAGGAGGAAAAAGGAAGTTTGGAAAGCCTCTTGCCAGCCCTAGAAAAGAGGGGAGAGACTTGGGACAGGAGGGGAAGGAGGGAATGGCTGAGGCAGAGGGGATCTACTGCCCAGTGCCGGTCTCTTGTGCTGAGCACGCGCCGTTGCCAGCCCACTAGCTGCCACTTCTCCGCCACGGGTGTCGGGAGAAATTCCCCTTGCAGACACGCACCATGCGGCAGTGTCTGCCCAGGGGCTGTGCGAAAAGTGCCGTGCTTCCCGGCGAGGTGGCGGGCAGGGTGCAGGCGGCAGAGCGCTGTCTCACGAGCAGGTGAGCTGTTTCTCTCAAAGCAAGGCGGTTTAATTGGCTTCCATCTAGCTGATCAGCAAAGTGCCCTTGGGCAGGTTTTAAATCTGCGTAAATTGGGTTTCTCGGAGCAATGCTGAGGCCGCGGTGTGTTCAGCCGGATATTTCATACTTCTGGCAGGTAGAAAATGCTGCTCTTGGCTCTTCTGTAACTGTGGCTGGGTCCAGGGTGCAAGTGTCCCCGTAACGCACGCGCGGGTGATTTTGGAGCGCTGCTGGCATTGCTACTGCCCCAGGGGCTGCTTGGGTTTGATATAATCACATTTAATTAGTGTTTGGGTGCTGCTCGGGGGCAGCTCGGCTGAAGCGGGTCCTTGCAGGACAGGCTGGGGCTCTGATGGTGTCCCCACCGTGCTGGGGGTGCAGAGCTGTGGGACTCAGCACTGGGGTGCCCACAGCTGGGCCAGCGTCGTCCCTGGGGGGTGATCCCCAGGCTCTGCCTGCTCGGGCAGAGCAGGGAGGGGCAGCGCCGCGGTCTGCAGGCACTGACGGCATGTGCATGGATGTGCACCGGCTCCTGGCTCCCAGCCCATGTGATGTATTTGAGGGGGCACGCTGACATTTCAAGAGGAAAAAAAAATAATACCCAGAGACCCACGGGGAGCTTTGAAGCGCCTGAGCCAGAAAAGAGAGCAAGAGAGACAGACATCCACGCAGAGCAGAGGAATAAAACTGGGCAGGGGGGAAAAGTGATTGGGGCAGGGAAAGGATGTGAGCACACGTACTGGCTCGGAGCCGGGAGGATGCGATGGCCGCTAGCAGAGAAACTGGGGCAGCGATTGTCAGCCATGGAGACGGCCGCACCGCCCGCGCCACCCCGCCGGCCGCGTGCCCCTCGCTAGCACGGGGACGGGAGCCGGGACCGGCGGGTGACGGGAGCCGGGTGGCAGCAGACGGCAGCGGGGGATCGCCTGCCTCCACCCGCCCGGAGCGGCGGCACCGCGGCGGCTCCTCTCCCCTGTGCCGAGGATCCGGCTCTCGATGTAACGCGGCATCACTGCGCGGCTGAGCGCCGACCGATTGCTGCGCACAGGCTTCCTCGAGGTCAGTGCCGTGTAATAAGGTGGGTAGCAATCCACCTAGCTGCTGACTTTCACTGCATACATGTTTAATAATGAACCGATTCCGTATTTAATTAACATAAACAGCTAATGCAACTCGATACGTCTCCTTAGATTTAACTTGACAGAGATGGCGTGTTGCTTTAAATGCCAAGTGATTAGTAAAACCATATTTAATTTGGTTTAAACATATGCGATAAGATGCATGTGTTTGTCGCACAGATTTTGGAGCCGTGCTCCGAGCAGTCTCCTGGTTCCTCTCGGCTGCCTGGGTGCGACCATGCTTCCTCGCTGGGCAAAGCATCCCTTTGGCGCTTCCCCTAGAGCAGCGCCGCGGCTGCGGGAGCAGGAGAGACCCTCCGAGCCCAGGGACTGCAGGCTGACACCGCTGCTCGTGGGTACGGACGGGGGGCTGTGGGGGGGACGCGGGCTCCGGAGGCTCGGGGTGACGCTGGCCGCTGGGATGCACCCGGGGCAGTGCGGGCCAGGCTGGGTGCTCGGTGCAGCCGGGAGGAGGCAGGCAGGGCTGCAGGCAGCTGCGGCTGCTGCCCTCCTTTTGCTTGACTAAACCCCGCTGCCTGGACAGCTGCGGGCTGGCGCTGGTGGAAGGGCTCAGCGCCGCGCCCTGCGCCCTGCCCGCAGGCTGCGTGCGGGGCAGGATGGAGCAGCGGTGCGTGTTCGGAGCGGGCAGGGACGGAGGAGGGATGGCACCCGCCTCGGGATGTGAGCACGAACGACCCATGGATGCTCCTGGGGGGATGTTGCGGTGGCCTTGCTGTAGGACGTGGTGCCCTTCAGGGTGGGGTGTACCGGGGGATGCGGTGATAGCTGGGGAGCCCTGTGGGGACTGGGCAGCTCCGCTTCCTCCGGCAGCAGGGAGCAGGATGTGGCCCAGCTGCACCCTTTTCTGTGGTCCGTGTGCCTGGGGTCTCTGTTCTGACTGACAGTGAACCCCGGCCAGATCTTCCCGAGTTCTTCAAATTGTGGGTGCACTTTCCTGCATCGAAGAGGCTTTAGACGTGGATTTGTGCAATATTTTTCAGCATTTTTGACTCTTAACTAGCTGTGACTAAACAGACTGGCAGAGCAGGCTGTGACCAAACACCTACGTGCTACCTGTGTGCTTATAAATAGGGTCTGTTCTTCCCCCCCGTCTGGAGCGTCGCTGGGCTCCTGAGCCCCTCCATAACAGAAATAGCTTCCTCCAGCCTCTCCCCTCCTGCCGTCAGCACGTAGCATCGCCCCAGCTCACGGGAACGTGCAAAAAGGCAGGAGTAGAATCCCAAAATACCCAAATCCCACCCGCTGGCCGCAGAAGCAGGCGGCTGCTGGGAGCTGGGCTTGGTGCACGGCTGGGCTCTGGGCTGTGCTTCCAGCACGTAGTGATCTCAGCAGCAGCCAAGTCCTCGAAGGAGCTGGGTGCCCCTGTGCCAGCGCAGCGCCGGACCAAGCGCTGCGTTAGGTCCCGCGTGGCTGCCCCCGAGCAGCCACTGCCTCCGCGGCCCCGACACGGAGCTCGAGAACCAGCCCCTCCTGAGCTGCTTCTCGTGCAGCCGAGCGCTTTGGAGACTCCAGCCTGAGGCTCTGCTCCCAGGCTACAGGGCAGGGGCTGGAGAAGCCTGGGTTTGACTCAAGTTTTTACCGCTAGTGGCTTCATCAGGAGCCCTGCTCCCAGCAGGACTGCAGGAGGGGGTGGTTCTCCCCTTGTCCCTGCTGTGTTCTTCCAGACGAATTTGCTTTTGATGAGGTGTAGCATGTAGTCGAAGCTCCTGTCAGATGGCTTCGGCCTCCCATCAGCGAGCGAGTGGTTAGCATGACTGCACTAATGGCAGGAGATTAGAGGAAGTGATTAGCTTGCTTGAAAAATTGCACCAAGCGCATTCAGCAAAACCACAGGGCTGGTGCAGTGCTTCGCTGCGCCCCGTGCACTGCTGCGCTCCGCGCGCTGCCTGCCCTGCCAGCCACCTTGCCAGGGTGCAGTTTCCCCCTTGCAGGGGTTTTGGCTCGTCTTTTAGCCTTCTGCTACGCCAGTGTGTTGCATTTTGCTTCCACCTTTGATCGGAAGCTCTCCAAAACAAAGCTTGCCTGTATTTCCAAGCTGGCATGGCAATGCCTGCCCTTCTCACCTGCACTCCCTTGCATCCGACCCCAGGACGAGGACACAGCCTCCAAACAGCATTGCACCCTGCTCTTGGCTATAGCTTACCAGTAGCCCATGGCCACGGGCAGTACATGGGGGTCCCACGACCCTCCCGCTGTGTCGGAGCGGGTGATGCGCAGGCTGCGATCCCCGTGGTGTCCTGGGGCCACCACCTCGCCGCTGCTGGTGGGGCGCAGGCAGAGCACGCTGCTCGTTCTCATTTCTCCTGTCACTGAAGCAATTGCAGTGGCCTTGCTCTGCTTAGTGACTTCACTCGGTGTCTCATTAGAGGAAGAAACGGTCCTGTCAGGAATTGATTTTTGATCGTGGCGTGTGTCCCCAGCCCCCATCCTCCCCCTGCCTCCTGCTCGCGCGGCTCTGCTGTTCCCATCTCACCTTCCCTCCTGGCTGGCTCCAAAGCCTCCGCACACGTCTGCGCTCCTGCTCTGCTTGCAGAGATGCCAGTAAGGGACCAACCCAAACCCCGACCACAGGGCTCAGCTGAGGCCCTGCATCTCCTGCTGATTCCTTATGGGGAGCATCGTTTCTCCATGTGTCTGGTCCGAGCAGCCTTGGCTGTTTGGGGTTCCCCTGCCTTCCTTCCAAAAGCATTAATTTGCCCTTTCTCCTTCTGCGCCTAAAAGCTGACAAACTTCTGGCAAAGTGGGATGCTGGACAGGTGAGCAGAGGGCGGCAGGAGCAGGCACCAGGGCGAGTTGGTGCCAGGCAGGGCACGGATGGTCAGTGGGATGGAACCGGGCACTCCACCCCTGTGCTTTTTTTCCCACATGGACAGAGAGAGCCCCCAGGGATCGTAAAAAGAGCAGAAGTGCTTCTGTACCCGGCCACCACGCCGGGAGGGACCCAGCGCCACCCTGCACCCTCCAGCCCAGCAATTACGCACACGTGTGGGTTAATGAAGGATGAAGACCCAGCCCCCCAGTCCCTCCCCACTGCTCCAGCCCCAGAGCGATTTTGCTCGCTGTGCAGGCACACATCTTCCCCGCACGCTGCCACACCGAGGGTGGGTCTGGGGCTGTTTGCTTCCAACCAGGCCCAGCTCTCGCTTGCAGCAGGACCCCAGCCCCCCCCGCACTCCCCATCCTCCCACAGCACATTGCTCCTTCCCCCCTGCCTCTGCTCTGGGCTAAGAGGAAGCATTGATTTGGTGTCTTGAGGGGCAGTTTATCGCTTTCCTGATGCCTGATAGATTGGAATTGATTTCCAGAGCAATTTGCCTGAGCAGCTCAACTCAGGAGCGGCTGGGACCCATGCTGCGCCCCGGCTCCGCAGCAGTGCAGCGGTGCTCCCAGGGCTGCTCCCCCGGACTGCAGCACTCGCGGGTCCGGAAGAACCTCAAGCAGGAAGGGAGATGTGCAGGGCAGGCTGGCTTCTCGCAGCAGCACAAATGTGCCTGCATGCAGGGAATGGGCGAAGAAGAAGAGAGCTTTGCAGGGGCTCGGGGGCCCGGGTCCTGCACCACCCTGGGCTTGTCCCACTGGCTTCTCCCCGAGGCGCGAGCAGGGTCCCGGTTTCGCGGGCAGCTTGCTGCACTTCGCTGCACGACTGCGGTGAGTCACTGACCCACGTCCGCGCCCGCCCGCGCGGAGGCAGACGCCACACTCGCCTGTCTCAGCGTGGCAGTGGGAGTGAGCCGGAGCTGCCAAGATGCTGGGAATGCTCCGGGTCCTTTCGGGAGATGTTAAATCCGAATCCAGTGACGGCACCCCACCGTGTGTGAAGGTGGCACGTGGCTCTGCCTGTGCTTTCCCCCTGTTCCCATACGGGATTTGACCCCTTTGTGTCTCAGCATCCCTGCCTGCAGCTGGACCCATGCACTCTCTGTTTACCTCCTCTGGGGAGACCTTTTCCTCCCCCAGCTCCGTGCCTCAGTTTCCTCCTCATGTCCAGGGGGGATCCCCAGGCTGGGACCTTGCTGGTGCCACATGGGCTGATCCTATCTCCACGGTGCCGCCTCAAGCTGCTGCTGCTGCTGCTGCTGCGTGGGTGGGAGAGGAGACCACAATGTGTCTGGTGTTCATGCTGTGAAGAGCCTGGCCCCCTCCATCCCCTGCTCTCCTTTATTTTTATCTGGTGTCCCCGAGCTGCTGGCATCTCCCCAGCCACAGTCTCCAGCTGAGGACGCGGCCTCTTGCCAGGGTGCGCGGGGCTCCTTGCTCGGCCGCTCCCCGGCGGGGAAGGCCCTGCCCGGCTCAGCGCAGACCCCTCCTCCCGTGGTGCCGTGCTTGCTGGCTTTCCCCAGGCAGTTTTTCCTCGGGGGATGCTGCCAACTTCAGCCCCCTGCCAAAGGTCAGGGAGGAAGCTGATGGCAGGGGAAAGATTTGCCCCAGCTCCACCAGCCGCGACTCATCCTCCCTGCGTCGCCTCACCCTCCATGAGCTCACCCGATGCTTGCCTTGTTTTCCCTTGCCAAAGCAAGGGCAGTTCCTTCGCATGCTGACGGGGGCCGTGGTGCAGCACAGCCTGCGAGGAAGTGCTCGGACGGTATAGGAATAGCTCCCGACCCAGAGCGTGCCGTCAGGAGCTCCTGGGGAGATGCTGAGCTGATGAGACAGTGCAGAGGAACAGGGCTGGGGAAGGACAATGCCGGTTGACGCTTTTTGGCTGCCACCGCTGTGGCAGGATACGGTGCTGCGAGTGGGCAGGGACAGGCAGCACAGCGGCAGGGAGCCCTGCCTGCAGAAGCACCCTGCGCGGGAGCTGCGGGCTGCACGGGCAGGGCTGGGGGCTCCTGGGGCTGTGTTCCCCTTCCTGTGAGGGGAGAGCACAAGGACAGTACGGGTCACATCCCCTGGCGCGATGGTGGAGCGTGGGGAGGCGGCTCTGGGCCGGTGGTGCTGCTTCTGATACCCAGCACAAAGCGAGCGGCCCGGGGTGCTGGGTGAGCTCGTCTCCCGTCTCCATGTGCACGCGTGGGTGTGATGACGCCCGGCGAGGTGGGAAGTAGCTGCTGCTTTTTACGGGGCTGGCCAGATGGGATTTCTCCTTCAGCTCGGGTTTTGACAATGACATGGGAATTCAGCTGATTGTTTCCCTGCTTCCAGAGCAGAACCTCTGCGTGCCAGGGCAGCACTGTGATGCGGCGCCAGCTGGGCCACCTGTGCGTGAACTGGGAGCACTCCCCGCCAGCACGGCTGCTGCCACCGTCCCCCCCGCTGTGACAAGCCTGCCTGGGACGGATCCTGCACTGCTTCTTGGCTTCTTGGGTGGCTGCTCAGCAGACCCTGGTTGCCACCGGCTGTCGCAGCCACGTGCCCGTGCCCAGGAGCTGCGCTGAGACGCACCAACAAGTTGCACGGCCTCGGGTGGGCTCCTCGTCCCCACACAGCTGCAATGGCCTCAGCGGGCACAGGCAGCAGCCAGGGCACGTAGCGGCTGGGGACAGGCAGGGCCAGGTCTGCAGGGCCACATCCGGGCTGCTGCCACGCGGGCACCGTGTCCCTGCCAGCCTGCGGGGTGTCCCGGGCACGGCGCCGGTGGAGCGCGGCCCCGGGGGCTGGGAAGATCCCGATGAAGCAGTTGGCAGGTGGTGTTTTATCTTCCCTGGCTCTGCTTGAATCAGGGAGTGAAAGACACAGCGGGGAGCCTACTGCTGAGCCACAAAGTGGGGCTGTGGGGAGGGACCCTCGAGGATGGGAGAGCGGCATTGCCACCCTCCAGGACAGCTGTACCAGGGGCACGGGTGAGGTTTGTGCTGGGACAGGCGCTAACAGTCCTGCACGGGTGACGGGGCAGCCGCCCTTCCCGTGAGCAGCCTCGGCACCACCTGGCCTTTCCCAGGAGGTTCAGCGCTGGGTCTCCATCAGCCCAGGAGCGAGAGGATCGTGAGGAAGCTTTCAGCCCAGCCGTCCGTGAGCTTTCACTCCTCATATTGCTCTCTCCTCCGCACGAGGCCGCCGGGAGGCACGGGGAGGGCATGCGAGCTCCTGCCTTGTGCTCACGTGCTGGGACGGCCTCACCGTGCCTTGCCACGTGGGTGCGCGGGACCCTGGGCTCGCACCTTGGTGCTGGCCGAGCCGCAAGGGCACGTTGCTGAGCCCGCAGTCGGCAGCCCCCGAGCCAGGCAGAGATGCACCTGGGAGGCACGGTGTTGGTAGGAAGACGTGACGGTTGCCGGTGCTGAGGTCAGTGGGTGCACAGCGCACATTCTCGCACCAAACCGGGGCCAAGGGCTGCTGTGGATGACGTCTCTTCTGATCGCTGTCCTGGCTGAAATGGCAGCAAAATGTCAGGCAGGGAACAACTGCAAGAGAGAAGCCAGAGAGCATCACATGTGCTCCCGGCCGGAGCTCTGCTGCCCAGCTTTGTCCCTCCGTGGGGCACCGGCACCCGTGCAGTTCCCGGCACATCTTGGCTGCGTACACCTGGCTTGCCAGCCCCATTGTGCAGGTCCTAGAGGTCACTTAACCACCATGGCCCCCTCCTAAAATGAGAGCTAGTTCAACTTGGCTGAGCTGGCAGTGCAGGGACAGGACAGACCCGGGCAGGGGCTGCCGGTCTCCTCTCCCCAGCAGGTCCTGGCCTGGGCAGGGGCTGTGCTTCTGGGTTCCCCTCCGAGCTGCGCTGTTCAGCACGGAACGAGTGCTTGGCGGGGGCCTGGTGGCAGCGTGGCAGGGAAGGGGTTAGCGCGGTGCGGGGCTCTCCGGTGCACTGGGCCATGCCCTCGGGTGCTGCGCGCAGGCAGCGGGTTTGCAGCTCAGCGGCTGTGGCGTTTTGGGGAAGGCGAGTGCGTCGCGCTCTTCCCGCTGCCTTAATGGCCGGGTGCAGGGGAGCCGCGTAGCTCCGAGGGCTTCTATTCTTTTGCCTCCCTTTCTCCCCACATGTAATCGCTCCTTCCCCTCCCTTCTCCCCCTTTTGTACAATTGCTTTCTTGGACTATTTTTCATGCTCCGCTAACTGTCACGGCTTTCACGGCCCGCGTGAGCCTTGCTGCTTCATGAAGATTTATGAAACTGCAGTAATAAACTGTGTTTGAAAGATCCTCTTTATGATAAACCCCCGCCACACTGCGGGCGGGGGGACCAGGGCGGACCACCCTGCCGGCCGCCCGCCCCAGCACGGCTCTCACGGGGCAGCACCCGCGGCACAGGGCAGGATTTTGGGGGCCTCTCCCACCCCCGTTGCCTGCTGAGGGAGCAGGGAGCTGTCAGAGAGCTGTCAGAGAGTGGCCACTTGGAGAGCAAAGCCCTGGCCCGGAGGAGCATCATCCACAGCATGGGTGGGCTCTGGTACCCCCGCTCTCCGGGGGTGGAGGTGACGGCTGCATCCTGCTAGGAGCCCGGGCTGTGGCCCCTCTGCCAGCAGGTAAGGAAGATGGATGGATGAATTGCAGAGCGCTGCGCTCCCTTAACACCCGCTGTCTGGAGAGGGGCTTGCCAGGATTTTCCATGGGATTTCGGCTGTTGTGGGAGCCCTGCGCCTGGCCAAGGAGCCACCTTCAGGCCCTGGAGACCTGGGTGCTTCCCCCTGCCATCCTGCTGAAGCAGTTTGCCGGCTGCCGTGGAAGCTGTCCTGCGCCGTGGGTAAGCACAGGGCTGCCCCGTGCCAGGGACGTGTCCCGCAGGGCTGCCCGCTGGGGCAGGGCCGGCCACGGCTCCCCCAGCCCGGTGACCCACTTGGAAGCAGCCCTGGGAGCTGCGGCCAGAGGAGTGGGGAGCACCCTGGATGGTTTATGGGAGCCCCCGCGGCCCGGTCGTTGGCTCTTCCCTTAGCAAATGATCTGCGGATGCCTCCGGGCTGGGCGCGGAGGGACGAGGTGGGGACAGGCGCGCGTGGTCTGCGGTGGCTCCTCCCGGCCCCGCCATCGTGGGCTGCGCGGTGCTGGGGCTGCCTCCCCCAGCCGCTCCGGAGCCCGATGAGGGATGCGGGAGCGGATGTGGCACAGCCGGGGGTGGAAGAGCCCCCGACAGCTTCCAGCTTTGCTCTGACCCCTGTGCAGATTGTGCAGGGCTTTTCAAATCATCCTTTTTAGTAGTCGGGGAGAGACAGCGAGCTGGCGCGTTCCACTCCCGGAGCGTGTAATTAGGGAGCAGGGAGCTGCATGCTGATGTGCAGCTCAGTGCCGAGAGGAGGAGGAGGGTGGGAAGGAGCCGGGAGCGCTGCCTCTCCCTAGGGCTGCTAAGCCCAGGGCTGGGGGAGGCACCGGCGGCCGCAGCACCCGGGGTGCAAGGAAGCCTCCCCTCTCGCAGTGCCCCAAGCCCCTGACCCTGCACCTTCCTCCAGCTGGAGGCCTCCTCGCTGCAAGGCTGCTGCTCTCCCCAGTGAGGGAGAGGAGCTGCAGCTTCTTCCTCCCAGCCCTGTCACTGCTGCACCAGGAGCTTTCAGGGTGCCCTGTCACCCCTCTGTTGCAGCCTTCCCAGACCTCCAACGAGCCTTCCCTGCAGAGGGGACCTCGTCCCCACGGTGCAGGTGCTGGATGCAGCCCCACGCGCATCTCCGCTGCTTTGCCTGCAGAGGAAGCACTTGAGTGACCGGCCGAGGGCAGGAAGGGGTTTGCTGCCCGACAGCAAATCCTTGGTGAGAAGCGTGTTTTGGGGGCGGTTGTTGCATGGAAGGAGAGGTGGGGACAGGCAGCTCCTGGAAGGAGGGGGCTCAGCGGGGTGCTGAGGGAGGAGCAGCTCCATCCGCACTTCCCGTAAGTGCTGGAGCTTCGCAGGGCTCCTCAGCTCGTGGTGCCCGGCGGTGGTCTCAGCATCCTGCCCCGAGCCCCAGCACCACGCTGCCTTCCGCTGTGGGAGCAGAAGGGCCGAGGTGGCCCTTCCGACACCTCCCCGGTGACATTGTCCCTGGAGGGGTCTGAGGGCATTTTGCACGTGGCAGATGCACTGCCATGACCTCCACGCAGGGGTGATGCAGGGACGGGGCTGAGTGAGGGCGTGAGGCAGGGAGGGACCGGGAGGCTCAGCTCTCCTCGGATTCTGCCGCTGTCCAAGGAAGGATGTCCCTGGGGCTTTTGCTGGGGGCTGAGTGCTCGTGTCACTGCCAGGCTCGTAGCAGAGCCCCTTGTATGACCTTGAGCAGACGAGTTATGTCAGCAGCATGTACCGGAATCCTGTCCTACATTAATAACACAATTGCTTGTTATAAAGCTGACATGTTGGGCTAATATGTTAATAAATAATTAAGGGAAAAGGAAAAGCTCTCTGTGATTTGCCTAACAGGAGCTTGGGAAGGAAGGGGGAAAAAGAAGGACAAGGAAGGAGATGAATAATGGATCAAGGTTAAATGGTGAGCGAAAAAGGAAAGCCTTAGTGTGGTGAATTCCTGCAACACAAATGCTGCAGGTTGCCAAACTCGTTAGCCGTGGCAGAGAGCTCATGGCCGGACGCAGCCGTGGGCTGTGTGCCGTGGGCTCAAACAGCACGAGGTCTTCCGAGTCTCGCAGGCGGCTTCTCGGGGCGGCTCCGTGGGTGCTCTGCAGCGGGGTGCGGGGCAGGGACGGGGCTGGGTGCCACGCGGTGGCCTCGTCTTGCAGCCACCAAGTAGGTGACAGGCGTTGGCAGCGTGCGGGGACTTCCAGGCATTAATTACCGCTCACATCGTGTGTGCTCGGCACAGCTTCCCTAGAAATTAAAATCGCAACGTGCCGCTAATGGCCGGCCCGTGCCTGCGAAGGGACGAGCCCCTCTGCCTCGCTCCGTGTGCACCCGTGGCACCCGCTGCACCGGGCTGGGCTCTGTGAGGGCTGGGATGGGCATGGGGGGGTCCCGCCGGCCCCTGGCAGCAGCAGAGTGCAGGCACTGATGGGCGGACGTGAGCCCCCACTGCCCCGGCCCACATTTTGTTTTCTTTTTGGTCTGTCTGTGTGTCTGTGTCCCCCTGTCTGTCTGCTCCGGCGCAGTGCCTGGCTCGTGTGTCTCATCTGTGCCGTTTTGGTGACCCAGCACTGTTTAGTACGTGTTTCAGCCCAAATGTCATGGTCTCAGTAACATCCCAGCCCCTCTGTCCTTCCTGCAGCCCCCAGCCCTGTCTGACCCTGGCCACCATCACAGGTGGACAAACCCTGTGCCACCCACCCGCAGGTTGCATCCCATCGAGGGATGACCCCGCTCCCAGCTGGGCTCAGCCACATTTGAACACCACCTCTTGCTTCTAGCTTACAACCCCCCTGTCCCGTCCCCCCATCGTAGCACCCCAAATCCACCCGGGGCTGCCCCTCACCCCGCTCTGCTCTCCCCATGCAGATCCCGACAGGACGAGCACCCACATGATCTCGGCGGACGATGCCGAGTACCCGCGGGAGTACCGGACCTTGGGCAACGGCACCCGGCGCTTCTCCAACGTAGGGTTGGTGCACACCTCGGAGCGCCGGCACACCGTCATCGCTGCCCAGAGCCTCGAGGCCCTCACCGGCCTCCAGAAGTCGGAGATGGAGCGCAAGCGGGACGCCTTCATGGACCACCTGAAGAACAAGTACCCGCAGCACGCGCTGGCGCTGCGGGGGCAGCAGGAGCGCATGCGGGACCAGGTAAGGGGCATCTCCTAGGGGGGACGGGACCCCATCTTGCCCTTCAGGGCTGTCTGGAGGAGCAGGGGCTCACTCGGGGCTCAGATGGAACACAAAACGGGTGGCTGCTTGCCATAGCCCCAGGCAGGAGCAGCTCCTCTCCCCTGGGGCTGGGGGTCCCAGGGCAGATTTCCCCTGCACTGTGAGAGGATTTGATCCCCGTGGCTGTTGGCCGAGGCGAGGGGTGTTTCTCTGTGCACGCAGACAGAGGGATGGATGTGACGGCCACGAGGTGCATGGCTTCACCCCACTGAGGAGGGGGACACCCACCCGGGTCTCTGCAGCTTTCAGCCGCGATTGAAGATGTAGGCACGAAACCGCAGCTAGCCCTGGCCTGAGCAGCATGGGGATGGGGACAGGGGAGCTCTCCGAGCTGGGGCGGTTTGGTGCAGCTCCTGGTGCAGGGATCTCCCCACTGCAGCCTGGGCAAGGCACCAGGGGTCTGGTGAGTGCGGGGGCTGTGGGGCAGGACGAGCAGAGGCAGCGAGGGGCCGTGGCTCTGCCCCAGCGCACGCTGCAGCGCAGGGCAGGGGCTGAGCAGGCACCGTGCCCCCGGGGTCTGGTGCCCATGTCCACATGGGGATGTCCCTTGGTTGCCTGTTCCTGGGGACTTGATTCTCCCACAGGGACCACAGAGCAGGCGAGGACCAGCGGGTGACACGAGTGGGCACCCTTCCTGAAAGCAGCAGAGCCCAAGGGCTGAAGGGTCCCCAGGGGCGACATCCGTCCTCGTGCCCAGGGGTGCCCCCAGGGTGCTGCAGTGGGGAGCCCAGGCTGCTCCTCCAGGCAGAAGCAAGCCCCAGCCCTGGGGCCTGCCGGGGCAGCAATAAACTCCCACCTAAACTGTCGCTTTTACAAAAAGGCACAGGGGAGGGTGAGCATGGAGCAGCTGGAGGAAGTGGCTGGAAAGAAATCTTATATCATCTCCAACTAGACGCCTCCCCGGGGGATGGAGGCGACGGCTCCCAGACTATCGCGGCGGAAAGAAATAGAGCTTTGTAAGGAAAACCGGGAGCTCCACGCCACCTCCTGCGAGCCCCCGCCTGTCCCCTCTTCCTGGCTGGCTGGGGCGGCTTTGTGGGGCCAGGAGGGCAGCACCGGGGGTCCCGCTCTGCAGCCCCTCTCCGTGCAAACGGTCGGTGGCTCACGCTGGATGCAAAGAGGAGCGGCCAAAAAGTGCCCTGCTCTCTGTGGTGATTCGCACCAGCTGAGCACCCAGGCGTTGGCTAAGGGCTTGCCAGCAGCGCTCCCTGCCTTGGGGCGGCGTTTGCAGCAGGGTGAGGGCGAGGAGGCGAGGCGTCCTCTCCTCGCAGCAAAGCGCGTCCTGCTCCTTTCGCCCCCCAGCACGAACTCTGCTGGTTGGTGGTGGTGGCTTTGCCGTGCCCGAGCAGGGCGCGCTGCTCGCGGGATGCTTCTCCGTGGGTCGCCCCGGGGCCTCCACGAGGTGCGCGGGCCGTATCCATGCCTTCTGCTCACGAGACGGAGAGGTGACATTTCTAGCCGCAGCGTGATATTTCTTAGTAAATAACTAGGAATCTTTCCCTTATTATTACAGAGATTTAAAGACTTTTTTTCTTTAGGCAGCAGCTGTTAAAGAAAAATCCAGCTAGTGTTGACTCGGGGTCTGGTAAGCTTTGGAGGATTTTAACAAGGCGAACAAAAAACCTTCCGGATTCTGGAAGCATCTTCTGTGCTTCCAGCCGCAGCTCCAGCCCATCGCTCGGGGCCGTGGAGCCCCCGCGGGACGGCCCCAGGGAGGCTGCCGAGGGCTGAGGGCTCCCCGGTGTGGCCGTGCACGGCCCCGGGCTGCTCGGACACGGGCACGGTGCCCGCGCCAGCCCAAGCTGAGTCGCCTATTTGCAGCTGGTGGGGAAAGGAAGAAAAGAAACTATGTATATATTTTTTCGTTTTCCCTACAGGCGGTAAATAATAATGGGGAGAAAATGAAAATAGAAACAATGGAAACCTGGCTGCCAACCTTTAAATGACATTGGGATACAACGCTCCGGGCCTGCCTGAAACGTGCAAAACTTACTTTACTATTTTAAGGGAGCCTGGCAGGTATTTCGGATCACAGGCTTTGCTATTTTTTGCTTTTTGTTGTTGTTGTTGTTGTTGGTTTTTGTTTTTAAATTACATATGAGAGAGTTTACAAAATCAAAGGTGAATGGAAACATTTCATAAATGTCAACATCCCTTTCAGCACGGCAAAGCCTGCAGTAAAATGCCATTGTAGTTGTGCATAGGACTTGGAAAGCGAGCACAATATTAATTTTAATCATATGTATATGTAACAGAGCACAAAAAAAAAAAAGGGCAAATAATTGTACCAACACCCAACAGACTGCTAGTGAATCTGCAGAGAAGTCTGAGGCAGCAGCTAGCTAATTTAAAACCCAGATGGGAGAATGCGTTAAATGGGCATGTTAACAATACAGAGAGGAATGGGACTCAGGACGAGAGCCTGGCGGATGGAGCGCATCGGCCGCAGGGCTTCGGGTCTGTGCTTGGGTTAAATCCTGCCCCCGCGGGGTAAACGCAGCAGGAGAGGGGCAGGACGGGGAGGGCATGGCCGGGTTTCTCGGCTCCGCGTTCAGCGATGCTCTGGGACACGCGATTTGGGCAGGGCGGCCCCGCGGGGCCCTGCAGTGACTGCTGCCAGGAAGTTAGGAGCACTTAGAAAAATAATAATATGTAATAATATGAGGGTTTTAACGGGGTGACCCTTCCCCTCTCCCCTCCTTGCTTCTCGCTAGTATCCAAATTGCTTTTGGATGTGCTTTCCTGCACTGTGATCAGAGGTACCAACCTGGAACCAGTATTTTTATGCAAAGAAATTATTAACCCCAGAAAATAAGGGATTACAAACACTCCCTTGACCTTAACCAGTTCAATGCGTGCATGCCAGCTGTATCACAACGAAGCCCCGTCTGTCTGGGTGTCTCATAGCTCATACGCTGCAGCATTGGGTTAAATACCGCAGCGGAGCTGAGCAGAAACATGCCTTGTTCAGGTCTAAATAAAAGTATATAAAAGCTTGGATTTAAGCTTGCCCAGTTCTGCTGCAGGGGAAAAAAAAAAAAAAAGCTCGAGCGAAGTGTTAATGTGTCCACAGTGCCTGACAGCAGCAGATTTGCAGCTGCCCAGAATAAATCCGACTTTGGAATAAATAAATATCAGCTAGCGCAGATGTGTACCCACAAATCCAGGCCCGTGACCTCTCCTGCCTCACCAAGGGGCCCCTCTGGTGCCACTGTGGTCCCTCGGCCATGGGGGGCATCACTGGTGCGTGGGGCAGGATCAGTCCCGTGGGCAGGGGTGCAGCAGGCTAGGGGTGGCAGTTTGCTGCAGCTGGCTTTGTGCCTTGGTTTCCCCAAATAAACTGGGGGTCTGGTCTGCTCCCCCCTCTGCAGCGGGGTGTGCCCTGTGTTGGGGACCCAGGGGGCTGGACACCTGGGCAGGGGGCTGCGTGCTGCTGGTGGCCGGGGCCATGGGCAGGGCCGAGCAGGGCAGGGGAGCCGCTCTTCTCCTCTCCCAGCTGTGAACAATTTTTTGCATCTGTTATTTTTAACAGTTCTTTGCCTACAAAGCCCCTCCCGGGGCTTCACAAGCGCCATGTGCCGGGGTTTGGGCTGGTGGAACACCTGGGTCCAGTGCCACAGCCCCTGGGTCCTGCCCGTGCCGCTGTGCCCCTGTTCCCACACGCTGATGCTGGAACCCTGCTGCCCTCCAAGAGCTCCCGCTGACTACAAAGGATGTTAAAAAGAGTCCCAGTTATGTCGTCGCCCTTGCGGTTGCCGAGCCTCTCAGAGAGCGCGTGCTGTTGTGCTTCTGCGTGATCGCATCGGAGAAAAAACCCTGGGAAGTTGGGAGCCCTGGGACTCTGGGAGCTGGGGGTTTGTGATGGGTGCGTGTGCACGTGTGTACGTGCACGCGTGTGTGTGCGCATGCATGTGCACAGGTGTGCGCATGTGCAGGCATGCATGTACGCGCACGCATGTGTGTGTATGCACGCGCACAGGTGTGCACACACGCGTGTACGTGCATGCGTGCATGAGCGTGCATGCGCACAGGTGTGTGCACGCGTGTGTACGTGCATGCACGCGTGTGCGTGGGCACCGTGCCCCTGCGCCAGCAGCCCCCGGCCCGCCGCCTCCCCC
>VXAL01014343.1:0-12484 GCA_013399475.1 Chauna torquata | reverse complement strand
AACAAACAAACCAACCAACCTATGATTCATTACTACTCTCTAATTCTAGCAGAGTTAAGTAACCGTAAGTGTTGAAATGAGTTAAAGATTTCTTCCCTTTTCCTTTTGCAGAGGGAATCCTTAGGTGGAAGACAGCCAGCATAGCTGTATTTCACCACCACTTTACCATCCTTCCCTGCAGGAAGGAAAGGACCTCCTGGGAAGTATTTTCTGGGCAAGCAGAAAGGTTCTTTGGTGTCTTCAAGTGCCAAGATAAATAAGAGAAATGTTCAGGTGACCTAAACTGATGGACAGCGTGACCTCTTGTTGACCCCAACACACACTGTCATAAATTTTGTTTACAGCCATGTTTGTCTTCCCCTCTGACACTGCTGTAGACCACAATGACTACAGCATTCTAAATTCAAAAGCTTTAAGATCACCACCCTCAAAATATTTAGGATAGCAGATGTTCTCTGTATTCTGGAAAGCAGTACAGAGAAGGAACGCTTTCTACAAAATGCCCATTTTAAATCTGTTAAGCATTATAATTATTATAATCTCAAACAATGAAATTATATGCTCTACTGAACAAAGCCATAAGCAATCTGGTCTGATTTCAAAGGTGGCCCTGCTTTGAGCACTGGTTTGGACTAGAAGACATTCAAAGGTGAATGAGGTTAGAGAGGCCTTGCAGAGAGATCTTGACAAATTGGAGGGCTGGGTAATCACCAACAATATGAAGTTCAACAAAATCAAGTGATGGATTCTGCACCTGGGACAGGGCAACCCTGGCTGTATGTACATACTGGGGATGAGAGTCTGGAGAGCAGCCCCGCAGAAAGGGATCTGGGGTTCTGGTCGATGGCAAGCTGAACCTCATCAGCAGCGTGCCCTGGCAGCCGGGAGGGTCAGCCTGGGTGCATCAGGCATGGCACTGCTGGCTGGGTGAGGGGACAAGGGCAGGGATTGTCCCGCTCTGCTCTGCGCTGGCGCTGCCTCACCAAGTGCTGTCTGCAGTTTTGGGCACCACAACATAAGAAGGACATGAAACTATTGGTGGGTATCCACAGGAGGGCTACAAAGATGGTGAAGGGTCTGGAGGGCAAGGCGTATGAGGAGCGGCTGAGGTCACTTGGATTGTTCAGCCCAGAGAAGAGGAGACTGAAGGGAGACCTCATGGCAGCCTGCAGCTTCCTCACGACGGGAGCAGAGGGGCAGGCGCTGATCTCTGCTCTCTGGTGACAGCGACAGGACCCAAGGGAATGGCATGGAGCTGTGACATGGGAGGTTCAGGCTGGATGTTAGGAAAAGGTTCTTCACTGAGGGGGTGGTTGGGCACTGGAACAGGCTCCCGAGGGCAGTGGTCACAGCACCGAGCCTGCTGGAGTTCCAGAAGCGTTTGGACAACGCTCTCAGACATAGGGTCTGATTTTTGGGTGATCCTGTGTGGGACCAGGAGCTGGACTCGATGATCCTTGTGGGTCCCTTCCAACTTAGGATATTCTATGATTCTGTCATTCTATGAAAGGTCCCTTGTCCCTTCCAACATAAATTATTCTCCAATTCCATGATTCTGTAAACTACACATTTATGTCTTACAGACATTTCTTGCTTAGGAAAATCATCTGTGGATTTCATATCCTTAAATCTCTGCTAAGAAATTGCTCATCCAGCTGCTCTCCATTTTACAGTGATATCATAAATCACCTCTCCTCTTCTTTCAAACCCAACCATGCCTTGATTCCTTGGAACACAAGGGAGATAAAGGTTATTTCAAAAGAATACAGAGCACGATGTTGCATGAAGTGGGAATCTCTCTTCTCTCTTTCTGGGGTTTAAAAATATTGGTCTGTTTCTCCTACATATACAAAATGAGCAAATATGCCATTCTTTCAAAATTATTTCTGGGCCCATATGGCATGATATTCTCCTATGAATACTAATGGCTTTTCTCTTGGGACATAATATTGAGGTCCTGGCTTTAGCTAAAGTGGAAGAGACAGTCATTCAGCTTCCAAACAACTGAGTAATGACTCCCTGAAGGAATCATTCAGGGATAATTTCAAGATGAACCCACCTGTTGGTCATGTTGTATATGTTTCTGAGCTCACCAGAAATAAAGATCTCTGTTTCTGTAGTTGATACCTCCTGAAGTAAATATAGATGGTAGTTTTTTGTAATGTTTGTAATAAGATGTGCTAAATAAACAGGATCTCAGCATATAACCAGTTTAGGTCATTATAAAGTGAATGTTTTCTATGGCAGTAATCCAGTCATATCTTTTTCAGGAAATTGGAGTCTTTATGCCTAGAAGTTTTTTACCATTTACTCATTATTAGAAATCCTCATTCTCAGAGTAGTTGTGTTACAGAGGAGTCTAGAAAGGTACTTTTATATGCACTCAGGATTTTTAGCTGTAGTTTCTGGGGAGTAAAAAAGGGAATAGGAAAACTTTCCAAAGCATGTTTTAAACACAAAACAAGGTTTTCAAAGATAAGAATGGAGAGCACAGAAGTCATAAAAATATTATGTCCGCCAAGCTGCTCAGATGTCTTAAAATCTCTGGAGTTTTTAGCTTCAGGACTTGTAAAAGCCAGCCCTGTCTTAAGTTACTGCTGCTAAATACGGAAAGGCAATATTACCCAGCTTCAGGACACAGTCAGTCAAGGATCAGCTTCTGATTAGGCCACTGGTTTGTTTTGTGACATTCCAGCTTTTTGTGTGTCTATAAACCTTTTAACCCTTTTTGCTTTTTCCAGTCCCATGATAGTAACCAGCTGTTGTTCTTCCCAGTGCTTGGTAGGTTACCAATTTCCTCTGGGATTTCCAGTGACCACTGTAATACAAATGACATCAACACTGCTATGTGAATGTGTACCACATATAGAAATGGCCCTATCCAGCTCTTCTATGCTACTGCTCCAGTATCATCAGAGGAAGGTCTAAGTGTGGAGCAGAGGATAAAGGGAGGAAAAAAATTAATTGGGAAAAAAGCAGTGTGCATACAATTTACCACAACTGTCATATTATGCTGTCTTAAGAAGAGAGAATGAAGAGCTTGAATTCAATTCAGGAGATGACAGAGGAACCAGTAGAGGCAATGTAAGAGTGAGTATATGCAATAAAGTCATAAACGGTAAGTGATTTCTTGCAGGAAGTAGAAAAATTACTTTCCAGCACATACCATTGACAAATGCCATGGCCATTTTATATAGCATTAATTGGGCAAAGAAATTTTGTTTATCCTTAATATTCATAGTGTATAAGAAGAAAATGTTAGACAAGATTCTGACTGTGGGAGAAATTTCCAGAAAGGAAAAGACTGGCTGTATTTCTGGATTTCTCCCCTTCTTATGTGTGTTATATTCCATGCAAAACAGTGAATATGCAAATTTGATTATTCATAGGACTATTGAGTGGTTTTAATAGTAACATGACAACATTGTTACAGTTTTAAAACCTTTAATGAGTGACCTCACAGGATAATAAGCCTGTGAATTACTGAGTCATTTTTTCTTTTAATTTCTACAGTGAGAGTAGTTAAGAACAACTTCTACAAATTACTGATATCTTGTCAGCCTGTCAGGACTTGTCTACATAGGAAATTAGTTCTCAAAGTGAGAATTTGCTGGAAACTACCTACTTTAAGCTAGTCTCTGTGACTGTGCCTGGGCACTCTTGGAGTGTGCAACATGTAAGGTATCTCTGCTTTCAAAGAAGGATAAGTTAATTCAAAGAAAATCCATTATACTATACTAGTTTAGAAGACAAGAATGACAAGATGCACCAAATTAGCCAGAGGGAGTGAGCTGGAAACCAGGCAATTCTTTTAGAAATAAAGTGCATACATTTACTAATGAAGCTATTTAGCTTGGCCATAGCCTGCACTAAAACCTCTGTTTAACTTTTAGACTGGGATCGGCTTGCTTGTGGCCAGTTCAGATTATGGACAGAAGAATAAATCTTCATCTGCACCAGTCCTTGCAAATGTATCCTCAGAGCTCATTAAGGGCACTCACAGGAGGAAAAAAAAAAAAAAAAAAAAAGGAAAGGTAACAGTACAGAGTAGCTCAAATACTGTAAATTCATACTTAATCCTTTAGGCAAATCCTAACTCATTCTTAAGTGGAGCAGTCCATGCTTACTGTTGCAGCTGTTGTTTGTAGTTAAGGATTTAAATGACACTTTATCATTGCTACACCTGTGTTGAATTTATAAACTGTTTAACCACAGGCATCAGTGCATACAGCAGTTGAGCAATATTAAATCACCAAATTTAACTCTTCTGATAAATTAGAAAAAATGTTTCAATTTTTGTTTCAACTTTAAGGAAACCAGTTAAAGACATCTATGAGCTAAAATTCATGTATAATCTCATAATGCAGATTTAGGCTTGAATTCACATTTCAACTCAGTCAAAACACTCCTGTTTTGATGTCCTGTTTTCATTGACATGCGAGAAATGAGGTTCAAAAGACAAGGAACTGAGGCATTCAGCACTGATTGAAAAAGGGCAGAAAATGCAAAATAAGAATAAAACACAAGCAATTGGAAGAATCTAAATGATACACACAGAAGATGAGAATGCAAACATAAATTGTGTATTTTGAATACGTATTCATTCCTCTAAGTGGATAATAATACTGTATGCTTCATGGAATATCATGCCTGGAGATACAGAAATAAAACAGAGTTGGAGAAATGGCTACATCAGGCAAAAACAGGAAGTAATTTTTGTTCTATAAAGAAATCTGAAAAATTTTTTGGCTAAATATCATTTTAAAATTTGGCAAGGAGTAGTAAATGAAATTTTTATTTCAGTTAAAATATTTAAAGTGACTTTGAAAGTAGTATTTCAAGTTCTACATGGAGACTTGTGTTCCAAAAGCTGAAACAGAACTTGTCATTTAATAAAATTAATACATATATATATTCTTCTTCTAGCAAATATGTTTATATGGCATTTCCCTAGTGAAAATTATTTTAATTAAAAAAATTTACTCTTGTACACTACAGCAAACCAGTATTGCCAAAGATGAGACTTTAAGAAAGAGTGAATAAGATAAAAAGACTGAAAAGGGCTGCAATATTGTTTACTAGGAATATCTGGTAGAAAATGTCTTTGGACTCATTAGCTTATATAAACTGCATATACGTAGCTTTAATTGAGAAAATTTTAGCTAGACTAAACACAAGATAAGTCTTTACTTTCAGGGCCCATCGTGATTTTCCTCATAATGCTTGTCATCTTATGTCTGGTATCAAAAATCTATCAAAAAAACAACAGATTTTTGATGCAAGGCAGATTTTCAAAATTATTCATAGCTTTCCTTCTGCTTCAGAAGATAGTCTGAAATATCTGTAAAGGTATGTCACTTTCCTATTATTTACATTTTATGAATTGCCTTAAACTTTTAAATATCAGCCATTGTGACACTTGTGTCACGTGTTAATGCAATATTGCTCCTTAACCTACGTGTGCATATGCTGAATTTGTCATTGTAATCACTATAATTCAAAATAGCTAATTATAGCAACTGTAGTAAATACACTTACAAAATAATTTAAATTCAATTAAAACACGTAAATTTAATTTAAATTCAATTAAATAATAATAATAATGCTAGTAGATAAAAAAAAATCTATAGGATATTATTTTGCAACTTTACATGCTAATAGGAGCCAGAAAAGCAGATATTCCATGAATTCAGGATCCTTCAGGTTCATACTTACAAAAAACCACACATATACACACACAAAAATAAAACACACCAACACAACGAATGCCGTTTCTCTCTTGGGTCAAAAACTGGCAGAAAGAGAAGTAAAGCTCTGCATATATTAGCCTGAGAGTTTACAATTAGAAATATGGAGAGAAAACTAAAAGTCCAACTTTTATGACCGTTTCATATCACAGGTATCTGTATTTCTGTGGAGAGTAAAGAGAGAGCTACACAAGGGGCATATGTTTGTACACACAGACAAGAAAAAGCAAATCTTTTATATAAACTTGTGTGTGTTGCTCAGGATGCTATTGTTGGTAGAAGTGTAGTACTTCAGGTAATTCAGCTCCATTGCCTTATTCCTACATAATAATTCTAGATAGTGGCTGAGAGGACATCCTGGGGTTCTGTGATCAAAGAACATGGGATTACATAACAGAGTTTTCAGAAATCAGAGTGGGATTTAAGTGAGACCTGCCTGTCAAGGCTCGTATATTCTTGCTGGTACTTAATGCAGGCTGGCTGTGCCTCAAGTACGAGGCATCCCATGGAAAGAAATACTTGGATTTCATATGATACAACTAGCTGCTGGTATGAGTTACCTTCCTATTTTTCATGTACTGATAACTCAGCAAACATGGAAATTCCACTAATAGAAAACAAATATTTGGCTTCCCTACAAGTGTGGATCAGTGGTACACATAACTAGTTTTCTGTTTGTTAGTTTGTTTTTTAATTACTCAGCTGCCTAACAAAGATGTAGAATAGTAAGATATTTCCCTTCTAATGGTAGATGAAACAGAATAGCTTTTCTACTGCAGTCTTCATTAGTTCTGTAGAGACTAAATACGTGAAAAGAAATAGATCCTTTTGTCTGTATTACTATTCTGTTCCTTCAGAGGTACTTCCCTGATTTACAGTATCTTATTTATTTGGAAATTGTTGTAATGTACATAGTGAAATTAGTACTTTTAGAGAGAGGCAGTGGAAATGGTTATCTACATAAGTGTGTGAATCCACATGAATCTGCATGTACACAGTGTTTCTAAAATTACAGTAAATAGTATATTTGTGATTAGAATTATAATGCCTAGTGCTTGCGTTAGTTCAGGCTGTACTAGGGAGAATTGCTTTTATCTAATAGTGAAATACTCCCATTTCCTAGCTCAGTGAGGTTTTCTAGCCCATCTACTTTTAAGCTGATTTTTTCTCTAAAGCCCTCAGGTTTATATCTCATCTAAAAATCATTTGACTCTATATGGTAGATTCATGAATGTTCTCATTATCTGTATAAATACAGAACCCAATTCAAAGCTTGCAAAGCTTCTGTCCTCAGAGATTTAAAACCATAACACGATTAAGGAGAAAGTTGCTCTCTTTCTTTGCAGTCGTTGATCAGATGGTTATTCTTTGAGTATGATGAGGTACATTGACACAATCATTCCCATTTTTTTGCACTTAGATGGCAATAATTTGATTGTAATTATACTTTAACTGTGTAGTTTGTTCCTGAATTTCTTTACTTTTGATGCAGTACTTTGACTCGAGGCTACTTTTATCTGTTCAGGCATTTTTATTCATTATTTACTGTTATACAGTAGCATTGCTAGAATTTTGTTAATTAAATTCTACCGTTCTTATAATAAAATCAAAGTTTTAGAATAGGAAGAGGCAACACATAGCAGTAAAGAATACTACTACACTAGCAGAGTTAAATTAAACTGAAAATACACTGTTCCTTAGTGTCTAATCTGCTAAATCTTTAATGTTTTTCCAGACAGTTTGGTTAAAACTTAATCCATTAAAAAGCAGTGTAGTTCAGAAACTTACAATTAGACAGGCTAATAGCATCAGTATACTTATGTTTATTTCTTGCAGCTGGTCTGTTTGAAGTTCCAATTACTTCTAGAACAGCCTCTAGGATAAGAATGAAAAGATCAATAACTGATAGATTTACAATTTGCAACAATAATTGATTGAAAAAGAGGAATATAAGTAGACTTATGCTGCTGTTAAATACTACCAAACATTAACAAAATCAATCACAACTTCACAGCTTCCAATTTCCTTCCATAATTAAACCTTCTGAGACACATGCTCACTCTTTCACTCAGTGAGCAGAGATTAAAAAAAAAAAAACGTAAAAGGTATCTTGTTTCGATGTCCTAGCCAAATGATTGCAAAACTCACTGCAGGAATTTGAAGCTACTGGACCTGCTGAAGTAATGCTGCATTGGGAACTACTTCCTAAGGGTCCCTTAGAGACTTTGCTCCAGAAAGTTCTGTCACAAGGACATCGCCATTACATTTTGTTTGACAACCAGCATTTTTGTGTCTGCAAATGGGTGAAATTTTATGTGTAAGGCCAAGGTAGAGCTGTGTAATCACCTGAACAGAAGGTCAGTGTCTAAGCAGCTTTAGCAGTGTAAAGACATGTCTATGTCTTCTCCTGCAGACCAGGGTAACTCCTGCAGTTACTGAGCCAAACTGCAGCAGCAGCATGACTCTGCTTGTATGGATACGTGCCTGAGCAGGCAAACCCTACCCCTTACCTGATGTCAGAGCTGTAGTAAGTGTTGTTATACATTTTCTGATCAGTGTAGCCTGAATGAATTTGTGTCTCCTTCACACTGAAAGCTTTTGGGCTGCAGGAGTTCTGGAGGTTACATCAACTCTTCAAAACAAGATGCATGTTCCTGTGTTAGATGAATACAGTGGAATAGGTTTGTGACCTTGCTTGTGGTGCTTGAGGTCAAATCCAGTTATATGAGGGTAGATATTTTTAATGGCTACATATGCTTTAGTTTGAGATTTGACCATAGAAGTTTGTTTTAGGAGCCTCAATTAACTAGTTGATATTAAAGCTAAAGATGTTTTTCTCTCCTCAAGTGACCACAAAGCACAAAGAATGCAACTATTCTATTGCAATGAAGAAAACATACCTGCATGTCTTCGAATCAATGATCCTTGCCAAAATCATTCTTGTCATGGTATATTCTAGCTAGTGTTGCAACAACTAGAAGTAGTGTCTGTATATAAGAGGTCTTAATATGTCTTTTGAGTTAAGACCACACTAAACCTGAAAATTAGGTGCTTGATATCAAATGTAGGCTTGATACTTTGAAAAACAGAAATATGTTGATAAATTTTGCAGACCTTGAACTCTGTAAAAGCATACAATACAATGTTTTGGGAAAAAAAGATAGGTTATAAAATCACTTTGGAGACAATTTCACTGAGCTAAGAGGACTACATCTCAAGACATACATACATATACATATACGTATGCATATATATATACGTATATATATATTTAATGGGAAACAAAGTTCTGATAATCTTCAAATGGTCAATTTGATTTATTTATATTTTTTGAAAGGACAGATTTTCATTTTTCATTTTGAAATGCTTTTCTCTTTCTAATGACTTTTCATTTCCGTGGGTTATATTTTGTGTTGTTGATATAATATACTGTATTTCCAGCTTAGAACAGAGCTTTTAGCATCACCTGTAATGATTCAGTATATCAAATTTTATCCTTGGAAAATGAGGACTTTGGGATTTTAAGGATTATCCTAACTGGAAAAAAATAGAGAAATATTTAAAGATCCTTTGCAGACTAGAATTTTCATTCTTCATGCAATTTTCTAAATCAGTTCAAAATAGCCAACTGCTCCTAGCATAAAATCTGTTTTGATGCCTACTATGAAAGGTGATAGTGGATACCTGATCCTAAAATCAAATGTCATGTTTAATTGCATTACATCATTTTAAATTGCATTATATTCAGCAAATAGCAGGGTGCAGTGTTATACATCAAGTGAGAGCTAGGATGAGTGTGTTTCCCACCTCTCCCTCCATTAGATTTATGGTTGTAGTTAGAGTAACTTCAAGAATCATTTGATCTGATCCTTTTTTGAGTGACAGACACAAAGCAGACAGCAAGCTGCCCTGATATTTGCTCACTCTCATGTGTTCACATTGTTATGGCTACGTACTATGAGAGTCCTGTGAGATGTCCAGTAGTCCCCTAGGGCATGCTGCACACTCAACAAAGAGCCTCACTTGTCATGGTCACCCACTTTGCATGGCAGTGTTTGGTAGGCACATCTAATGTCTAGACACAGACACCTCTGAATTAAAGATGCATACACATCTCTTATTTAGTACATCTCTGCAAATATAGAGTATGCTGATGAAAATGTCTGATGACAATATCTGATTTTGATGTGGTCTTGCAGCATCAGCCTGTTCTGTGTTCTTAAGAAGGTTTTTTGATTTTTACAGGTCATAATCTGATTTAAGAATGACCAGGATTTTATACGATAATCTGTTTACATTCCATTGGGCAAAGTAAGTTAATATCACTCTGCTGTCAATTGAAAGTTATAAAGTTTATTTTAAAAGCTTGCTGTAAAAGCTTAGGAAGAGGAAAAACCTTTAAACTTATTTCTCTTCTGCCTTTTTCTATTGCTAGGATGAAAGTAAGGGGAATTTAAGGCAGAGGAGAAAAGCATATTTGACTGGGGTGTTTTGTGGGATTTGATTATCTGTTTAATCCTGGCACTTTCTTCTACAGTTCTATCTGCAGGACTCTTGATTTTCCATTTTGTAATACAATTTTGTAGAGGAAAAGTTTTGCAGAGATAATAAAGGCTGGAATCTTAGACATACACTTCTGAGAAGACATGGCCAGAGAAGAGCTGGTATAAACTACTAAAGATGTTACAAAGAGTATGCACTATTTTGTCCTATCAAGGTAACTGAAAACTGAGGACACACATTATCCCCCAGGACGAAGCCTTGAAAAAGTCTCTGTCCTTGTGTGGGCAATACTCCAATGGGAGAAATTAATCTCTTGTAAGTGAGAATTTGACTTTATGAGCAGCTGATTAAAAATACTTTACCTGATGAAATGTTCTTAAGGTGGATTAACGCCACTCTCCCCATTTGACTGACTGGTAAATTGAACAGCTGTGAGGTTAACTGCTGCACTCAAAAACCTTCAGTTGACAGACCCTAAAGCTTGAACCCAGATTGCAGTTTTGTTCTCCACTGTACATGTTCATCTCCATAGAACAGAGGAAACATTGTCCTGGAAGCAGAGATGTTCCTCAGGACAAATTTCAGTGTAAACTCAGAATAATGTTTGTAGTTGTGAGCAGATCAAAATTTTTGAGGCTTATGATTTATCTTCATTCATCTTCATTGTGCCAGTTCAGCACTTAATTCTGATAATTCAGATGTGGAACACACTCCAGTGGAGCAATGAACTGATCACTTCCAAGTAGCGATTTCCCATAACATAGATATAGGAAAGAAATCGGGTTAATGCAATATTTCCAGACCATAACACAGTGATACGCACACTAACAACGTATCTTGTGGAAGTGAACACAACAGGTTTGAACTCATTAAGAGATGCAGTGGTTTAAATGTGTAGTTGAGCAAACGTGCAAGAAAGCTTGGGCACATTCTGGGTTTAATCCTTAGACAGAAGAGGGTGCTGAGGGAGGCATACAGGTTGTTTGATATGACTGGTCAGCTTCTCTATTTGCATCCCTGCCCCTATTTGTTTATAGATATGCTCCCAAGCTCTGATATAGTAGACTAAACACCAACTAGGGAGAAAAAATATTAAAGGTAAGGGATACTGCTGGCACAGGAAAAATGGGTATAAATTAATCAAAACTAAAATCTACTTGTCAGTGAGAAAAAAATCCTTAACTGTTACAACAGTGATATGCTGGAACATCTCAGTTCCTTCAATAGGAAGAGAAGGAAAACCCTAACTGCTACCTTAACTAAACATGACTAGTTTATGAACTAGCTAGTAATTCAGTAGTAACAACATTTCACCTGCAGTATTTATCCTGATAAATGACAAAATAAAATAAGAGGAAATAACATGGTTTCCTTCTTATTCTATTGTCTTTTGTCTTTGCAAGATAAGCCTCATCTTCATGCAAACTTGTTGCAGGTGTGACATACTGAGATACATGCCAGTGAGATGGGTGAAGTTTCACTGGCATAAGACAGTCAGAGAAACAATAAACACTATTGTCTTTTCTTTGGCAGTTCCACTTATTGATGGCAATCCCTCATCAAGGACAGAATGTGGTATAGGGCCATCTCAGTGAAAAATTACTCCTATGTTACACAAGTTTAACCAGTCATCAGAAGTGACCTGAATATATATACAAGATCTGATAGTTGTTGACATGTCAGGATAGGAACTTCACAAAAGGAAGTGATCTCTTTGACGTGAAGGCCCAAGTATTGTGTATGCTTTACACAGATGTATAAATCTTGAAGAACATTCACAGCCCTGGATCACCAGTGGTAGCTGGGATTACTGGGTTCCTCAAACAACAAAAAAATCCCAGGGGAGCTTTTATTTATATATTTTTTCTTTTAAAATATGAAATACAGTTTTTCATTTGATGTGATACAAAGAGTCAGTGGCAAAGCTGGGGCTGGTATTGAAGGAGCTAGATATCTGGGTCTGCATCTTCAGCTGTTTAGTTGCATGTATACTCCTACCTCCTGTGCTCCTGCCTATCCAAGTGGAGAGGGTTGCTGAGGGCTAACTTGTAGTTGCTCTGTCACAGCTAGAGCTGACAAAAAGCTGCATTTCTTGACAGCAAGAACTTGGAGACTATTCATTGTTCAGTTCTAAGACAGCTGTTTTTTTTTTTTTTTTTTTCAGGCTGGCTGGGAGAACAGGTGAGCAAAAAGGATATATGGAAACTTAACTGCTTTTTTTTTTGTTTTTTTTT
>VXAL01014339.1:63784-81338 GCA_013399475.1 Chauna torquata | reverse complement strand
GTTTTCTTGCCATCACTAACTCCCTTTCAAGACATGACTTCAACAGGAGACAGGAATTTGACTATTGTTTAAAGAAAAAAACCTTATACAGCTCATTTTATGCAAAGAAATTCAAGTTTTTATACTGTTTGAATAGTCAAAGCAGTAAGATAGCTGAATTCTTGAATTACAGGATCCAATTAAATCAGAAAAGTTATATGATTTGAGTACCTGAGTCACTTTTTAAATATTACCTATATCAATTCATTAGTATCCTGTCCAACACTCTGCCTAATTAAGAGCTTGCCATTTATAAATTCTAGATTAAACAAATTTATCAGCTACCAGCTGTCTGTTTGTCTTGCCCTATCTATATCATATCAACAGAGAACAAAAATAATGGAAATAGATCAGATAACAGTAACTAGCATAGCAGGACTTTCATTCCCAAGCAAGGCTGGAAAAATAAGTTAGTAGTGGCAAGAAAACGAACAGATTGTTCATCCAATGCTTGATAACCCTGCAAAAGTCCACCATGTTAAACTCTTGTTATAAGATCAGGTTTGCACCTGAAAAGTTAGAGTTACTCCATAAACACCTACCTGTCCATATTTTCCTGTCTCTTCTGTTTGTGCACGCAGTTTTTGACTGAAATCACACTTCTTGTTCCATACTGGCACATATGTATATAAGTAGCTCATGGTTCTACTGTCAATTCATAACAGAAAAACCACTCTGCACAGAGCTCTGTGTTCTCTGGAAACACTAGCTGTCTTCTAAAAGATAGAGCCATCTCGATATATTTTACAAGTATTTATGATCCACCCAAATGACATACATTGTTATTTCATTATATTTTACCTTACTAAAACTATTCAAAATTCTTACAAAAGCAAATACCAAAAGAAGGACAAAGTACTCAAATTCCCCTTTAGAATTTCAAGATTAAAGGCTGTGAGATGGTTTAAAGAATGATTGTGACCAATCTCAAAATCTCTCATGCATAGCAAGAAATTCCACTGCAGGAAACAGGTTGATTATTTTTCTCCTGTCACAAATCACCTCTACAGGATTGATGCTTACACAATATTATTTTTCTCTGTATTTATCAATATTCCTTGTCCTGTTATACCAATCTTATTAAGAGAAAGACAATACATTCAAGAGCAGAAAGGTCTAACTTTGCTTAAATGGGTATAGTATTTCTTTCAGACAACAGGAAGGTTTTTCAGAAGTACTTTTTTTCTACACTAAATAATGAACTACTAACGTGAAATGTACATACTTCCAAGCCTTAAAGTTCTAGTTTAAGGACAGAGTCAAACTTGAAATTTCTTTCGAGCTTTTTTTTTTTTTATTTGGAATGCTTTTTAGTACTGATACCATTTTCTAGGACAAACCACAAATCTTCCCAGAGCAAGTTACTCTGCTTTTTATCAAAAACGCAAGATTAAGAAAACTACCGTAATTTTCAGGTCATTTGGTTAACTAATCTGAAATTAAAGAGCTTTTTCCCTAGTGCAATAAAGTTCTTAACATTTTAGTAGCCCTACTACTATTTCTGAAGATTTCATACCTCTAGTAAACTGACCTTTGGGTGTTGTATATCCCCAGATTACTTGGTAATCTAACTTCAATGATTTAGGCAATGACTTAGATGTAATATTAAATAATACTTTGATTTAAGGAAATAAGTCTTTAAAAAAGGAAGCTATGTATACTTTTCTAAAGATGTACACATTTATACTAAAACATTTACCATAGAATATCTACTATTGTAGCAACTGTTTAATTATAATGGCTTTACTCAAAAAAACCAGGACAGGTTAAATGTTACCCAACCCTCCGGACCTACTGCCTTCCTCCAACAACATTGAACAGGTAGCTAAACTGCTTTAGTCGTTTCCAAATATACAGCAAAAGTACACTGTTATAAAGTACATTTAACTTTTTGATGACAGGTGTCTGGTACTCATAATGATAGTTAAGCTCATGCTAGGCATAAGAGCTCTTGGTGACATTTTGTACACTGTTTTGTTTGCCTTTGAGGGAAGGTGTAGGAATCTATTTCCAAGAAAAAAAATAGGGGGAGGTGGAATATAGTTTAGTGTCTGCAGAGACATTCTTAACTGCTTCGTTTTGAGGATCTAGCTTCAAAGCTGGAAGAATCTGAATAACTGATTTGCCTGAACTCCTGCAGGCTGCTGGCTGTAGGACATCCTACACCCACTGTAACAGTGCAAGGAGCGGACAGCAGGAAAAGAAAAAGCAAAGTCTGGTTGAGTAGATTAACTGCCCTGTACAGCTGAGGGTAAAGCCAACTGTTTACTGCTGTAATTCCTCCCTCTCAAATGCACATACCTTTTATAATAAAAAACAAAACAAAACCAAAAAACTAGACATGTTTACCTTGGATAAAAAGTGGAATCTACCATACTGGTTAGTCTTCAGAAAAATTTTTCTTTTTGTTTTTAACTGGATTTTAATACAATTTAAATACAAATGCCTAATTATTTCTATACAACTAAAGCCCTTAAAAATTAGTTTCATTACAGCAGACTAAAGTTTGCAAAAATTAAAGCAATGATTGCTACATATTCGAAAGGTAGTAAGAAACCCCTGAACTCAAGGAAACTGCCGGCTAGACACCTAAGACAGCTTTATTGAATTCCTTTACAACAGCAGCCTCTTTAGCAGGTGTACGAGGAATATTTTCTTCATCTGAACGTGACCTGTTAAATTCAATAACAAGTTCTTTAAGAGCCGAGAGCAACTCTCAATAGAAAACCTGGAAGAAAAACAAGCTTTCCAATCTGTAAAATGTGAATAAAGAGACCTGCAGTCACTTTTTCTGGCAGGAACATTTCCACTCGGTACACCTTAAAGCCATTGCTGCTATAGACAATGAAGCAGGCTATGGAAGAAGCTCCCCTGCCCATCACTCTTAAAAATACTGGTGATCCCTGACAGGTAGTACCATTCCTTCCTGTTTTTGGTTGGAGTCCAGCTCCTGAGCTGGAAACCATATCTTCACTCAACTCCCCCGGGGGAGTTAAAACTGCTGGAAGTAAAAGGATTTCCAATTGTTGGTTCTTAATTTTGATCAAGTCCAGGTTGGCCTAAGTCACAAGAAAGTATCATGGAATAAACAATCGGAGAACTACTGGTTCATAACACTGTATAAATACATATATAAACACTAGGTTTTGTACAGGTTTTGATGATTAACTCATTTTCTAAAAGAGTAAAAAGTAGAGGAATACAAAAATTAAGTTTAAGTACTCAACAGAAAACAAGGTCCCTTTAATGCATGATTGAAACTGTGGTTAGGACCAATATGCACCCCAGTTTTTAAGGAACAGAGATTCTAATTTCCCTAAAATGTCTACGACTCAGATAAGGAGAAAAGGTACAGAACGAACAAGATCTCTACACGTTTGTATTCGTCAGAAAGCACATCCATAAACAAAGCCACTTTTGACCAATAATAAGAACCCTAGTTCACTACAACTAAAAGTCATTTTCACATGGAGAAGCTTTGAAGGAAACAAAAACATATTAGATCAGTCAGGAACAAGTCCAGTTCTAAGGGATTTCAGCATAGTACTCAGAGGAAAAATTAAACACCTAGTGCACAATGAGCTACATAACATCCAATACAGGAAAAAACTGCATTAAGCTAGCATTAATATTATACTGTGGGAAAGTATTAAAATGAAGGAAACCTTCAACACTTTCTGGAAAACCACAGATTAAATAAAAGTACCTTTATTTTAGAGGTAAACAAATTCATGGATGAGCAATTACTATAATATAAATGTAGGAAAGCTGTAGCAAATGTACTTTGTTCTTTTATTTTTTTTTTATATGGCAGGTTTTTTTTTTTTTTGAACTTCATCAGTATTTCAAAAACCCCACAATAAGCCATTCATCTGAAACATGCATCTTCAGTGTCAACAAAAGTACCAGAAAAGATGAGAGCTCAGGTATATAACTGCCAAGAGATTTGCAGATGCTTTTCTAGTTCCACTTACCCAGGACAGCTAACATATTGTTTTAAGGTCAATCATTTTCTTAATTACTTGCAAAACTTAAAGAGTCTGGAAAAAATTGTAAAGAAAATAACCCCAGAAATAGAAAAATAAAAATCCCAGTCTAAAAATGTCAGAACAATATTCGCACAAGTCTCCCACAGTGGCCCTACTGTACTATGTCTAGTGGAATTTGGCATTTCTCTAGAGCAAGTCAATAACAGGAATTCAATCATAAATGCCCTGGTTTCCGGCTAGTACAGTAGTCTCAGCTGCACAGCCTAATGAGGCAGGGGCACACAAGTTTAAATAACAGCTGGCTGAGGAGTCCAGAAGGTTAAAAGTTGTTTTTATTAAAAAACAAAAATTATTTCTTTGTTAAAGAAAAAAAAGATTCTCTCAACATTAACCTACTGAAGATGCAGCTCTACAACTAATTCTCCTCATAGTTGGAGCATCACATATCTAGTGCAAAATATGTTCGTGTTAGCATGGTAATTAACTGGAGTTGAAAATTACTAGCCTTTTAAGTTAGAAACTGAAAATAGTCAGTTTCCCATTAACCTAAAGACATTACTTAAAAAAACACTCTTAACAATTTATCTCTGTAATATTCTTATTCCCTTTTAACTCTTAACTGCATTTTCACATGGTTCATAAGGCTGTTTCATCAGTTGATTGCTTTGAGAGAAATCCTATAATGTTCACAGAAAGAATAACTATTGCTGAGGAAGCACTAATACATTAATCACATTGTTCGTGCACTGTATATGTAAGAATCACTTAAAACCTAATTTAAGAAAGCCTTTACATGAAGCTCTCTTCCTACAAAAAAAGGCTTGCTATAAGCCTAAATACCTAGACATTTGATTCCTACTAAAAGTGAAAAATAATATCTGTAAGTTTTGGTTTTTAAGATGTCATCTTTTAATTACAATTAAAGCACTGAGATCATTTCCTATGAACAGGCTGCTGAATTTTTAGTTTAGCGGGGAGTTTTCAATCTCAGACTGAGAATCAAGATTTAGAGTGAAGGTCTTCTCTGTGGTTAAACACAAAAAGTCCTATTCACATTCAACATACTGCAGTCACTTGATTCAACATTATAAATCTACAAGCAGTTTCTGAACACCATCAAAACTGATTAGACACCTGTATGCACACCTCATTTCATTTAGCATGGAAATGCCTGCAGCAGTTCAGAGCTCTCCAGTATTTGTGTGGCTAAAGCCTGCACCTATTTAAAACAAACTTCTGACTGACATCACTCTGATTAGAGTACCCGTTCTCTGGTGCACATTTGTCTGTTTGCAACTGTCACAGGGAAGGGCTCAAATCTCAGCCTCCATCTGCACACTAATGGTGAAATAACTAACAGCCACCACATATGCCAAATTTAATCTAGAAAAGTAAGACTTCATTTTGATACTAAGCTGACAGCTTGCCACTTCAACTGGAAGTTGGTATCACCTGTAAGTACACCAAAGTCTGTACCTCATGCTTAGATGAGGCTAATACCTGTGGGCTCCCCCAGCCTCCCACTCTGCATTGGTAGAGTAGCCAAAATGGAGCAACGCAGCCCCATATACACTTCTGGCAGGGAAAGTTTCAGACAAACTTTGTGAAGAGAAATGTCCAGAGCAAATGTGCTGGAGCATATCATTGTATTTGTAATCCAACACCATTGTGGGCTACAACCCCATGGGGAAGAGATACCAGAAGATGATATTCAAGGGAGAAAGATGTTTCAGATTATCCCCCAAAACCAGGACCGTTTTCTCTGACCTTAGAGAAAAGTTTGACAGAAGGTATGTTTTTTCCCCAGAAACTGAATGAGAGAAGAAAGCATATGCACCAAGATGCATTTCATGCCTCCTTCACTGCTGAGGGAAAGAGGAAAAAAAGAACAAAGGAACAGGCAAGCTGAGGGGAAAGAGCCTCAGCTGGATTCAATATCCACCTTATGAGAAAGTCCTTCCTCTCTCCCTTTCTTTCCTTTCCAGCTCAGCTGCAGGTAGTCAGAAAAGAAGGTCCTCAACTTCTGGAGACAGATAGAGAAAGGGAACTGCAGTGTCTTTCTACTTACACTTTCTATTCATTACCTTGCTCACTTTTCTTCCCAGAGAGCTCCTGCTCAGCTCCTCATTTGTCATCAGTGCCAAGTACAGCAGTCCCAGCACCCTCTGCAAAGTGTTCTTGATGCTTCAGGCCCTGACCTTGCTCTTCCACATTTTCTTCTCTCAGTAACGAATACAGTGGACAGTAGTTAGAGAACTGAATCTGGCCCACACATGATGTGCAGCAGCCTATTAAACATGGTGTGTAGATATGTTATTTTGCACAGAATGTTTTTTTATAATTACATGCAAGTGATTTTGAAGAACAGCACCCCTGAGTGCCTGTTCAGTAACTATCTTTCAAGAGTCACTTCCAGATTGAAATACATCTAAACTGAAGACTTTTGCTATTGTTCATGTTGACAATATGCAAGAATAATTGATTTTGTATTCTCCAAGTTGAAAAATCTTAAGAGAATATCGACAGGAACAGTAGCACATATTCAACACACTTGGGAGAAATCCAACATTTCCAGCGCATTTATGTTCAAAACTGAAAAGGTCACTACCAAGAGCCCCAACAAATACGGTAACTGTCATTGTACTACAGCACAAAGACCATATTTGGCATAATACTTAAACACAGAACAGACAGCTATCTTTGTAGCACACGTGGTATTTACAGAGCCTGTGTACTTCAGTGTGACAAACAACGTCTGTTTTTTTTTTTTAATTTTAGAAACAGCAGTAAGTCATTGTTTTTAGCAATTAAAATGTCACAAGCTGTTACTCAGAAATCAGCAAGTCCTATGAACAGCCTATTGCAGCCAGCTTTGATTGGAAGCCTGGTGCTCCATTTTAAACTGCAGTCAAAATGGACCACTAAACAGCTTCAGCCAGTCATGGCAGGTCAAGAATAAGGTACTGCCCCACTTCCCGCACCAGCATCCACAGCTGTATTGACATCTCATGTTCTGACACCTTAGAGCAACAGCAGCAAAGCAGGCATTTAAAATGAACTAAAGGACCATCTCTAGTGCTATTTAGCACTAGACAACAAATTTATCAGGCATACTAGATAAAGCACTCAGAAAGGATGAACTAAGAGAACAGATTACTTCTGCATAAATGCTGTAGAAAGCAAGCTTATTTCAGGACAAGTTGCTTTAAAAAAATGTATTGAATAAAAAACGGCTACAATTTTGCTTAACTGTTTTTCTCCCTCCCCTACAGAAATGCACAAGCTCTGAAAGCATTAGCTGCTGTAGACATGGGCATGAAATACAGAAATGTATCCTCTCCAACAAAGAGTCCTCATCTCTGCCACAGAATTCCTATACTGGGCAAATCACATGCAAGACTTGGACATAGTCATTAATAATGCATTCCTCATTTTCCAAGGGCATGTAGTGAGATCTTCGGGCACCGCTCAACTAGATGAGGTTCTGAACATCCTGAAGCAACAGCTAAAGGAGCCTTGCTCCTAGAATATTAAGCATCTTCAAAAACCCATGAGGAAACTGTGGCTCTATACTGAGGTTTTTGAACCTCAGTCACCAGAAGTTAGTACTTCCAACATGCACACAAAAGGGCTGCCCTCTGCTCTCCTTCTGCATCCCATACAAGGCCTGTGACTACAAGGCCAGTCAGATCACCTCAACAATCCAGTGAAAACCTTTCCCTCCCCTTGCTTTAAGATCAGTTTGTTGATCTGATTTCCTTCTATACAAGACTTGCACCATGCATGCAGCAGAATCCAGATGTTTGGGCAAGGGCTGCCTTCCATTCCCCCATGCACTTTAGTAATTTCACTAGCACCACTGAAAAAGGCTACGCTTCCTTCCCGCCCAAGCAGACACCAGTCCTAACGCAAGACAGAAAAGAGGCTGCCTGTAGGCAGGGTAGCAGCTAGGTTGCTAGGACATAGGAAAGTAGAAGAGAGGAACTGTTAGTCTGCAGAACCATGGAAAAGGCAGAAAGGCCTTTCCCTCACAGCTTCTTTCCCCGTCCAGGCCCCCTCTTACTGCTTACTCAAATCTCAGCCTCAGAATATTCCCAGTCTGTGTCCCACTTCCAAACCTGTATCCAGTCTCCCAGAGCCACTTCCTTCACGTGTCCATTCCCAGTCTCTCCTTCCAAGCCCTTCATCTACCTCTGATATCATCCATCCCTTTCCCAAACTCTTGCTCCAGTCTCACTGCTCAGCCCAGATTAGCTGGACTGCCCCTCACGGTTCTCCCCTGCCCTCTCTCCGACCTTCCCCCCACTCCACTTCACTGGTGTCCAGTGCCAAGCTTCCTGCCCAGCCTCTTGTTCAGCTAAAAGCTCAGCAGGATTTTAATCATCTACTTCAGCAGACAACCCCTGCCTCAGTTTTATTTCAGAGCTTCCAGTCCCCATTTCTCTTCTCCTGTACAACGCTGACCCACTTCTAACATTCCTCATTTAGACTACAGCACAGTTCTTCTGCCTCCTGATCCAAACTACCTAGAACACTGAAACCAGAAGAGAGGTGCTCTCAGATTTCATTCCTGTTTCCCAATCTCACCCTAGCTTACTAAGGAAGAGAAGTCCTGTCAAGCCCCAGATACAACAGTCTGGAAAATACTTCACAGGCCCACAGGGATGCTGAGTCTGGCAGAAGAAAAAGCTGTAAGGACTGGAACATGGCCAGCATGAAGAAAAACCATCTCAGAAGTCAGACAGACACCATGAAGTCCCCATTTGACTCTGAGAACAACCATTTTCAGTTTTGAGAGTTTACTGATATAGCCCCATCAGAGACAAAAGCCCTTGTCCCAGTAAAGATCTTGAGACCACGCTCCAAACCACTGACCCTACCCCAAAGTGGTAAGATCATGCAGCCCTTTAAAACTTCCTCTCTCCTCCTCACACTTGATTTTTCATTACAGTTGGCTCATTTGGACTGAAAAGTTATGGAATAGACAGCTGTAGGAAATTTTAGGATCAACTGCAGAAGCCTGGCAAGAGACAAAGAATGCAAAACAGTCTTCAACAGGAAGTTTGGTAGCACTATTTCCTAGGCTTGCAGAAACTCACCTATTACAGCAGTAGCAGAACCCTACAGAAGACACTTAATGCTCTGCATAAACAATATGTTGTCTGGTCATAGAACCTGCATCAACTCACTTGCAGCTTTCTTCCCGGAAGGATTGATTGAGCCATCAGCAATTCAAGCTGATTTAGTGATAGACAGTAAGAAAAGTTCCATGCACAATAGCAATAACTTGTATAAAAATGACTTAGCAGATATCACATACTCTCCAGCAGTTTCCTCTAGATCTGCCACACTGAAGTACTACTTTACTTCGTTTTCCCTATCTTTGATTATCACGCCAGTTCTCCATAAGCAAACTCTTCTCACTGACACAGGAACAGAAAGCCGGCTCAGCTCATCTAAAGAATATGAAAGCATATGCTACTACCACAGAACCTGAAATAAACTGAATGCTTAGGAAAAGTGAAAATACTCCCAGACATATGTAAAAACACAAGGATTTCATCCTACTCCCATTAAAAAAAAGGAATGAAACCGAGTTCTCTTGTCACGACAACATAGCTAGAATCTTTAACATTTATTTTCCACAGGAACCAAAGTGAATATACTTTTTGCCAAAAAACAGAAACACATACTTGTATTCTTCATCAGCATCCAAGATTCTTAAAAAAGGCTGCCACTAAGCCAAAGCAATACATTCCTTCTGCAACAACTTATTTTGTATCCAGATGAACAAGATTATGCATAAGTTTTCAGAGGTAGTATTCAGCAAATGACTTTAAATATTCTTTTGAGATAATTTTGATTGGAAGAATATTAGCACCTCCTGAAGTTACCCTTTGATGTAACAGTTCTACAGTTTCTTATGCATGGAAGAAGTATGTAAATCTCTGCACATCTGCACAACACTAAATCCTGAATAAAAAAAAGAATGAAACTGCTGTTTGCCAACCTTGTGGCTTTTTTCAAGCATATGAAAAACTTGAGTGTGGGAATAAACTGGCAACTTCTCAAGTCCCTGAGAAGGGCAGATAGAAGTATCATGAATTACTTTGCTCATTACCCAGCACTACATCACAGCATAGCATGCCAGCTGTGACACAGTGAAACACTGTTTAGAATAGAAAGACACATACTTCATAATTCTGTATCTGGACAGAGCACTGCTCATTGAGGAATTTTTCTCCCCTCCCACTCAAATTGGGAAACTAAGGTGCTGACATCAGCTCTAAAGTTGCCATCGGTTTGAAAGCTTGAAAAGGGAGGGGGGAACAGTGGCAGCTATAGCTGCCAGTGACAGCGATTTTGACAGATTTTCCTAGTAATCAAAAACCAACAGCACTGGAGGTGGGCAGCTAACTGTCATATAGCAAAGTCCAAAACAGAAAAGACCCAATGGGAAAGGAGATCCAAGGATAAGGTAGAGAAAGCTAATATACTGGAAAGAATTTCTTGCTACTTACACACATATACTTTCACCTATGATAAAAATTTCAGGTTTAGGCACGACCAATACCATTCTGCAAGTGCAGCCATGCATTCAGACAGTATGTTGGGAAACACATTTATCAAAGTATTGCCTTCAGCCAGACTAAGGAGCACAGCTGCTCTTTAGAAGCCCACTCTCAAATCAAGGAACAGACAAAGTAAAGAAAATCACTCTGAGCAAGCAATTTATTTCAAAGCATACAGAGGCCTGAAAGCATTAAGACTTATTTGCAAGTTTTTGCAACCAACCAGGAGAGTCTAGTTCTGTTTTTATTTTTCAGTATTTGAAATCAAGTACTAAGCAAGAAAGTTATCAGCTACTTGAGTTTCTCTCTTAGTAGAGGAGAACCATCATGCCACTCTTTCCTTTATGCAAACTGCAGACGTCCCAGGTCAAGACAGCCAGTCAGCCTTGCTCTGGTGACTGCAAACAGTCTGTCTCCTCAGTGGAGAGCTTTACTAACGCCACTACTGCACAGCCCTCCACGCTGCAACTGGGATAAAAGGGAGAGCACACTACTTCTACTGTATGAAGTCTGCCAGAGTATAATTTTCCTCCATTAAGTATCCATGTTGGTCCATGCAACAGAAGAAAAAAAAAATCAAGACAGGAGTGGAGGTAACACCATCATGGAATAAAATTCTACAAAAGCAGAACAGCCTTTATGGGATTTCTAGGTCATAAGCCTCCTGATCCATTCAGGGAAAAAAAGGAAGGAAAACTTGTGTTCTGTTCAAAACAGTGCTGTTTTCAGAATTTAAATCCGGACTTTCTTTATTTCCATGAACCATTTTGCCTTCCCCAACCTCAGCAACAACTTACCTTCTTGCTCGTATCAGCACGCATATACAGTTTCTTCGCCGATCGCAAACATCGGGCTTCAAGGTGTTTGACAGCAGCAGTTTTAAAATAGAGAAAAAAGTATAGAGCTGATTTAATCCTCTTCAAATTCTGCTTCCCGAGAGGCCTGGACATCAATAAGTTCCTCTCACAGATGTCCAGAAAAGCAGCACTCCTTGAAAGTGCTTAAGAAACCTGAAGCACCTTCTGTCTATATAAAGTCTCATTACTTTGCTAAAGCAATAGCATTACTGGCTACAAGTTTCAACAAACGTTCATATCTTGTCATGAGGAATTCACAGGAAATAGTTTAGAGCTGGAAGCCTAAAGAAAAGTAAGGTACAGCTGAAATACTAACAATGATGACCAAATCATGGTAACTAAAACAATCAAAGAATCAAGAATCAAGTCAGGATTTGTTTAAATAACCACTAATACCTTCAAGCAATTTGTTGTCTTTCACCTTTAAGCGTTACTTCAGGATTAGCAAGTGTACTCTTACCTCCTCCCCATTACCTAGGCAAAGAAATTCATTTATTTAAACTCAGGAGCAAGCTTTCTTGAAAAAATAAATTAAATCTTTGTGGACTACATGAAATGGGCCATCCCATCTTTAAACTTCATTCCCACTGCCAGCTACATACTCCCGCCACTTTCCCAGTACTAATATTTGCGTGGCCAGCCAGGTCAACCACAGCTGAAGACCAACCAAGAAAACCTGAAAAAAAGGTTTTCAGCTAGATCAGTTTTTAAAAGGTAGGAAAAGATGAGGACTTCTAATTTAACATAACATTAACGTAAGTCTTCCATTCCCTGCCCCTAGACATAGTCTATCTTCTGTCTCTTGCCAGCAGAGGAGTTTGTCTTCACTGGGCTAGACAGCAGTAATGTTGATAGAGCCATTAGAGAAACATGAACTGGAAGGCAGCAGAACCAGAAACTTCACCTTTACAATTTCTCCTCCTCATTCTCTAGTGTTGTTTCCTCTCCAACATCATTTTCCATTGGATTAGTCAGCCTTCTTCCATGTAACTAATGAACCAAGCGTGGCTAAATGTATTAACAAAGATGGCAGTATGCTAAGAGTGTTAATTCTGCAAGTCTGGTCTCTATGCTAATTGAGCCACTCCTCCTACAAAATCCCTTGAAAAAACTAGTAACTTTCAGCTAAATGCAGTTCAAATACTTCATTACCTCAACTGTTTAAAGGTGCAACAATATACCCATGCATGTTACAGTATCCAACACATCTTTGAAATCCACAGTAAAACATCATATGCAAATAAACCTCACATGTTTTTCAGATGTCAACAAGCTCAGGTACAGACTGAGGAGAAAAGGAAATCTATCAGTACTATACCACTTCTGCTAGCCATGCTTCAACAGCAGTCTCAAAGAGGTTATAACTGGAGTTGAACAAAAATTTGTTTGCTTTATAGGTGCCAGGAGCCACTCACAGCAAATTACTCAGTTCTGAAACCAGTTACTCACTTCAATTTCTCCAGAGGTCAAGATAACTATGTCCCAGACTATTATTGCATTAACCAGCACTACCTGAAAGAGGTAACGCATCAATGCTCAACTACTTTTAAATTCAGGCTCAATGATAACCATAAAAGCAAACACTGAGTTTTCTAGTTCACTTTAGGGAGTGTTTCACCAAGCTGTCCGACGAGTGCCTATAGCTACCTAAATTATTCCAGATTCAAGCTATGTACACAGTCACTCCTTTGTTCTCCCAACACCACTACACAAACCAGAACCAAGATGGAGCAATATAAAGTCTTGCAACAGGAACTCTGGTTTTGCATTCAGTCATCAATTCTGTTAAAAGCATATGAATGACATTGTCAGTATATATACTCAGCAATAGCTGAGAAAAATCTTTACTACTGTATTCAGTTTTCCTTGCTGGTGTTAGAAGCATATAGGTTTTTCCTCACAGATCTGCTGTTCCCTCAATGCTGGTAATGCTGCAGCTAACTCCCAAGATCTCCTGCCAGCTGAATATCAATGGTAGATCAGTAACTCTAGAGAGAAATCAGTATTTTGCCCAGGAGACTGACAATGGAAACATCAGATCAAGTGAGGCTGCCCATTATCACAAGGAAGCCAGCTTTTCTACTTTTCCCTACCAGAAAGCTGCACTTTAAGAATTAAAAGTAATGAAGATTTTCAACATATGGATTTTTAAGACTAAAAACCTCAAAAGGGGGGAAAAAAAAGAGTCAAAAGGTCTCTCTGCAAAAATTAATCCTGGAATTAACGTGATTCATCTGAAAACTTACCAAGTGTTGTCTTCTAAGAGTTATTACACACCAACACCTGTAAGGAGCCAGCTATTAATAGCACCAATGAAACTGTCATACAAAAACAAAGAAGTGCTACTTGCAGCACTACGATTCAGGTTGTGTCAGCAGTTTGATTTTCATGACTTTAACACCCAGCTGTAAAAACTGCCTTCAGTAGAACCACGCATATTACGCCTCTATCCATGGGGAGCAATATTTCTGTTTTCACTAGGTAAAATGCAAGAGTCAATTTTGATACATAATCTCTGAATAATAAGATCCAAAATTTGCAAGTCTTTCTTGGATATAATCGTTGCCAAACAGGACTACACCTTAAAAAGACAGTTTGGTAAATACTGCAAGACAGAAACTTGGTGGAGTGCAAGAAACTGAGAAATAAGAGTGTGTGATTTTCTATTCTGGCATATGTTCTTTGAGGATTAGAGGTATACCAAAGAAACTGTGTGCTAATACACAGTTCACAGCCATAGATCTTTGTAACTTGGCCACTGTGTTCTTAAATACAGAACAGCAGTAACAGATTTATTTTTGAAAAGACATCACTTGAGATTCTTCAAGCAAGGAAATGTATAAATACTAAGCACCAATTGACTAGTCCTGTGCAAAGTTAAAAGCACCACTCAGGCTGACACTGGACCCACGTCTGTCCTACACAAGCATGAGAAAATGGAACATTTTGATTAATCAATGTCAGGGATATACTGCTGAAGAGATCCTGCAACAAAAGAGCATCTTTTAAATAAAAGGTACAGAGAAACTCGCAACAGAATGCAACTAGACTCCAAAAGGAGGGGTATTTTGATGTATTAGGCATATTGCATGGATTCTGGATTTTATTCTACTTAATAGCTAAGTTTAGCTATGACAAACATTAAACACTAGCTTAAAAGACTAGCACCCTCGACTGTGAGGAAAAGCAGTAGTGCCTTAGTTATGTTCGGTAATATGGCAATTTATTAAAACTTGGTGTTTAATTAAATAACATGATTTCCTACCTGCCTCTCATTGTATATAAATACACACCAGAGCTATGTTTTTCCTCCACATGCATAATGCCAAATACAGTACAGTCCTACTGTAAAGGTAGGAACAATAGAGTAGCTTTTCCTTCTGGCCTTTTGTATGTCTTTTCGCATATTAAAATGAAGCTTCTTCTCAGCAGAAGACGTGGAACTAGAAAGACTTAAAGGCAATGCACGTGGCATATTCTATAGATTTACAAACCCTTCTCTCATCCGTCCTTCCCTCAGAGTCCCAGACATCCCAGAGGGACAGTTGAACACAAAGTACTAAACTAAAAGAAAAAAGCCCTATCTGAACTACTAGTCTTTTACCTCTCAATAAGGCTTAAAAAGAGGTTTGAGTTGATAACTAGCCAATGACACTCCTATAAGTTCAAATTCTTTTAATGAGAGCAATTAAAAAAAATCCATCAAAACCACTTTCACTGAAACTCAATAACTGGTCAGGATCAAACCGGTAATATTAATTTCATTCAGCATATTGAATCACTCAAAAGATTTTAGACCTTCATTAAGAAGCTGGGCTTGTACTTCCTTCAAAAGGAACCTCTAATTGATTTTTGGCCACCCTTTCCCTTTTCCTACCATCCAGGGCTATAAACTGGCCCCATCCTGTCCTTCATCACACATAGGCCATACAGTAGATGCCAATATTTGTAAGTAATTATAGGAACATTTTATGAGAGGAATATGGACAGACTTCAGCTTACATTGAAATGCCATAGTCTCAGTAAACCAACAGACAAAAATGCCTGAACTCTCCAGAGGGTTTTAGAAGTAAAACCATTACATTTTTGCCTACATGCATGGCTTAAGATGAAAGTCACAATCCACATGATAGAGTAACATGACCCACCCTTGAGGCCAGGTAACGTGGAAATCAAACGCATCGGCTGGTTCCTCGAACAGAAAGACTAGATGGTCAGTCTTCAAATAGAAAGATGGGAGTATCGGGGATGGAGAGAAGGTCAGCAGTGGCAGCATAGCTGCAGTGGTATGCTGAGAGTGCTTAGGAAGTAGCCAGTAACTTGGGAGCACCATTCGTCTCCGGATCAATTCCCAAGCAGCAATCTCACACGAACATCGTCTAAAAACACTCCGTGTTTTCCCCCACTCCTAACACTTTTTTTGTTTTTGTTTTTGTTTTTTAAAGTTGTGGATACACACATTTACTGTATAAAAGTTCTTGTAGTAAGAAAAGAGAACACAAGTAATCAAATTCACATTTGCTCATCCTATAGAGTACTTCAAATAAAATAAATGCTTCCTCACTACAGAATGAAGTGCTACTCAGGGCAATACAAGCATGAGTACCATCAGGCAGTCACCCTAAGCACGTTCCACAGTCAGCAGAGCAGACATCCATATAACCAATACAACTTGCAGCACAACTCCTCTTACCCTGAGGTAGGCACATGCATTTGTTCGAACCAGCCTGCACTCTGAACTCGATCAGCTAGATGATTCTCATTCACCAAAACAGCTGCCTAGACAACTAGCTTAGATGTAGACACAGTTAATCAGGGAGGTTCCCACTTGAAATGACAGTCCATCAAGCAGTAACAAGCTCATACAAAGGAAATGAAACAGCTTCAATTAATTAGTGAAAGTTCACCACCACATTTTTTTTTAAGTGATACAAAGTATTTCCAATAGAAACTCAGCCTACTTAGCTAGCAGGCTATATGTCCACCTCTACCAATGCCAATTACAACATTAAATGATAGGGAAGTTGTCTATTTCAAATGCATGTGAACTCTCTCATCTCACTCCTCAGACACCTTCATGTTAAGTATTTATGAATCAGCAATAACTTAAACCATTATTTTACAGTTCTTTCAGTTTATCAGAATCAAAAATACTGCATTATTGCTCTGGGAATTTTTGTACTGTAAAGGTTCTGGATGTTTTCTATTTGCCAAGTCTGTATTATGCTCCCCTTTAACTGATTAAGATAACAGACAGATGGGAGGTGATAAGAACTGTCAGTGCATGTGTGCGACAAAGCTGAATCGCACTGCAAAAGGAATTAGCAGTAAGCATTCCCCATCTGACTTACCTCCCAATTTAAAGAAAGTCCAATTTCTCATACTGTTTAAAGAGAAGCACAATAGTGTAATGATTTGAAATTCTACCTACACTTTGGAGGTTAAAAGTCACAGCACAATGCTTCCACAATGTTTTTTATACCATGACTGAATAGTGATCCAGCATAACTGCAAAAATATGAAAGTACAAGGATATTAATAATAAATACAGCAAATATTTTAGAGACAGTCAGTATTAAGATTTCTATTTCATTCTTCAGTGATGAAAAACTTGCAAATCAGTGAAGAAGAAATTCTCTTTCTAATCTTAAATTTCAAAATGCAGAAAAAGGATTGAAACAGTTGCACTGTATTTTCTAACAGAAAAAGCTGCAAAAGAACATGTGAACAAACTTCTATTTAATGCACATCAGGTCACTGTAGGAAATGTAAGAAATCAAATACATGAAGCAGAACCACAGTTACAGATCTCTAGTCCTGGACCAGCTACAAGTATGACTATTTCCCTAAAAAGGGCTGGAAAGTGCATAAACTGAAGTTTAGCTCTTAGCCTTTATGACTTCCTTGTCTTTACATCTTCAGGAATAATTCTGTAACTACTTCAGCCTCAAAAATAAAAGGACATATGCTACTGAGTCTGCAGATCTACAGAAGCAGAGCCTCTGATGCTGTTCAAAAGCCAGCCAGCATTCTGAAACTAGTAGACAAGGCAAGAGCGTGACTGCAAATGTTACGGGGCAGATGACAAAAAAACCAT
>VXAL01014339.1:23640-52530 GCA_013399475.1 Chauna torquata | reverse complement strand
GAGGGGGCGGTGCCGCGTGAGAAGCGCCGAGCGCTGGCGGCACAGCGCCCCCTGCGGCGCGGAGGAGCGGGCGGCGGCGCCGGGGGCAGGGGCCGGTTGGAGCGCCGCGTGCCCTTTGCCATCCGCATCTCGGTTGCGACGCGCGGTGTAACGGGAAGGCCCGCGGCTCCCCCGGCTCCTGCCAGCCGCCGGTGCGCTGCCTCGCAGCGCTGCCGGCTTGCTTCGGTTCGCGTGCCGAAGTCGGCCATTTCGGTTGAAAGTGCCCCGTTGTAGAGCTGCGGCCTGCTTGATTGCGGAGGGTCGCCTTGGTTTGGTTTGGTTTGGTTTTTAAAGCATGGATGTGCTAACGGTAGGGAAGTTATAAGTCACTGCTTGTGCCAGCAGAAATTTGTTGCCAGTTCACAGCGCAACTGGGTGCTGCCCAGTAGGCCCCGGGCACCTGCACAAGGCCCCAGGAGCTGCCGGTGTGGCCCGCTCCTGGCAGACGGTTCCCGTTCCTCAAGACACATCGGCAGATAATTTTCAGCCACGTAATCTGCGCTGAGACAGGCTTTTACACTGCTCTGAGGTGGGGGGAAGTGGGCAGCCTTTCACCGAAGGATGCGGGGCAGCCCAGGCCACAGCATCACGCAGGTTGTGCCTGCTTGTCACTGTGTGTCTTTTTTCCGTCCTGCTATTAGCACGTACCCCTTCGAGTACATTGAAACTTGCTGCCAAACTTCTGTGCAAGCACGTCTAAAGGATGAGAGGTCCTGTATGTCACATAAGACTAGACAGCCACGTAATTGTCACAAAATGTGAGCCCTCGCTGGAGGAAAGGCTGCACGTTAATTACCCATGTATTAGATTTTGGTGAAAAATTAGTGAGCGCCTCAGCTGCAGAAGAAAGCTCCAGCTCAAAACTCCTCCATATCAGACACAAGAGCATCCAGATACCAAAGAAACAAAGCTGTGAAAAACTGGTCCCCTTAAGTTTTCATACCTGTGGAAATACTTGTTTGTAAATGTCCCAAAGGCTTCCGGAAAAGAGGTTTATAATATTTCTTCTCCTGATGAAACACTGAATTAGGACACTCTTTTATTGAGGCATTATGTTCTCATATCTAAAAAGTAATAAGATGAAAAAGAGGCCTGTCTGTATTTCACTATTAATCCCCAAAGGCTGTCAAACCATGGTTTCCTTGTTATACGATTGGATGGCAGGATGTCTACATATCCAAACAACTAGGTGCTTGTGTGTTATTATTACCATTTTACTATTTTGTTATGGCTCATTACAGTGCATGGTGAAAAATCACTCAGTGTCTTTGAAAGCCCATAATATATTAAACGGAAGATGTGCAAGAGTCTGGGAGTATACTGCTCATCAAGTGGAACTGGACTCTGAAATCCTTAATGCTTTTTAACGCTCCTTGACACGTGTCTCCTCATGCTCCCAGTTTAAATCTCCTTTTGTCGCAGTCTCAAATAAGTAGTAATCTAGGATGGAGTGGAGTAACTGCAGTATGTTGTGTTGCCCTGTATGGTTAATCAGTTGCAAGATTTCATCCCAACTGTATCATTTCAGCATCTTGTTTCTAAAACCTTTTGGGGTGAAGCAAGTGTTAACTGTTTTAAGTTATTTTTCAGGACTAACATCCCAGTAGATCTTTAGGTTGGTAGCACATACCATGTTTATTGCATCTTTGCCATTCCCAGAATTGAGAATGAAGTTTTGAGTAACTCAACAGTAGCACCCTTTCTGCAGCATCAGGAATTTTTACAATAAACCATTCATTTTAAGAGGATTGGCAAGCTCGGATGATACAACACTCTTTAGCCATCTCAAGCATTATCTGCTCTCCTTGTACATGTCTGGTAAGGAGCGGAATTGCCTGCCACCATCTCTGTATGCGAGCAGAAAGTACAGCTTGGGGCTTGCTGCCTCAAGTGATGTTCAGACAGGATTTTGTGGAGGTGGTGGAAGAGTGCAGTAGAAAAAAAGATCAGACTTAGACGTGTACTGTTATGCTAAATGTTTGTTTCTTCTCTAGTCTAGCAGCTTAGCTGATAAAGTACCAGTGGCAGACATGAAAACCAGCTTCTGGCAGCACACTTCTGCTTGGTTAACTTTCAAGATTTCCCTGGAACATTTATCCGAATAAACTGAGACCAAATAGGACTCTTGTCACTGAAACATGGTGTTTGCTTGCCAGAAAATGTCTTTGTCACACCTCATGTGAAACAGGACATCACTGATCTTACTTGTGACAAGAAAGAAAAAGACTAAAGGAGCACATTATAAAGGCTACTGAGAGAATTCTGCAATAAACCAAAAATCAGACTGTTGTCTTTTCCACCCATTATGCTAGCTGTTCTCAGGAGTCACATGGTCATAATCTCTGTTCAGGAGACTTTTCCTAGACACATGCAGTTTTATAAAGTTGGCAATATTGCCGACTACTTCTGCAAACTGATTTCATTCCACTAATGATTGCTGAATACGAGTGTACAACCTCAGATATGAAAAACAAGGAACACCACAAATAGTATGAATTCCATCCTCTCAGCTTTAAAATGACACTGGAGACATAAGAAGATGCAAAATTCTGAGAGTTGCAGGACTCCTCATGCTAGGAACAAGGCACAAAACTTATTTTTATTTAAAAACTTAAGGATTTGGCAGTGGGGAAAATTAGGAGCAAGTTTTCTTTATTTACTTGTTTATATAGATCATTCCCTCTCCTTCTAGATCAGAGCTACATAAAGCAATGCATGAGCTACATTTAAAAAGTGTCCTTCGTATGGCAAGAAAAGCTCATTATTTCTAGCTTTTGCTGGCAGTCTGTTAAACGTACTCCAAAGTAAAGCTGGCCTTCTTTCTGTATTCTGCTCAAGAAAGCAAAGAGAGGTGCTGACAATGCAAGACCTGAAGTTGAACTAGATCAAGAGCCCCCATCACTGGGCTTTCATGTTCAATTAAGAGGCTTTTTTTGGTCACCCTCCAAACAGAATTTTGTCTACCCCTGTTTGTCCAATAACCCACAAGAACTATTTTTCAAATGTAGCATTTTTCTTGACTTACTCTTAGAAGCACTCCACCAAAGGAGGGAGCCTGCTCACACCTTTCGCAACTTGGATGATTAATCAATTACATCAGTTGAAAAACTACCTTGTCCTATGTTTGTACTCTTAGGTGACAAGCACTTTGGGCTCTTTCTCTGTTCAGAGCAATTGCCTTCCTTTCTACTCAGCATCTGCACTCCCCACAGAGTGGGGAACAAAAGACTGCATTCTGTGTCACTTATGCAAGGAGAGCATCTCAGTCAGACTATACTGAGATCACTTTTGCAGGGTTTATACTGGTGTTTCAGTCAATACTAATACTAGAAACAGGCAGATGAAGCCAGACAGGATGTAGCCCAGTTCACATTCCAGCTGACTGAAGCAAAAAATGTCTTGAACCTGTTTAAACTTCTGTTCCATTTATAAGTCTGGCACTGGTAGTTACAGGTACTGTTAGCCAGCTACCATAATCCTGCTAAATCTGCCCCTGGCATGCACTGGGGCACATTCCAGGTTTAATGCACAAAGACTGTTCTGTCACCGAAGTCTTCCAAGGTACATTTACAGAGGAGACTGAAGGCTCGATTGTGGCACAGGTACTAGGTTTTACCTAAGTTGCTCTGGTGTTGACAGCATTTTATGACAGACTGCAACGTTTTTTTCAGGATAGGCTGAAAACTGGACTACACCAGGGATCTGGGGGTTAATACGTACTCTGTGCGCTAGCCTGCACTGTCTGTCTTGCTGTCTCCAGCACCTGTACCATTACATGTGCTACCTAACTTAAAGCTGTGTCTGCCCACACCATAATCACTTTTTCATGCGTCTATGTGGACCTGACTCTGGCCTCTAAAATTGGCAAGGCTGTCATTGAAGAGGAGACAGCAGATAGATATACACATGCACCCTCAGCCCCCTTGAATCCCTGTAAGAGGAGAAGCTTGTGTCGAGTAAGTTTTAAGACCAGCGAGTAAACTGACAAGCTCTGAAGAGACTAAAAGAGAATAGTAAGTGCCACAGCCTGTATGGTGTTAACGTGACGGCTGCCACCCCAGGAACTGGGGAGAAAGAGATAGAACAGATGCAGAGAAATTTGCTTTTTAGTTGCAGATAAAAATATATGTCACAGAGAAAGAAGGATGAAGAGCACTGCTAATTGATGTCAAATTGGCCAAACTAGGAAATAATGGAAAATGAGCATAAAGGAAGCAGGGAGGGAAAATTAAAGAGAAAATAAACGTTGCTGAGAATAAGGAAGAAAGGAATAATAGGAGGAAAAAGCTGAAGTATATTAGATTGCAAAAAACCACCATCTTCAGTGTTAAGGGAAAGGGAAAAGGAGTGAGAACATAAACTTAGAGAAATTTTGTTATGGTTTAATACCACGTACATTGCAGTCTTGAGGACCTCAGTGTTTGTATGGGGATTTGGCCACACTGCTGATTGGGATTTGGAAAGGTAGTTACATGAGGTGTAAGAATCTCATGTGAATCCATTGTTAGTACTTACAGAAATGAAGTAACCTTGCTTTAACTCCAGAAGTAGAAATTACTGATTTTAAACAACCTTTTTATTCACTGTGGAACAACAGCATCCCTAGTATTATTTCATTAATAGTACCATTCACACTAAAAATACTTTTTCCACGTTACTTTGATCTATTTTGCTATGGTGAAAGTTGACATGTTAACAGTATATCCTGCTCTGTACAGGAGTTAGAAGGTGTCATTGGATCAAGTGTAGTCCTCTTCCTCTGCATCACTCAGCGCAACAGAGAGAAAAACCGGTGGCTTGTCTCTTTCCGAGGCTCTTCTGAATGACCCACATCAGTTTAGGCAACTTCTGCATCATGCCACTGTGAACTCTATCAAAGCTACATCTAAAGAAGAGCTCCTGGTAGAATATATTGCTTTTTGCTTACCTTCAACTTTGGTTACTTGCCTTCAGCTACCAAATACTTTGGCTCCTGTCCCTGGCTGTGAAGTCCACAGTGACATCTAGGTACTGTTCATATCCCACTGGGGCTGGTTTGAAGGCTGCAGAAAGGGATGGGTCATGCATTAGAGTGCTCTTTCCTCCTTAAGGAGCTTTTAGTTCATACAGGCAGGCAAGTTAGGGAGCTGTATGTAGTAGGCCTCAAAGTAATACATAAAGGGTTTATTTCTCTTTTTCTACTTCGCTATTTTAAAGTAATGGCAGAAAACAATAGTATTCACTGACTTCACAGAGCTAGGGAGGTCTGGAAAGGAATGTGAAAAAGGAGGGAGTGGAGAGTCCAGGGCAGATCCAGCACTATGTGAAAAAAGGTGCAGGTGTTAGAGAGTCATGGGGGAAAGAGAGAACAAATCTCATGGGAAATAAAAGGAAGTGAAGACTGGAAAGTTAAGGGAAGTCTTTTCCCGTAATTATTTTTTTGATCTGTTGGCATGAATATTTTAGGGCATGTGGGGTGACCCAAGATCTCAGTGCTCTGAGATGACAATGGCTGGTGGACCAGAAACACGAGGACTTGGGAGATCATTCTGGGCTGTGAGCCTTGAGGCCAAGGCCTGAAGATAAACAGTGCTGTGGCATCCCTTGCCTCTCAGGTGATTCTTGTGCCTCTGACACATCTGGCATTGCAGACCTCTCCTCGCCAGCTGTCATATTTCTTTCTGATGGGGCCTTCTAAATGGCAGAGCCATGAGAAGTTGAGAGATCTGTGCTGCAACTCAGCATTACAAAGCTGGGGGGTGGGGGGAATCCTGGCACTACTGGATCCCAGCTGGGGCTCCTTGTGTTCAGCATTTGTAGCCTGTACCCAGCCAACAAAGTACTTGCAGCCTCCTTTTCTTCTTTGCAAACACTTGCCAGCTTATTTTTGAAGAGGTGGTTAATATTGGCCATATTTGCTAACCCCTTGGCAGACATGCATCCTTTGAAAGGCAGAGACCCAGTTCCTGTTACTGGTGTCGTGATGTGATTTCTACAGCACTCTGCGTAGTGTGCTGTCTCAAAGGCAAAGACAGCACCAGTGCCTCATTCTACCCTCACTTGTATCCTCGGCATGGCAGTGAAATGGTGCTATGCTGCAGTAAAACTGATGCAAGAGCAGGATCCAGGCTAATCTTTTTGCCACTGTTTGTTTCTATCCTAAATGCTTGTTCCTGGAAATTTGCTCAAGACTGGTACAGGACCACAGCCGGGCACAGGACTCTCGATCTCTCCCTTACTTGGTGCAGGAGCAGATTGGGTGTGAAGACATGGAGATATCGGCAAAGCCATCCTTGTGCAGGCTTGGTACCTCTGGACTGTCCAAAAAAGCCACTTTCCAGCCCTGCACACGGGAGGGAGCCTGCCTATGTTCACCATTTTGTGAGGGAAGGTTGGGGAAGACCTTCTCCTTTCAGCCTTGCTTACATTTTCTGTGGTCAAGAGGAGCCTTAAAGTAGCCTTATACCCTCAGACACTCATGCAGCAGCACAGAAGTGTGAGCGAGCCTGACAGACATCATGTCATCACACCAGATTTTATACACAAAGTCATGTAATATGAAAACAGCTTCTTTCAAGGCCGGCAGCTCATTCCCTGTTCTCTGAGATTCACAGAGGAGAAAAGGTCCCTAAAAAAACAGCCATTACATTAGACTTCCCCCTTGCCTGTCATGGATTTTAATACTTTGAGTGGGACTGAATATTTCCCTTTCCACAAAAAAATACCCCTTAGATTCCTCCGGCATCTGAAGTGGCACATTATCCCATGAATCTCATGAGATGCAACCTGCCTGTCTGTGCTGGCACCTTGGGGACTTGCCGTGCCTCTCTTACTGCTCATTTCATTGCCTGATACCTCGGCGTGCCTTCATAGCAGGCAGATCACTGCTGCCACACCAGGGCCCATGGCCGGGCAGGGCCGGGCTGTGGGGAGCTGGAGCCCAGCCCTGCTGCGGCACCCATGGGGCGGGGGCTGGTGGCCCCGGGGCTGATGTGGGGGCCTGGGCTGTGGGGGAGCCCCGGGGGTGGGCAGTGGCAGCTAGGCTTGTGGGTGCCCTCTGGGCTCAGGCACAGCAGCTGGGAACACAAGCCAAGCCCTGGCTTTTTGTTAAAAAAGAGCATGGCAGTGACAGTCTAGCATTGCACCGTTTGTGGTCTGTAAGTGAGCTAATCCTCGTTGCATGCGGAAATAATTAACTATTGTTCCTTTGTATCTCAGCCTGAACTGGAGGTGCCTAATTATGGGCATTGTTTCTGTAAGAAACACGAGATAGGTGTCCCTTTTCATTCCTAGGAGAGGGTAAAGAGCCACAAGCACAAAATGGATCAGGCCCGGCAGTGTGCAAGCATATACAGCTGTCCCTCACAGCCTGGTGAGCCGGTGCCAGCTGGTCTGGAGCCAATGGAGCTAAACACCTGAGAGAAGAAGCAGTTTCCTGGCTGGAAGAGGAGGAGAAATCTCCGCGCACAACTGACTAGAAACACTTTCAGATGACATTATTATTTCACTATGTACAAGGAGTCATAGGACTTTCAGGGGACGTTTTGGAAGTTCTTTAAGAAGAAGTCCAGTGGTCAAAGTTGAGAAAATTGTAAAAGCGCAATATTGTTAGTGCTGACAAGCATCTTTGCATGTTTTGCAGAAGTGAAGCTGAGTCCCAAACATCCGCCTCTACATGCGGGTCTGCAGAAGGATAGCAGAGATACAAAAGCATATCTCATACAACAATTGCTGTCAAAATTTAGTACATGCACTTGAAAAGCATAAAAAAGTAGCAGGTTAAAATCTTGTTTTTAAAGAGGATATCAGAGAACAAACTAAAAGCTGCTATGCACTAAGCCTTAAAAGTCTACCCAAAGAGAGAAATGAGTAGCTACTGGAAGGCCAGCTTTTTCACAAATGCTGTGATTTGCATTATACGTACACAGTTGCACTTGTGTGTCTTCATCTGTGGCCCTGATGCCAAGTTTCATCTTTTTATTGCTGACATCTTCCTTATGGGGAGTAAGTTTGAACAAGCCAGGGTTTATGCACACTGTTGATCACAGATAAGGCTATTTCAGAAAAGTATTTATTCTGCTCACTAACAAGAATGAGGACATCAAAGACTGTTTCTCTGGAAAGCCATCAAAATATAGTATAGGGGTTCTCTTCTTTCATCTGGCCTTGCACAAATATAGTCCAATATACACACAAGTCCTTGTGTAAATCTTGTCCAAAAGACTTCTAATCAGAACAGAAAACAACAACACTGTATTTCTCACACTATAAAAAAGACCACCTTGGGAAAAGAACAATGCAGTCACAGAGTAGCGTGGTGTCTGTTAAGAAAGTTCACATTAAGCAAGCGTTAGCTATTCAGAGAATTAACTGCAATGAGGCGATAAGCAAGGTTCTGTTCCTTGTCACTGAACTCCATAACAGAGAGCAGAGTAAGAAGTAAGTTATAAAAAGTTCTAGCAGGGAAATAAAAAAAATCACTTCACTGTCCCCTAGTCTGGATTATTCTTTTAGAAGGTGGGTCAAAATGTCAGTGGTTGCTTTTCCAAGTTGTCTCTACAGTCACAGAATGAATCAGTAGCAGAATGTAAGAGAAACCAAAGATATGGACCAGAAGGGACCTCTTAACATTGCTGAAAGTCTTTTTGTAGCAACACATGTATTTGGCTAGATATATGCTATTCACACTCTTTATATATTCCTTTACATTTATTTGTGGCGAAGTGGTAAGGTAAGAATTAATGCTGTTATTTTTAACATGCATATTTCAAGTGGGTAAAAGCTCTCTCCCAGGCTTGTGTGCCTGGGATAAAGCATTCTGTGATTAGTTGTGACCAAAACCAGAAGAACGATACATAAAATTACTTCTTTATTACCGCTATTACAATGCATTAACTGTTCGCTAGGTGCTGACAGAGTCAGACCCCTGCAGCCTTTCTTTTGGTTTGCCACAGAGGAGTGCTGGATTCAAACCAACAAACAGAGGCACATAGTGGGGCTGGTCAAAGAGTAGCTTGGGTGCCAGTGATGGGGAAATGACAGAATTCACATTTCCTTGGGACTGGAAAGAGGCAACACTGCAGTAAAAGCAATGGGATTTCAGGAGGACAGATTTCAGTTATCCAGAGGGTCGTTAGGTAAGATTTCCTGGAAGGCTGATCCAAGGTAAAGAGGGAAATCAAAAGAAATTGTATGCTTTAAAGAAATGTTACTGAAGGTGCAACTTCAAACTTTCCAGTTGCAGAAGATGGGCAGGAAGTAGAGTGAGTGATCAGCTTGGTTAGGTCACTTTGATCTCAAACATTAGAGGAAATTATACAGGAAGCAGAAACTATGTCGGAATACTAAAGACAGATTTTCAACAGCACACAGAAACAACATCAGAAAGGCCAAGGCAGAAAATGAGATGTTATTCCTGCAAACTCTTGCTACTGAAAACATTCTAACAGTGCATTAACAATAGGAAAAGCAGGGTTAGTGAGCTTGTAAATGGAAGGGGAAGCCTACTAGCAGATGACATTGAAAGACAACGTATTTAATGCTTTTTTAATCAGTATTCCCTAAAATGTGGCTTCCACAATTAAGATCAATAGCAAAGGAAATAATCTGACCCTGAGACAGAGAAAGAACAGGTTAGAGAGTATTTTGATTCGTTTTGTATTTTCAAATTGCTTAAGTCCAAAGAACTAACTTTAATCCTAGAGTGCTTCAGGAACTGTGTGATCTACTCTCGTGGCCGTTGATGGTGATCTTAGGGAACACATGACTTATGGGTGAGGTACTCAAAAGCAGATAAAAACAAACATGACATGCCCTGAAAAGGAGGAAGACAGGACCAACAAGTTATTGACTAGCCATTTAAACTCAGTTATTCAGAGTTTAGGAGAAAATAGTAAAAAGTGACAATTTGTGACAATTTATAAGCATCACAAGGGAAGAAGAAGAGCACACATGGATTTTTGACTAAATCCATGGATTTGTCAAGTTCTGATTTAATTTCTTTATTTGGCTATTTAATAGACCTGTGGATTGAAGGAAAACCAGTAACTGTTGCACGCTATGTTCTCACACTAGATGTAAGCTCTTGTCTGCTTTTGAGTACCACACTTATAAGCTGCATGTTCTCAAGGCTGTTGACACAGACTCTTTGAAATAAACAAACCAACGAAACCAGGTCTGAATGAGTATAATATCAAATGGGTGCAAAATTAACTGGAAAATCATACTGAGACAGCAGATAGCATGAAGTCACTATCAAAAAGGAAGGACAAGTTCTTGTCAAGTGTCCAGAGTCCATAGTATGTATGATCTGTACAGGGTAGTGTTTTCTTTAACAATTTCGAAGATGGAACAGACATCTCCATGAAGCTGAGGGGGAATGCAAGTAAGTTAGATTAGAAATCAAATGATCACTGGAGATGATCTTGATAAAATAAAGAAATGGTTTTGGGGGAAAATCAGATGAAATTAACAGGGACAAATGCAAAATACTACATTTGTGGGGGACTTGCCAATTTCAAAAATACTGGAATAGGGAACACAGTTTTAGAAAGGGTATAAAGCTTGTAATGGAATCAACAAGAGCATATTGTTGTTGAAATGGGCAAGCACAGTATAGATACATGTATATAATCTGTGAATGCATCAAGTATTCCTTATTCTTTATTTGGTGTTAGGGTCTCAATAGGGTCCCTGTATTTGGTGCTGGATGCTGAGGGGCTGGGGGAGAGCCATGAACATTGTCAGAATTCTAGAAAACATGACATGGAAGGAAAGGTAGGAAAAAAGTAGGCTCTTTTAGCACGAGAAAGGATGATACTGACCAGGAAGGAAGGACCAGGATAATCTTCTAATACATGAAAGGCTGCTATGAAGAGCTAGGGAGTGATCTATTCTTTGCGTTCCTTATGGATAGAGCATGATATAGGAGATTTAAACATGGGGAAAATCATTTTAATGGTAAGGATTTACAGCACTGGAACAGATTTGCATAGGCAAGTTGTGGCAGCTTCATAACTTAGTTCTCTGATTTATAGACTAGATGAACATCCATCAGGGTGTTCATCAGAACTGCTACAGCTGACCCTGCCCTGGATAAGCAGTGTCATACCTGAAGCTTCAAGACTGCCTCCAGTCCTACAGTATTTTGATAGGAGTGGGATTTTGACCTCCCCAAAGTCAATACCAAGGAGTTCCACTGACTTCCCACAACTCTTCAAGAGCCGGGCAAACTCTCATAAAAAGCACTAGCTAATCCTACTGCAACCAAAGGTTTATTCTGCTCTTAGTCTTTTTATTTCGGGGAAAAGGGGTCACGCGTAGGCAGCAGAGCTGCAATCAGAGAATAGGAGGCTGAGTCCCATAGATTGCTCTAGCCTCACCTGTTTTGCCACTTCTGTATTGCTTGAGACTACATTGTTTTTTTCAGCAATAAATTTGACATCAGGACAAACACTTGGGAGGAGCTGGGGTGAGGCTGGGAGCTGAGGGTGACAGCCAGGCTAGCAGGGCATTGGCCTCACTGACAAGGTGTGCAATACTACAGTACTCAAAAATAAAGAGCAGAGCAGGTCCTGTGACAGTAACTAGGGTTGGCCAAGTCCAGATCACCAGACAAGTCTGTAGCGGTGAGGCAGAACTGAGATCAAGCCAGGATGCCAAGTTTGCAGATCAGAGCCACTGTTAACGAGGCACATGGCCAGGCACAGACACATCTGCAGTGCAGCTCAGGGAGGGACCAAGGGTGAATGCCTTAGCTGGAACAGAGCTCCTAAGCAAAGGGGACCAGGCTCCTGCTTCTCATAGCTTTTTCTCAACCATCTCTTTCCGCAGCAGTGATCCAAGGCCCTGCAATGGCACCAAATCCGAGCTGGCCAAACCACTGGAGAGGGCAGTGCAGGGCCTTTACAACCCAGATAAAAGCCTCTGTTGCTCATTTGCTACAGCACCAAAAGAGCAAACTCCTGAACACTCCCCCAGAATCCCATACCCACATCGCGTTTTAAAGGACAGCCATCTGCTGAAGTAAGAAAGGCCACCATATAAACAAAAACAAAAACAAAAACAAATACATATTTCCAGCCTCAGTGACTGGTTTTAACTAGTTCATAATCTCAAGGCTATGGCCATAAGAAATGAGAGTGTGTTGTTTTTTGGTTTAAGGGGCAGATTAGCAGCAATATTTCTGATACCCTCATTTCTGGCATCTGTAGGCTCCAGAGACCAGATCTGCTAACCACAACTCTCTTTCTGACACGTTTTCTATATTGTAGGCTCCAATGCTGCACCCATAACCTCCTTGGGATTGTACCACCTTTCACTGCAGCCCCTTGCCCCCCATTACACTGTCCATCAGCAATGGACCACCAGAGAATCTGGCCCAAAATGTTCAGTATTTTAATTTGTGTTTTACAATCTCTGCATGACTATTGAAACCAACATTTTTTTGTAGTTAACTGTGAGGAAAGATCTGTTTGGCAGAACTTGAGCCATCATGCTGAAGTGTTTGACTACAGCCTTGGTGACACAATTGGCCCATGTGTGTGAGGAAGTGACAGCATAAGCTAAGCCTGTCACACCACTGACCCTACCAGCAAGTCTGACAGTTTTGGAGACTGTAATTACTTGATCATCTTTGTCAGATGCTTTCACTGACTCATGTGTTATAGACTATGAGGTAGTGTCTCTGCTTTCTGGATCAACTTGTCCATTGGGGTGGCTGCACCAGATGGTTAGCAGAAGCATCTGCTTAATTCTGGTGGTTAATCTCTTTGAATCCCACCCTGCTTGTACTCCAGCCTGCTTTCCTTTCCTTCAAGGATGTCTCTGAAGAGCTGTCTCTTCTGGGCAAGCAAATGGCATAAGTCAGTTTGTACATGAATCCCTATGGCTTGGGTGGAAGGGCATGATTTTGCAATCATGCCCGGCCTTTCAGACAAGGATATTAAATGCATTGAGTCAATCGGGGAAAGATATTTCATCAGACTCACAGAAAGTTCCTGCCACCACTCTGGGATGAGCACTCTTTTGGCCATTGGGAGAACAAGAACCGAGGGACAGAAAGAATGAAAAGGAAGCAGATATACAGGAGAAAATGGATTAACCAAGGTGGGTTTTCTGTGTCACACATGGAGGGGTCTCACCCAAAATGGTACAAATGCTTTATTCTCCCTGATGGCAACTGAACCAACATTCATTTATATGCATACCCGTATCAGGCTATGTACTGGCTTTGTGCAGAATCCAGCAGGGGCTCCCAGGACAAAGTCTCCAGAGTGGCCTCAAGCTACTTGGGATAAAGTTTGCCATTTTCCATTCCCGACATCATCTCTGCTTTGAATACCTGGGGATGTTTCTGGTTGCCTGCTGGCAAAAAGGCACTGGAAAGAAATTTGTTAAATTAGCACTTCTTGCTGCCAGAAAACTTTTTGACTGCAAGGTGGAAATGTGAGAAACCTCCCACTCTGCACGCGGGGCTAGCACATTCGGCTGCTATGCTTCACTGGAAAAAATCTGCTGTAATTTTAAACAGAAACCACAGAGGTCTGACAAAGCCCGTAGGAGACTCCTGGAACTTTTAACCAAATTGTTATTGTATTTCTAAGCTGTTGGACCTTTACTGTTAGCCTGCATTATTCTTCTAGTAAAGGCCTAATCCTGACATCCAACGAAACTTCCTACTGACTAGGATGGGATGGCCATCAGTGTACAGTGCATAGGACAGGATCTCTATAAAACGCGGTATGTAGAAATTTTGAGGGTCCATGTTCTTCCAAGCAGGATTTTGCACCCTCATTTTAACCATGCTTTTCTTCTGGTAAATTTCTGGCAGGTGCAAACTTTGCCCAGGGAAACAGAGACCTCATTTAAATATTAGGAATTATATTTCTGGCTATAAATAACTAGGTTGTCTGTATTGCCTTTTTCATGATAAGAGAGGAAGGTTGGTATCTTTCTTTAAATTCATTCTCTAGGTGTATCAGTCCTCAATACGACTGACATGAACAGGCTTTCTCTTCAGGTTGTGGCACCTGTACATCCCCTTAAGAAGGGATTGCAGCCCTGAACTCCGCATCAGACCTGGTGTAGCAAACACAGTGGTCCAGATTTAACCCTTCCTGAGTTCCGTGAGCTTTGAAGCAGACCGTGTCTCAAGTCTATCAGAGAAATAATCAACAAAAATTACAGTAACCAAAACATTGCTTAGCACACTGAATAAAAAGAAATAAATAACATAGGCAGCTAATTTTACCAACCAAAACTTCAGTGTAGTCATTTAAACAATGAGCCTGTCAATCGCGAGGTTGGAAGCAACTACTTCAGTCAATGGAAAGACTTTCATTAAGCTAAATGGCTTTGTATCAAGGTTTTACTGGATGGAGCTTAAAAAATTTCCTCCAGAAGTTCTGGAGACTATTTTAGTCAACTTCTGAGTTGGGAAGGAAACTAGTAAACAATAGCTGGCCAGATCAGAAGAAGGTGCGTAAATATGGGCAACTGAAGTACAGTTTGAGTTAAGAAATTGTTATACAGCTAAAGTATGATCAGTATGCTTAACTGTAGCTTTAAGACTGCTCTCCAGTGGCTGTTCAGCTGCACTGATTCATAATGCTCTGCATGGAAGTTCTGCATGCTTCAGTGTTTACTAAAGCCTAGGTGGGATGTTAGGAAAACAGCAAATTATAGCTGGATTTCAAAAAAGATTTGAAGTATAAGGTATAAAGCATAAGGCATCCCACTTCTGTTAAAAGCAGAATCTTTATTTTTTTAATCTTTTTTAAAAGCAGTCAGTTGGCTTGCCAAAAAGGTGTTGTTCGTACTTTGGAATCTCGATATCAGCCCTTATAATTTATTTTTAGTAAATTTATTAGTTGACATGTGCTTATGTTAATATAACACAAAACATTCAAATCAACATATACAATGTGCATGAGTGATTCACTCTTTCAGTCTGTTGGTTTTGAATCTCGTTTCAACACCAGTCACATCTTTTTTCAGCTAGAATAGCAGCGATTTATACTGCTGTGTTAATTATATGAGCCTTCAAACTGTGGTTTGGAAAACATTACACATCTGAGGTATTTGTGCAAATTAGGGGATTAATAACAGGACCTGGTTTTTGTTTGTTTGTTTGTTTTAATGGAAACCTTGAAAGGAATGTGTGTGCGTGAGGCAGAGCTGAACCAGGACTGTTGTGTGTTTGTGTGCATTACTTGCCCTCGTCTTTCCCCTACTCTTCTCCACAGCAAGATACCAATCATGTTGTGAGTCTTGTCAGCTGTATGACGGGTTACACTTACTCGCTTGCAGGATCATATCCTCCAAGCTAAAACCTAGTTCTCAGGTACTAAAACAGAACATATATGCACCAACATATGCGTTCTGTCACACATACAAAAATAATAGTTTTCTGCCTCTTTATCATTCAAACAAGGATTGCTTGCCTTACTGGAAGCCAAAACACAAACCGTGCTTTAGTCAAATAAAAATTATTGAGCTCAACAGAGCAACTGAGTAAAATTTAATGGCCTGTGACTTATGGGTTACACCATACAATCTAGTCCCTTTTGGCCTCCAGTTCTACAAACCTAAATGGAATTTAAGCCCTGCGTATTTTTTTTTTTAATTAGAACATTGGTGAGACTGGAGGGGCCTATCTAACTTCAGCCGTGCATAGGTGTGGATGGATGGATGGCTGTATTTTCGTTGGGTAAAAGACTACCCTTCTGCATTGTATTTGGCTTCATTTTTGAAGTGGCTGAATATCCAGTCCAAATACAAGTTGGCCCAGAATTAGTTTCCACTTCCTATTCTTCCTTCTGCTGAAACAAATAAAAACTGGGATTCAACTTGCAGAACTCCTGACTTCATGGGCAGGGTCTGCAAGGCCCTTCGTTAACCAGAGAGTACAGTACTTGATGGGCACGCAGGATGCATCCAAAAATTCTTAGCGATGTTAATCTGACTTAATACCTCCAGTCAAGAAAGTTAATAATTGTTTTCAAGTAACTGTTGCCAGACAGCTCTGCAATTGCTTAATTGCTTATATGCTGACTCAGGAGTGAGTCCTGAGAGGCATTTTGGAGAAGATCCCCACAGAGAAGAACATGAAAATAGATCAAAGGAGATATTGAAATACAGACTACATGAGTCCCAAATGTAGCTTCCAGGTCCAACTGACACAGCAGAAACCCTGGCAATAATGAACTTGGCCTTTTAAGTAGCCATCAGAACTCAGCTTCTTAACTTGGTGTTGTCAGCTCTTGAAATCTCATTTCTAATTCCTTTGTTCAAAGATTGAGGACTATGTGACAGTCATTAACTGTGTCTAACTTGGCCAAAAGGCAGAACTTACTTGATGAAAAGTCTGCTCAAAAGTTAATGGGATACTGTATTTGTGGAGCAGTTCATTCACAACAGCTCCACCTACTTAGCACTACGCAAGTGAAGAAAATATTTGAAGACTATTGTTATCCATTGCTTAAGCTGATACATGTCCTCTACTGAATACTGTTCTGAAAACTTCAGCGTTAAAACTACTATCGTATCATATTGAGGAAGTCCTAAACAACACCTAATGCTTCCTTCAGTGTGGACTTCATTCTAAAATCAGTGTTAGGTCATATTTTGTGTAACCTCCCTGGAATTATCAGGACTCCCTTCAGAACTGAGTCCTGTGATTCAGACGGAGTATCTCCTATTTAGTCTGCTTTTTTTCCAGGTGGAAAAAAAGAGTAATTGGAAAACATACAAGACCTGCTAGCAAGATAAGGCGGCTGCAATTTTTAGCATTGAGAGAATGCTAAAGCTTTCAGTGTTCTGAGTAATATTATAAAGTCATAGAAGAAAGGAGCTGGAAGCCATGGCATAGCAAAGCTACAGTTTTGGAAGCTTAGAAATTTCTGCCACTGGGGAAAATTAGTAGAGTGGGTATGTGTTTTCATCCTGGCTGCAGCATACCAGTCAGTGAATTATCTGCATGCAAAACTGGGTGCAAGCCAGTCTGTTATCTCCTGTACTGCTATCATTGAATAGCAGCAAGTAATATCTTTCCATGATTTTCATCTCCAGACTATATTCCCTTCCTCCTTGCACTGATATCTCCTTCCATGCAAGCAAATGGCACCCCCCCATGCCTCCACTCTTCTCCACGTGTCATGAATGGCACCTACCTGTCCTGCAGCCTTCTGAGTTGGGACACCTGTATCTGCAGTTCCCCTGGTAAGTGACCACAAATCACTATTCTCTGTGAGAAAATCTGACTTGAAGTACTCCTTGGGATGGGCATTTATTCACTAAATCCGTCCTTCACCCCCGGGGCAAATATATAATTCCTGCTGTGACTATCTCGCCTGTTAGAAGAGAGAGAATCTGTGGTCCTTTCTGTGCTGTGGTCTCCAATGCTACTCTATGACTGGTGAAAGAGAAGTTTTTCCTAATGTCTTACTTGAATGCTCCTTGCTGCTGTTTAAGTGTGGTGCTTCCCATGCTAATTTCCATAGATGGAGGGAACAGATTATTCCCTTCTTCATTGCAGCAACCTGTTATGTCCTCAGACTGTTACCGTGTTTTCCCTCTTTTAGGCTTAACAACCTCAATTCTTTCAGGCTTTTCTTACAGGTCATGTTTTCTAGACCCCGGAAGATTTTCACTAGAGATAGTTCAGGAAACGACAACTAATGCAAGCCACATTGTAGTAACACTTCCAAAACTAAACTTTCACCAGGCTTTCCTAACGATGGGCAGAGCAAAGGATTACTCTGTGTATATTACAAGTTTTGCCAGTATTTCTGGAACCCAGCACCATGTTTTCCTGCTTTACAACACCATGAAATACTGATTCTCACATGGTTTGTCATGAACGTGTAGTCTCCATCCCTTTTCTACAGAAATGTCCCTTGTCAGTTGCTCCTTGTTGTGCATTTGTGTCTAATGAATTCTGCCTGAATGTCACATCTTGCACTTGCCCCACTGAATATCATCCCATTTTTCCAGACCATTTCTGCAATTTGTTGAAACTGATTTGAATTTTTATCCTACCCAGTAGTGAACATCCCCTGCCCCCACCCTGCACCCTACTTTCACTTAACACATACTTTTTAGTCTTGCAAACTGTTTAATATCATATTGAAAAGATCTGGTTCCAGAGCTGATCCCTGTCAAAACCCAGTCAGTACAGCTTTCTAGTTTTGACAGTCAACCACTGAAAGCTACTCTCCAAGTATAGTTTTCTATTAGTGAACTTCCTGTGCTAGACTACTAATCTTTGCAAGTCATTCTGACAGTTAAGACAACTATAATTGCACTTTTACTCCAAAAGCAAGACTTGTCCCTAATTTCAGGAAAGTGCCAAGAATGCCCAGTATTCAAAGCTAACTGATAATACATTAAATATTTAAATGAATATGAGTTTAACTTCAGTAGCTGTTCGATTGAGCTGTTGTGGAGCCTCAGAGCATCATTGAGGTTTGTGGGTTACTGATCTACAAGAGATAGCGTATCTGTAATTTGCAATATGGATAAATAATGTGTGACTAATGACTTCATTTTTAAGCATGCTCAGAGGATAAGCTGGAGACCTGATTTTCAAGATTACGGCTAAGTGAGACTGAAAAGAAATGTGAATATAAAAGACCTGTATTCTGCTAAAAATCAAACTCCCTGTGTAGTTAGTCATGAATAGACTAGTAACCATAACATTTGGAAGAAATATGTAACAGCTTCTATATGTGTTACAAAATAGCTCTTGATATATGTGCAGAAACATATTTTATCCTTAATTTAAAAAACACATGTTGTTGTGCATAATCCTTTCTATTCACCCTTGTGAATATTACTGAGGTAAAATATTCTGTTTGAATCAGCATTACATTACAAAACAATGTGTCAAACTTAAAACCTCAGTAAGTAGATTTTTTTTTTTTTTTGTCCCTCAGAATATACCTTGCCTATGAAGAACCATTTTTCAGGAATGTCAGCCCTTACAATTTTCCAAATTTTCAACTTTTCATCCACAGACAGTTTGAAAAACATTAAAGTGAGTGGTGTAGGAAAGTGAAATAAAAATATCGCAGATGCAGGCATGAAATTTGGAATAGTTTATTTAGGAGTCAAAGAAGTAAGCTGCACTGGAAAGATAAGGGGGAAAAAACAAACAAACAAACAATAACAACAACAAAAAAACAGATGGTCGAGCTGGACTGAATAGGTGATCTTCACCAGTCCTCTTTCTATTAAGCAGGTTAAGTGGGAAGTACTGAGATGCTGTGGTGACCAGTGCAGAATAAAGCCTTAACCTAGACAAAGAGATTTTGTATAAGCATCTTCTGAATGGTGTAAATGACTTAGGAGCATATGTTTAATTTTCTATGGTAAAATAGCTCCTTGTGAATATGGCAGCTGTAAGGTTAGTGGTCTTAAGTGACTTTTGGAAATGGAAATAACTTAGAGACTTTAAAAAAGTACTCCACACTTAATTAAAATGTAAATAGACTTGAGCAAATGGTTAAGGAAGGATAGACAAGAAGAAGTACCAGACCTATTTTCTTTTTGGAACAACAGCAGTGTTTCCTACATACTGAAATATTTCTACTTCATATTTTATCTAAAAGGTTTACTACGGAATATGTAATGTTTTCTTTCAGGTGATTTGTAGCAAAGATATAAACCATTTTGTACAGAGGATATGGGTTGATTTCTGTTCCTTTAACTCTCCTGCTAAGTCTTAATGAATAAAGCTTAACTTTTTAATGGTGGGCAAAGATGTTACCAGCCCCCACCTTGCTTAGAATTGCAGTAGGAGATGGGCATGTAACACACAGGCTCTTCAGGAATCCTGGCACTGATGGAATGCCTGTGGAAATGCTGAGGTCTGCTTCTTTGAAGGGGTAGATGGGTTAGATTTCAAAAAGCAGCTGGATTGTCCTTACAAGTTGGAGGCTTTCAGAGGAAGAAGGTAGGCCTTTGAAGACTCGTGTTGTTTATTGCACAAAACTGCCACCGTGGGTCGTTGCTTATGGAACTTCTCACTTCAGTTCTCTGCTCTTCCTGCCCCATGAATCTTCATATTTCTTTCCCTCTGTGCCTCAAGTGAAAAAGCAGATGTTATGCTCTAAATCTTGTTATTTCAAGATTTCTGCTAGAGCAACGTTAAAGATGAGACTGAAATTGCAATGTAGCCAGAATATTCCTCTTTCTGCTCTTCAGGAGTTCTGGTCTCTCTGTGGCAGTGCTCCCTGCAGGTGCTGCACCCATCAGCCACCCTAGGGGAAGACAAGGCTGCAAAGCGCAATTGCCAAGGAAGAGCTCGTCCCCCTCAGTGAACAGGAGACAAAGAGGTTTATGGGTTCATTACCGCCATCACGCAAACCGTAGGTCCTTTGCTTTCAGAAGTAGACCCATTACAGAAGGTAATACCTGAACTGCTCTCATGGCAGGAAAAAAGTTTTCTCATACTTTGGGGCGACACTTGTACCCCTCTTGGTACAGAGATGCAGAGTTGTTGGAAGATGTTGTTCACAGGTGTTGAAAGGCCCCAGGCTGGTCGGGGCTGTTAGGGCTTGTTGGTGCCCTCAAGGCCCTGGCAAGGGATACAGAGCTAAGATATGCTCAGCGATGCCATGTTTTGCAATGTAGGGTAGTGGCTAAATTCCAGTTTGCAGAATCACGGCAGGATGGATTTGACTGTTACATGATCCCACCACAGCTCACAGATACCTAAATGTGGGCATCCCAAACACAGAGGTATTCCAAACTAATGGCACAGTGGAAAACCTTGGTGCTAGGTGTCTTCTTGCCCAAAGGAAGGTTGAGCTACACACGCTGGCATTACAGATTACTCAGCCCCACTTTTCCATTCTGGCACAGAAATAGCTCTCCTTCCCTTATTTCTTCCCCACATTCATTTCAGTACTGCATTTCAAACGGACCTGAGCTTCCAAAAATACATCCAGGTCTCAAAACCAATACTAATCTATTTACTTCTAAAGCTCCCATTTCTCCCTGCCCCTAAATTCCTCTATGTAAATACAGGTGTTTTCATGTTTTCCTCCCTTCTCCCACCATTATGATTTCTTGTGAAATAAAAGTACATTTGCTAGGGTGAACAGTAGTTTCCCGGTCACCTGTGGTATTGAACTTGAGTTAACAATACACTGACAAATCAGAATTTCCTATATCTCCCAAACAAGACATGATGCCAAAAGCAATATAAGGAAAATGCAGTACTTCTGAAAGAGGACTCACTTTGGTATGTGATATGAAGGACAATATCTTTAAAAGTAGCAAAACACAGATAAGATTAATTTACTCATTTCTTGGGAATTGTCCTTTCACAGAAAAGGAAAGTTCATGCTAAGGTTTTGAATGCTCTGGGATAAAGTCAATACTCCCACCTACTGGTCTCATCTAAGAAAGTTTTCTCTTTTTTGCTTTTTCCTCCTTTCATTTTTCTTTTTTTTCCCTCTTTTTCTTTTTCTTTTTCTTTTTCTTTTTCTTTTTCTTTTTCTTTTTCTTTTTCTTTTTCTTTTTCTGCTTCTTTTTCTTTGTCTTTTTCTTTTTCTTCTTTTTTCTGTTTCTTGTTTTGTCTTTTTTCTTCTATTTCTTTCTTCTTCTTCTTTCCTTTTTTTTCCCTTTCCCTTTTCCTGTTTCTTTTCCTGTTTTTGTTTTTGTTTTTTTCCTTTTTGTATTCCTTTTCCTTTTTTTCTTTCTCTTTTCAGATTGAAGTTCCTGTTTTCCATCAAAGGTTCTACATATTCATAGAGGCAAAAGTAACTGCCCTGGCAAAAACATAGTACTGGAAAATACACATCCTCAGAATGAGGTATTTGTTCTTTTCTGACACCTGTGAGATAGTTTACAGGTGACTTCCCATTGTGAGTAGAGCAGCTTTCATCCTGTCATTGCATTCTGATAAAACAAGTTAAAGCACGGAACTGATAATGTCTTCACAATAAGATGCATCATCCTTTGGCTCATTTTTCCAAAATCACTCCATTATACTGAAAATCCTGCTTACCATTCACTGTAAGTAAGGTAAATAATATAATTTGAGGAATTTATTTATTATTCATTCAGTGACAGCCACGATCTCCCGTGCTTTCTAGATCATGGTTCCACTGTGGCTCTCATTTGTTCCTAAGGATTATTTGCAAATTTGAGTAACACACTCTGCCTGAGGAAGGCTGGCAGAACACAGACCCCAACCAATCTTATTTACTTATTTGACCCCTTATTTGACCCTGGTGACTTTGTTTTCTCTTGCAGGTAGACACATCTCATGTAAACACGGGCTATAAAGAGTGTAAGGCACCACAGAAATTATTTGCTCCAGGTACCTCAGAATCATCTGTTATGAATATGTGCACATTCGTGATGTTGCTAGTTGTCCCAGCTGAAAGACAGTGAGTAATTCTTACAAAGAAGCTCAGCTCAGCGGAAATCCATTTTGCTAAGTAATCCTTACATGTGCAGGATAGCTCCTACACACCTTCTTAGGTACTGTTCTAATTTTTTGCATACAGTAATTCTTCTGTGTTTTGATTTTCTTCACTTTTGGTCTGAAAGCCAGTAAAAATACTGAGATACTCTTTACATGAGGGAAACACAGTATTTTACCTCAAAGCACTTCAACTATTTTCACTCTTATTTCCCATGTTTGTAACTCTTTCAAGATTACAGATTATTTTTAGAATTGTGAGAGGAGAAACAGAAACAAGGTTCAAAAAAGACCTGATCATTTGTTTATAATTTAATGGTAACTACTATAAATGTCTCCCTATTATTATTCATGTTACATAGCGCCTATGGGCTCCAACCAGGAAGCACAAGGGGATGAAATGACTTGCCCAGATTTGCACTGCAGCCAGAGCCAAACCAGAGGCAGAACCCGCAGCTCCGTCTCAGACTTCTAGCCTAACCCTCAGACCGTGCTACTCCCCTCCCAGCCAAGAAGCACATTTCCATATATTTACCATAGGCCTTAATAGCTGGTCACGTGAAACCAGCCATGCTTTGGTTAATGAACACGTTCAGAGCTGAGTGGTGATGCCTAATAAACTGTTTCATTTTGAGTACTTCACTGGCTGTAGAAGGTGGCTTACTCACCTAAGAGCCTGATTTGCACCATCTTTTAAGCATCTACATGCACATAAGACCATTGACTGGGATTTTCAGAAGTACCTCCCTGTTTCACTCCTCCGGGATATTCATTCTGCAGGTTTGGGCAGCTCAGTGCTTTTCACAGTCTGTCTCTAACACAGGGACTGGTGTTTTTACAGGGAAGAGAGGCAAAAAGGGGGCCTCCATATCACAAGGATGGTTCACATCCTGTGCCTGGGCAGAGTGGGGCTGCTATGCTCCTGCATACCTCCCCATCTCCTTTACCTCGTGGCTGCCCTCAATGCTAGCTTCAACTCTGCTAGAATTGCAAAGATCCATGTTTTGGCAAGGTTATGCCATCTACAGTTTGCTATGTGTGGGCTGTTCTGACGTGCTTTGAAATTCTAACCATTCTATTTCCTGTTGAACAATCCTGTTACATGCTGACTCGTTGGGTGGATCAGGCAGACTGCTCTTCTTCCATCTCCACCAAAGTCCTGGTTTGGCTTTTAAAGGCCTGAATAAATACTGCATGTAGGATGTGATGTCCTTGTTTCATATTGCCAGTCGTGGGAGATGAAACAACCTGCAGGAAGTGCTCAGCAGTTCGTAGGCTCCAGTACTTCTTGTCTAAATGCAAAGTGCATTTGGTGACAATGCCTGTGCAAATGCAATGTCACACACTCATGTGGATTTACCCTCTAGTTCCCACTTCTACAGGAAAAGAGATATCAGCCCACCATTGCATGTGTTATGATATTATGGCTTCTTCTCACTGAAGTGCTAGTTTTGTTTTGATGCAACAGTGACATGAATTGTTCTTTAATATCCCTGCTGTTTTTAATAACCATTTGGATGCCAGTCTTTTGAAGACCCAATAGAAGTGGTCCGATTGTCCCCCAAAAATCCCTAACCTGGCTGAACATTAAAATTACCAGCAAAATAAAAGTCTTCAACCTTGTCAACAAGCAAAACTTTCCATACCTCTGTTGGTGTCTGTAACTCCATTGGTACATACGCATTGGGCGTAAACAGGGGCTGTGGGTTCAGGCTGCTGAGCACACCCAAGAGCAGGGAGTTTGTAGAAATAACATATGGGCAGTAAAGTGCTCCATGATGAAAGGTATCTTAAAGGCAAAATATTTTGTTTTATTGGATAGTCCTCCAGCTGTATTAATAAAATACTGGTTAGAAATGTTTATACATATAAGATTTATCATGGTGAGATTGATTCCAAACTTAGGTTTATTATGCAAGAAAATGAGGAGAAATCAGTCATGCTGTCAATCCAAATCCATTTCCCAGCGTTTTTATTTTTTTGAACCAGACAGCCCCCTAGAAATGCACATTTCTTAACCAGAAATTTCCTTCATAACAATTTGAGGCCCAACATCATCACCTGTTTTTTTGATGTTGTGAAAAACTCCAATACTTCTGGCCCATCTCCTGTGGTAGTTCAATTGAAAGGGAATCCCTGGCACTTTTCAAAAGAAAGACGCTTGCCCGGCAATGCTGTCTCATTCAAGGAAACACAATAAAAGTCCTTAGGGTGGAATATTGCTGTACAGTTGGCCTCCCTACTCTTCTGCTGTACAACAAGCTTTTAGTTCAGTACTTTGAAAAAGAAATATATGTTGAGATATGTATATTCCACCGCAAACCTTTCTTTGTGAAACCACAAGGGTTTTTTTTGCATTTAACTGCCAGAACCCAGGAAAAACTTTCCTGGTTCAAGGAAATCCAGACTTTACAGTACAAGCATGCACAGATATGGGTCACAAACAACTTTAACTTAGTCTTTCATTGACTTTTTGGAATAATTGATGCACTACCATACTTGTGGTTCTGTATGAAATATAGCCATTTTTATAGACATATATTTTTTTTTCATAACCCTCCTGGTTTCAGTGAATCTAAATTACTATGTTTTTGCTTATAGATTTTAGGTATAACTACTGGGGCTATCTTGAGATGGCAAGTCAATTGACATTGAAATGCTAAAACAACCTGGAGGAAAAAAAAAAACATTTGAAAATATTATTCTTTTTCAAAAATCTGCCCAGTTCTAAAAATCTTTGATTGCATATATTCTTTTAGAAATGTTAAACAGAAAAGAGTAGAGACAGTGAAGTTAATTGCTGGAACTGACATATATGAAATTGTTTAGTCTTGAATCTGACAAGGATGTCCATCAGCTTTCAGTAAACAAACATGGTGGGTATTATTTCTAGACAGGATACGTCAAGTTTTATGCGTGCAGGCGTCTGCGAGGGCTCATTCGTCAAACTGGATAAGGTGTAAAAGGCTTTAATGACCTCCTAAATCTCCTGCTCTAGCTGTCATGGCAGGATGCCTTCCAAGGTCAGTCACCCAAATAAGCAGGTTCACTTGTATTGTAAACAACCATAGATCAGACTGAATGATAATCGACGGTGGACCCTGGAGCAGAGCTATATTTATTACAACACTTTCTTGTCAGGGCGGTGCAGGTCAGCTGTGTTTGCTCATGGACATACTAGACTTGAGTTTTCCTGAGTCTCTGCATCTTTTACAGTGGTCTTGTTTTCCCATTGTATTTTCTGTCTGGACAGGATGTTCTACCAAAGGAAGTGCTGCTTGTGGAAAAGGCGTCAATTAGTTATCCAACTGAACCTCATTGCTACTAACTACCTGGCAGGCACGAGGTTGATTTATTTATTTGGATATGAGCTTATATTTGTTTTATTGCTTTGCCACATAAGTAAAGCAGTAAGGCTTAAAAGTTGCTGACTAAAGCAGGCAGCTATGCAAATTTCCATTTGCACAATATATCATTAGCTATTTGTTTTATATATGATTTTTGAATGGAAGAAACATTTAAAAGGGCATGGCTGTTCAACGAGGTTAATTAATTGCTGTGTTGGCAGACAGCTTTGTTTGAGAAGGCCGGGATGCTGTAATCATCTGAGACTTTCAAGGTTTTGTTGAGGAAACAAGTCATCAAAAAAATACAGGATTTTTAATAAAGCGTCTGATAAATAAAAGGGGCGTGTGTGTGTGTGCAGAATCTTCTTAGAAATCTACTGTAAATACTAGTAATCAGGAATATGATACATGAAAACACATACATGTTTTGGGTTCATTTCCTCAGAATAATCTATTCCAATGTGTATGAAAGCAAACATTAGAATACCACAGGCAGCTTTTAAAAGACCTCTTGGTCCCTGGGCAGAGTTCTGGAAAGCAAGGGGAAGCTCTGCTTGATCACACAGCATGTGTTATGAACTGCATTTGATTTTATGGCTTTCCAAAAAGCTGTCCAAAAAGGAGGTGTTTTTTTTTTTTTTTTCTCCTTTTGCAAAGGGGTCTCAGCCATCTTAGCGTATGTTTTTCCTCACCCAGTTGACCCAGGCCAGGGAGATATTTGCCAAGAGGGTAAGCGGCTCCCAGAGACAGTGACTGGAGTGCAGAGCTGGCTGGTCCAATTTGGAATATTTGGGCTTTTGCTCACCTCTTTCTTCTGGGATCCTCATTTTTTTTTTTTTTTTACTGTGTAAAATTTTCTTCCACCCTTCTTTTTTCCTTTATTACTGCAGCAGCTGAATTTGTCCCTCTACCATGGTATTGGCAATACAAAAAAGCTTCTTCTAAGATGGCAGCTCTACATACACTTCTCAAGCATTTGAGAAAATAAGTGGAAACATGATAAGCAGGCAACACTATTTGAAAGCCCACACCTACTGCAACTGCTCCGAGACGCCAGATCCTTTTTGAGATAACCAAGATCCATAAAACTGGAGTGGGATCTCCACCCAAGTGAGTCTCTGTGGAGGGGTGTTATTAACTGGTCCCTACAAAATTCACCCATGCCTTTGACGGTATAGAAAGAGAGATTTCACCTGTTACAGAAAACTCGGTACCAGCTTAAATGGAAGCTGATGAAATGCTTGGCGACTTTAACAACAGTATTTGCTCATGGTTGCTGACATGTCGTCTCTCATTACCGCATCCCAGGAACGCCAGTGGCTTCTTATCCTCACATCACCTCTCTCAGATTGGGAGGTTCCCATTTTAAGGGCAGGGCACTGAGGTGCTGGGTACAGCCACATGCATGTGCGTCCCATCGTCACAGTGCCTGTGGTGGCCCAGAAGTGAACACAGACCTCTTGGTACTCACAAGGTTCCATGTGGATCAGACCTTCGTCTCGGGTGTAACGTGAGTGCGGTAATACAACCTCAAGCACCATTCATGGAATGTGTGGAAAAAACAGGCCCACGCTACCACAAATAAAAATGATTTTACTTTCAGAAGGAGTGCCAAATGGAAATATTTTAGAGGATAATTATTTGATATGGCTTCCATTACTCATTTTTTGTTTGTTCTTTTTAAGCAGAGTATATTTAAGAGTTTGTGCAAGTAACTTAACGTGGCTGGAAATTAGGAAAATAAAATGCAATTATTTGGTTTTTTGGCTTTACAACTCACGTTGCAGTTGAAATTTTATCAATGTTTAGGCTTGTTAGAGATCCTCAAATGAAACAAAACTGCTGAGAGTTTTATGATAGACTGCAAAAGCTGCCCTTACTAGAGGCAGTGAAGAGTGTGCAGTTTTGTACATGCTCGAAAGACATGGCAATTCCTGCAACATGGTGTGTCTACTAGGTATTTATAACACCTCAGTGCTGGTCTCCTGAGGCAACTTTTGAATAGCTCTGTTGTTTACTTGGTTCTGATATGTTTATTAAAGTTACGCTCATTTAAAAATTGGAACCAAAGGGAACTTCTTTCCACACAGCTACAGTTGGAAAAAAAAAAAGTGCCAGAAAGTGTGGAACATATCTGTTCCTCTTTGCCACAAAATGTCAGCTTCATCAGCACACACCTTCAAATCACTTTATTATAGTTCTGCGGCATGGGCATGTTGTTTGTCATTTTGTCATTGTTTCATTGCAAAACATTTTCCCTCAAGCCCTATTTGTACCACCTGTGGTTTCGGCAAATTCTGGACTATTCAACAGAAGATTTTATATTCATACCAAGATTTAAATGAAAGTAAGTAATTCTATTCATTTTGCATTGTTGCATCCCAAACGCTTTCAGATGTCTCATGTAATGATATGGACTACTTAAAGGCAATACAGTTTGCTTCCCAAAGATTTATGATGTCTTTAGAAATTATTCAATTCTGATTTTTTTATTTTTTAATTTTTAGTTAAAGCACATTTGGCTTAGGTCTTCAAGAGCAATGACTTTCAGGTAACTGGCCAGACAGCATCACAAGGCTCAGTTTTAAGAGAGCACTCTTTCTCCATACTCTGAAGGTCAAGTTGCTTGGAGGACTCACAAATTCACTAGTCATTGCCCTCTATGGTACATTTATAATGAAGAATCTAAATAAAAATGATCTGTAAATCTGGATTGTTTCCGTAGACTCTTACCAGATTTAAATATGTGTATCATTGTATGATCTGTCTAGTTACAAAGCTCTATACCTCACAATAAGATAAAATCCCATTGTCAGAGTGGGAGGGGTCCTCCTGCTGTTAAGGTCACTTTAAAAAATTCCCGCTGGTGTTGGTGGTGCATATTTAGATCCCCAAACACTCTTCACAGTCACCTGAAACAGCTCACTTGTGCTATTGAGAATGACACTATTTATGGAAATAGTCCAAAGACTCCTACCCAAAATGTCATGGCTTAGGAATGGAAGTTCAATAAATTGAGCTCAGCTTGGGATCTGGGAACGGGAATTTGGGCACCCAATAAAGCCAATCTTGGACAAAAAAAAAAAAAAA
>VXAL01014339.1:0-23631 GCA_013399475.1 Chauna torquata | reverse complement strand
AAAAAAAAAAAAAAAATCAATGGATCCTACTTCAGCTAGGCATACAGATTGTGTAAATCTGCATGCTGTGTCTTCTGGATACCTGTGTTTGTTACCCTTGAAGAGTACAGGCACAGGAAGCCAAATACAGAACGCTAGCCTTCCTCTTCTGGATGTAGCAGTCTTATGCACTAGTATTGTATCTTGATATTAAGTTCTTTATATTACTTAAAATGCCCAGGAAGAAGACAGTTTCCTAACACCTTCTTTTGAAAAGTAAGGAAACAGATCTGTCACCCAGTGCCTGACAAGCTGAAGTTTTGTTCTGGAACTATTTATTGAATATACAATGCTCTGCAACTATAATCTCTCATAGGAAGAAATATAACACACACAGACTCTTCTCTGCCTGCAGTTCTCAAACACAACCAAAAACGAATGCATCCTGCTCCCTGGAGGCTGGATAGCAGGTATTGGACTCTGGGTTCTTACAAACGCCTGGTGTAACACAGGCAATGCATGCGTGCTCGTATATGCATGCACACATAGAAACATAGAATGTTCCGAGTTGGAAGGGACCCACAAGCATCATCGAGTCCAACTCCTGCCTCCACACAAGTCTACCCAAAAATTCAGACCATGTGACTGAGAGCACGGTCTAAACGCTTCTTAAACTCCAACAGGCTTGGTGCCATGACTACTTCCCTGGGGAGCCTGTTCCAGCGCGCGACCACCATGAAAGCATCTCAACTTCCATTGGTTGCTTTGACTTCCTTCATTGTATGCCTTTGCCTTTCTGTCTAGTTGCATTTTCTACACTTGCTTTCTACATGTTCTCTGTTCATGTAAATGGAGTAGATGAAGAGCACAGTGTGATGGCTAATGACGCCTAGAGTAGTGAAAAATTACTAGGTTGCATTTCAGTACATAGGGCTGATGTCCCATGTCTTCTTAGGTAGTTTCCCAAAAATAGCTCAGGGAACTATAAACCATTACAAGATACTGGGAAAAAATTACATAGCGGTTTGTGATGCCAGCAAAACTGAAAGCATGTCATCAGTGTATACTTAGTAGATATTTATAAAATCTGGGAATTTCCACTTTCCTTATTTCATAACATATTTGTCTTTCTGAGCACCTCATGACTGAATGTTAAACACCACAACTTGCTGAAGAATATTTAGTGTAAGAAAGTTCAATCCCAGCCTGCCACTGCTCACATCTGATTGCAAACTTGTTGCATGACATGGCAGCATGTAGAATGTACCTGAGGTGCTCTGCTGCAGGCTGGGCTCCTCTCATTCACAGATGCATAGGTCCTTTTCATCTTCCCTTCCTGTTCCAGCCTGCTAGTAGGCTGAAGCAATTGTGGATGTAGAACCTTGCTGGGAGAAAAAAAAATTACTCTAATGAACGGTCAATTGAAATTTCCCCCAATCATTGGTCAGTATATTTAAAGAATTACTACAGTAATTATATTTTATGAGCATGAGTCATTTTTCTGTTTTTAAAAAAGTACTTCACTTTACCCATCTCTTTTAGTACATTTCCATTTGGTGTGGTTTGGCTGCATGGAGAAATGCGGCAGCTGGTTACTTGAAAATATTTAACAAAGCGCCAGATTCCTCAGCTCTGGCATACCTGTGGACCACATATATGGACGTAATTGCAAACATCTGTCCACCCACCCATGTAACAGCTAAGAGGAGTCATTTAAGAAAAAGAAGGCTAAAATAGTCAGCTTTTAGGGTGAGGAACTGCAGAACTGCCTATTTGTGTGTTTATTTATTCATAATATATTGCCAACTAATGGTCTTCAGAGACAAATTCCTTTGCCATTTTCACAGGAGGACCATTACAATGCAATACATTGCAGTACCACAATATATACTCACTAAACCAAACAGTGACAGGTTACAACAAAAGCATGAAAATTTTAAGGCCTTGTAATCAGTTAAGGAAGACTTTCTATGGTGTGTGTGAAATCAAGAAGAGGAAAAGAAAAAAGCCTTGGGGATGCATTGGGAAGTGTACACTGGAGCTAGTTGTGTGAAGAAGAACGCAGCTAAAATTTTGTGAAACGATTCAATTACTTTAGCAGTCAAAGCTGAGACTCCAGACTCCAAACTGCCCTCCTCCCTTGCAGTGAATGGTGTACTAGGAGCACTGATGAGTCCTGGCCAGTCCTGGATTGATCTGAACCTCTATCCAAGATCACCATGGCCCAGGCATCCTGAAATCAGTGGGCACCATCAAATTCAACAATGGCAATACTCAGCTCAGTATATTTCCTACCCTCCAAAACTGGTTATATTTATGATCTATATTCAGATCCCCTTCTGGAAATGAGTCTTTCACAGTAGCTTGAATGATCAGAACTAAAGGCCTTGGCTAACATCCTTTGAGCTTTGGGATACTCAGAATCTAGATCCACAGCAACATTTGCTAATTTATATTATACTCGCATCACTTATACTCACTGGCTGTCAAACTGAAACTACCCCTTTCCTGTAACCCACCTTCTCCCCTCTGCCACATATTCAAACAGGGGAATGGTGGATTGGCAAGATGTGGGAGATCTTCAGAACTGGTAGAGACAACAGAGCCAGTACCATCATTCCTCGAGCCATGTGAATGGGATATTTGGAAGTGAGACAATTCTGGGGAGATGACTTGCTCATGCAGGAGCAGGGAGGATGGTGTTGCCTCCTCTAGTCTTTCAGATCTTGGTTCTGTAAACAGGATGCAGAATAGGTAGCTCAGAACAGCTCTGAGGCTACTCTAAATCTCCTGTCATTGGAGCCAAAGTCCTCTTTGCCCAGTTTGTTTTACATACACTGCATATAAACTTTGTACAAGTTAAGAAGATGCTGCTCGCATTTATTTCTTTTAGTGGAAGACTCTTCCTTGTATAACAGTACTGCCCTATAGATCTGACAGACAAGAACTCATGTTAATGCTCCTGAGGCAATTTAAGACCCCGCATTGTCCAACTGCCTACCTTGCCCTGCTACAAGCGACTTCTGCTCCTGCCAAGAAGGCACTGGAACTCCCCAGCCACGTCATAGCAAGGATATTCAAGTCCCTTCATAGTGAGACTTCATCCATACACAAATATTTTAAAGTTAAACCTGAGTGCTCAGTTTACTACACATGCAACCAATCCACTATGAATTACTAAACTAAATACTAAGTTTTTCCTGCCCATTTATTTTCTCCTTCTCTTGTTGTTAAACTCCAGGTTCTCCTGAAAGGAAAGGGACATCTGTCTGAAGAAATTTAGCCTGAGCAAAAAAGAGGTTGAGCACATGGCTTTCCCTGCTATGTCTCAAGGCTCTGTGAAAACCCATACAGGTGAAAAAAGATCCGTCAGTGCAGTGTTACAAGAAGCAGAACATACATTCGCAGCCTGAACAAAAGTTAAATTGAGGATGTGGTGTACAGTATTTGCTCGGACTGATAATTTCTGGCTGGTCAAGGTCTGAACATTTTGAATGGACTTCATCTGGCATTTGGATGTGCCTCACAGTGATTTACAATTGATATGATACTGTGATACCATTACTCGCTGTACAGCTCCACAGGCACATAATATATAAAATCTGCACCATGTTAAAAGGCGAGTTGAAAATCAGCTCCGAGCATTTATTTTGTGGCACAAATTCTAGCTTTTTTCCCAAAGCCAAAATGCTGTCTCCCATCATAAATGCTACACATAAATACTGTATAATGGGAACAAGGTGTCAGCTGGAGGCTTGCAGGCTCTACTTAGCTCTTGATGTTTTTTTCGCGTTTCTTGCCATATAGTGTTGCAGTTGTGCTACCATTAGTCTGACTGAAATGTTATTTTCCAAACAGATGCAGTGAGACCTAGATCTATATCAGACAAGGCATAAGATCTGAGAAAGGATGTGAAAGCCAGGCACAGATTGTTTCTGATTTGATAGCCTATTTCTTTGTAGAACTGAGCTTCCAGGATTGACATTTCTCTTTGTATAGAATGGCAGGACAAACTTTACCATCTCACTCATGGAGAAGTATTGCTAGAAAAAATTCCAGGAGAACAATAATTGCACTGATGCCGCTAGCAAGGATCATGTCCTGAATACAGGCTGGAGCTATTCTTTTCCTCCCTCAGCATTGTTTCAGTTACCTCAGATGCTCGCAATTAATGAAGCAATGAAATCACTGGTCAGTAATATGATGTCAACCATGATTTAATTGTCAGTAACCATTTCATTAATAGATAGATAGGGAACAGAGTCTGTATAATTAACTGTAAACTCTGACATTGAGCTATTGTCTGAAGTCTGTGCCAATTCTCCTAGCATGTGTTGTCCTTTGGAAACTAAACTACAAAGTCACGGCATGAGAAAATAACTGGGTATGAAAAAGTCTGTATTCAGTTAGTGGTTTTGCCACAGATGGAGTATGAGGAAAGCATCTTGCCACACAGAAGAGTGAAATCCAAACACAGACAACGGAAAAGCCTTTTCTCAGTGGGTGAAGGATAGTGCTATGGGAGGTGTCAGCACAGGACATGGACACCATTTCCACAATCACAGAGGACATAGTGCTTCAGAGCTGGCCTATCTTTCTGTCCATCAAGGTTACTAGATAGCCCTCCTATAAAAATTGTTAAACAACTACATAAAGTCAAATGGAAATAACACTATTAGATGCTTCCTTCTGCCTCCAGGTGTGCAGCTCATGAATTAAAAAAGGCAGATCAGAAGGAGTTGTCTCACACCTAACCTGTTTATTGAGTGTGATTCTGACCTCGTTATAATTCTTGGGTAGAGGATGGCCCTAATGAGGAGTGACCAGTGTCCCTGCTGAGCAGATCACACAGAAGTCAACAGTGAGTGTGCTGACATGAATTCAGTGCTGGTGTGGGTGCTGCTGGTTGCCATCCTCTTCACCAGCTCCCCCGGCGGGAGCTGGGCCAGACTCTGGCAGAAGCAGTGGCAGAAATTATTTACCTTTCACCATGCTCACTGCATCCCCTCTGCACTCGGGGGTTGTTAGGATGAGGCCACCCAGTTCAGGGTTCCCTCAAGAGGCAGGTGGCCAAGAGGGACAGGAATAACAACAGCACCGTCACCTGGCAAAAGAAGCACCCAGGAGAGAAGCGTCTGCAACAGGAGGGTGCGGGCTTTTTTCCTGGAGACCTGTCTCGTTGAATTATGGGGCTTTGGGCTGCGTTTTGGTTGTATGGTGAGATAGACACCATAGATGCCTCAGGGAAAAGGCTGCTCCTGAGGGGGGACAAACTGGTTCTTCTGGAGTGTAACCTGTTCCTTGGCTGTGTTACAGGTGCTCTCTGGAAGGAGAGTTTCTGACGAATTATAGAAGGTCAGTTGGGTTTATCATTTGTTCTTTGGGCCTAATATACTTCTCTGAGTAAGAGATGAACATCTCTCTCCATAATTTTTGCCCGTTTTATTCTACACTTGAGTTTGTTCATCTGCTAGTGCTGCTGTTTGTCACTTACTGGGATATTTAGTCACTTGGGAAATAAGGTGTGTAAAGGACCAAATGAATCTCACTAAATCATGGGAAAAAAAAACAAAAACAGCTGCTGTAGAGCAGAGTAAATTCACTGGCTTCAAAAGTGTCCTAAAATATTTTGGGTAGGGTTCAGGACTGAGGAATCTCACAGATGTCTGAGTCCAGTCCTTCACTACGATATCATGCGCTCTCTTTTGCTGTCTCTCAAACTTACCAAGAAGTCTAAGTGTCTAGGAAGGTTTTTTTCTCTGTTATTGCAATATCTGACCTGACTGTTAGAAATCTTTTTTCCAGCCTAAATTCATGGATATTATATCCACATTATTTCCACAGTCTCTTGCGGCAAATCTCTTCAGCCTAATTAGTTCTCTACTAACTGGTGTACCTGAAGAAGTAAAACAACTGCTTCTAGTACATCAGTTATTGGAGTAAATGAATCAACTTCATTTGGGCTGTGTGGCCTCTAGGGAGCAGAGCCACACCATGCCACCACTAGCTGGAGCCCTGGAAGAAATAAAGCTGCATTTCGCTCTGTCAGCTTAGTCCAGCTGTCCCACCTTTCTGTTGATGTGACTGCACAGCTTTCAGTTCTCAAACTAGGTCACTGAGCATTTTTGCCACATTTTCTGTTTGTGTCTACAATCCTCCTTTTGAAATAGGTTCTCTACTTCCTTGTCCATCTTTGTAACCCTGTGCCAGCTTAAATACCTCTTCCCTGAACACAGGTAATTGGAACCATATATTGCACTTCAGATGAAGCCTTGAAATTGTCTTACACCTGTCACAGAAATATTTCACCTGCTGCATCTTAAGATCATGATCACACCCAGCTTGGAGATCACGGTCATTCTACAATTGACTGGTATATCCGGTATGCCTCCTTTTCCTCCATCGCTTCCAGATGTGTTTCTCAAACTAATTCTTGTTATTCATCCTGAAGGGCTGGATTCTGCACTTTGTGCTATTCACTTTCATTCCATTTCCATTACTTCTGTCCTCAGGGCCATCCAATTCTCTCTGCATGGTATTCTAGTCCTCCTCTGAATTGACAGGGCCTTCCAACTTTGTGTCATCAACACATTTCATAAGCCCACTCCTACTTTTTGAGCCAAAACCAGTCCTTCAGGAACTCCATTAATAGCCTATCTCCAGCCCAATACTTCCGCTCTCAACACAGTCTTCTGTCATTTCTGCTTTAACCAGTTTTCTACCCACCTTACAGTTTCTCTAGTAATCCTCCTTTTCCTTAGCTAAGCAGACACTTTCTCACATGGCACCAAACCAACTGTTTTGCTGAAACCCAGAGCACCGTATTTCCTTTGCCTAGAGAAAACAGTCATGTTAAAGAAAACTATTATGTTAGTCTGGCATGACCAGACTATGACCAAACCAGACTGAAAATGGCATTTTCCATTTTCCCACTTATCTTTATTCTTTCCTACAAAATTTATTCTGCAGACTTACATGTTGTTGTAAACTAGATGACCCCAAGATATCCAGAGCACCTTCTCTCTTCTTATCCCATTTTAAAAGATGGATATGATGTTTTCTGTTCTTCAGTCACGTCCTCTGTCTCAAGTGTCCAGGAGACGGTATTTGTAATGAACTGATGATTTCGTATGCCACTTCCCCAGGACTTCTGGTGTGGAGGTTAACCTATTCCCTCCAAAACAAGCTTGATGTGCACTTTTGAGTTCTGCTTCTATCACCATAAGACTCTGGCCATATTGTCTCTCTCTCCGTTGTCAATATCTTTGAGCATAAATAAAAAAAGGCACAGTGTGTCAGTTTTAGGAAAAGTCATAACCATCTTTGTAACCCTATGTATCTCCACCCTGGACTACTGCATGGCAGTTCCCTTTCTTCTTTTGTGCTCAATTCCTATTTACGCAGGTGATTTTTTTTTTTTTTTTTGGTATTAGCTTTATTTCCTGTCTGAGGTCTAACACAGCTTGACTTTTGGCAATTCTTACTTTATTTCTGCACTTTGACCTCCACGATGATGCTTTCTGTGCTGATTAGTCTTTCTTCTCATTCCTTTTAGGCTCTGTGTTATTACCCACGTGATTTTTGAGGTGGATTTTTATTCAGTTCCTTCCTACAAGGTCCCCTCCTACTTGTACCCTTACTTAGGAAACAAGTTACAGATATTTTTTGGACCACTGACTCAAAGAAATTTCAATTTTTAGTAGCTGTTGCTTTTCAGCCTATATCAAGAAGTGAATAATTCCTTTGTGAGGTAATTCATCTTCACATCTTTCATGAATCTATCGTTCTGACTCCCCATCTTATTTCCAACTTTTCCTGATCAGTGTGGAGCTTGAAATACCTGTGGTCCTGTCAGGATTTTTCTCTGTGCCTGTACAGAATTGTGGACTCTGGAGATACGGGACAAAGCCACAGGTAGTAAAAATTGTAATGATAATCTTATAAAAACATATGATTTTTTTTTGTCTGTATACATATATATTCAAATATTTATATTTATAGAGAGAGAATGCATGTTAATGAAAGACTAAAAGTGATCTATCAAACTTAATTATTTAAATGTCATCAACACTACCAAAGTATGGTGATGGATCTTAGCAAATCATTCTACAAATGAAAAACTGAAAGGAAAAGAATCCACACCTCTCACAGCTCACAGAATACAAAAACAAAAACAAAAACAATTTTTTTTTTTCTTAACATTGCCAAGTTGGCCAGGTGGGACTAAAAATACACTTTGAGCAGACCACTGGGATATGAAGTATCATTTTTACACATCTACAGTTAAGAACAAGACCATATTTAAAAAATACCTCTGATAGAGTTACCCAATGTCACACACAATACCCACTCTCAATCATTAGCTTCTACTCTGCCAAAAAGTGAAGATGCGACTGAAATCGTTATTTCTTCTACTTGGCTTGCTGCTGCTCAGAAGTTGAGGGAAAGGGTATCGGACAGCGCTGAGCATGAAAGTGCCCAAGCACTTAACAAGGACCCCGTTATGAGTGATAACATGATAGCAATGAGAATGGTTAATTTTAATTCTTGCTGTTTACGCCTACACCTAATCCAAATTAGAGCAATGGAGAAGGTTTGAACTGTTCTCCTTCTGAAGAGAACTAGCACAGGCTGGCATGCAGCATGCCAAGACCCTAACAAACGTGTACCATTTAAACAGGCATTTTTAGGTAGAAGTGTCTGAGGTGAAATACTGAGCCTCGTCATGCAGGGCTGAAGTCTGCCTGCCCCTCTTCCGGCAGGAGTGAGCCATAGGGAGACAACTTTTAGCATAGCTGATGTCAGGATGGGGCAGAGCTACACTTCTGATGTTCATAAGAGTGCATGGACTACACCCCTTGAGCTGTGCGACGGAGAGGAAGGAGCTTCCTTCCAGGCACACTGTCCAGCTGAGCTGCTTGTGTCTTTTCCAAAGACTGTACTCAGGACACTGCTAGGAGACATCCTGCCTCTCTGCGGCATCGTAACTGAATCATTTTGTGTGCCACAGCATGAAACAGGAGGTCTGGGACAACATTGTGCATAGAATGAGATGTCTACCCCTAGCTAACCTGTGCACTTGCCTGAATCATTGCTTTGGGAAGAAGTTTATGAGTCACTAGATTATGAGTTCCAGATTCCTATCAGTAGCTGCTTTATAGCACCCCATGTCACCCTGACCATGTTATGTCACAAAATTCCCCCTTAGTTAGGCAAAACATTATCTTATCTGAAAGGAAGTAAAACAGGCTTTATAAAAATGGATACTGACTACAAGGCAGCACTTTTTCAGACGAATTTTAAAAGCACAAATAGAAGTTCGGCTCTTGAGCCTATGGCAGTTTTTTGCTTCCCTACCCCTATTGTTTTTTTGCTTCCTGAGTGTGTGCTTTCTTTTTTTCCTTCTCTGAACATGGAAGGAGAAACAGCACAGACAATACAGTAATTTTTTGCTCTATCATTATACAGAAATACTATTTTTTTATTGCACCCACGATATAAAAAAAAAAAAAAGCACCTTGGAGCTCTGACAGCAGCAGCTATATAAACTTCAGAGAGGTTGCTGCCCTGGATCACTCTATGGAGAAGTGTGCTTGAGTGTGTGTTTTGGGTTTTCTATCTTTTTGTCTCTTTCTCTGTTGACTACACAGGGAGCCAGAGTAGACAGATGCCAAAATTAGGACACTAAAAATATTCATGGATGTGTCCACCACCCACTGAAATTAGTCAGAGAAACTTGAGTGCCTCCCTGTTTAGAGATAAATTAAGTGTGCTTGTAATTTAAGCATGTTAATTCAAATCTATGGCAAGAAAAGTTTGTGTTGATTCTGCTCCCAGGCAACCTCCTACAAAAATGCAAACTAATCGCCTTGACTGGGTCCTGGGATAATGATTTGGACTCAGGAAGTCAGTTTTGTGGTAAAGGAAAACATCAGATTCTGCACAGTTTGAAGCTGTCTGCATGCACCCAGCCAACCCACGTGTCACATGTTTTCTGGCTGTGGAAAGCCAGCACTGAGCTGCCACGCAGTACAGATGGCATGGAGCAACTCAGTGACAGGTGCCTCTTATGTCTGATGCAACTTAAGCAGAACATGTGCTCTTTCCGTGTTGCAAGGGACCAGTTTATGCAATGATGCATTCACTCTCAAATGATGTCTGAAAGCGGGGCAAAGAAGCCTGACCATTACTTATCTATCCATATTTCTGACTTTATTCCTCTAAGCTTTTGATCACTTTCAAAGGCTGCTGGGTTCAATACATTGCCAGCGTAATTCCTTTAAATTTTAGGAAACGTTGGAAGAAAGCAATGACTGCCAAATATTTTTAATTTGTCAGGGATCATCCTAAATCCATGCCGTGAACTGGAGCACAGTTTTTTTTTGTTCAGAGCATTGCATCAGCAGAACCGGGGCATGTGCGGATACACCTTATGCACTCAACATACAGCCATCTCCCTGTGGTGGTTTCACTCTGACGCAGAGATGAACTCCAGCACAACCACTCTCTCACTACCCCTCCTCAAAGGGAGACGGGGGGGTAAGAAATTTTGATGGGAAAGAAAAAGGAGATAAGGATAATTTAATTAAAGGGGAAGGAGAGAATAAAAAAACAAGCAAAGGTCATGTGGAAGCAGACAGAGAAAACAATTATTCTCTACTTCCCACCAACAAGTGGTGTTTGGCTACATCCTGGGAAGCAGGGCCTCAACACGTGTAGCGGTTGTTCGGGAGGACAGACGTCTTCATAACGAGAGCCCCCCCTTCTCCTTCCCCTCTCCCAGCTCTTGTTGCTGAGTGTGACACCACACGGTGTGGGATATCCCTTTGGTGGGTTCAGGTCAGCTGCCCTGGTGATGTCCCCTCCCAGCTGCTGCCCACCCCCAGCCCACTGGGTCTGGCGGCTTGGAGAGCATCCTGGTGCTGTGCCAGCACCGCTGGGCGATAGACACAACACTGGTGTGATATCGGTGCTGCTCTAGCTACAAGTACAGAGCACAGCACTGTATTAGCTGCTGTGGGGAAAGTTAACTCCATCCCAGCCAGCCCCAGTACACTCCCAAGCGCCTCTGATGCTCAAAAGGTTTCAGCACCCATTTTTTCTCACCTAAAGGGTGGAATAAATTTTGCCTCTCATCTGGCTTTAATTTTGGGCAGTGTTAGGACAAGCAGAACCTCCAGTAGTGTAGTGAGGAATTGGCTAGAAATATCCCTGTCGCGGCCAGGACACTACCCTCCCGGAGATCGGTTTGCCACAGCACAGATGTAGTGTGCAGCTGATGCAAAGCACTCTTTGAAATGTGGAAACATCCAGCATTTTTGCATGGCAGCCAAGATAAGCCTTTGCTTCTGCCACTTTGCTGGGATCCACCCTGTGGAACTGATGCGAGGCTTTAGCTCAAGTTGTGGAATGAGTCCACAGAGTCCCAGTGCTGGTCTGAGATGTACCCACATCACTCTACTGAGACAACATGCCTGAACAGGTGTAAGCCCGAGAAGGATTGCAAACCAGCGTTAAACCAGCATTTCAAACCCAAGGCTTTATTTTATCCCGTGTTTTCCTTTTATGGCCCCATTTTGCAAGATGCAGAGCCACTTCGGTTGTGATCGGATTCAGTCACCGTGCGCAGAGCTCAGTGTGGCACTGGGACTTGAGTTAGGACCTCGTACTCCTGGGCCCTGGGCCCTAAGGCTGTCCAAAAAAATCCTCAGGGAGAGCTTTGTAAATGCTTAGTATTCAGCTTAGGTGCCAGAGTTTTACAAAGTGCTCATTATAAATCTTGTGGAAAATCTGACAGCGTTGAGAAGTGTCTGAACTGGAGCAGATCTTTTCTAGAAGCTGGATTTCCAGTATGCAATGAACTGCTCTATTTTCAATTCCCTATTTTAGGATACCAGATTTTTATCAGTCAGTTGGTAGCCAATTAACAGTTTAAAAAAAAAAAACAGATACCCCACCTACCCCACCCTTCCAGCTAACTGAAACAGCAACAATTTTTTTTCCTTCATATGACATGTCAAGTGGACAGCATCTTGCTGGCCAAAAACATAAACACTAACTCACCCCCATAATTTTATTAGACTAAAATAAAACCATATGATGTTTCTGTATCAGTGCCTGAAAAATTAGTTCACTAGATTCTGGCGATATAATGTGTCCCCAACACTTTTGCTCATACACATATAAAGTCCAATGAAAAATGGAGAAAGCTATTTTCAAGGAATAGCTGGAAAGCAGTTCCCCCAGAACAGAAGTTACCTCAGCTGTTTGCCATTACTGCCACTGATGATAACTCAGAATATGTTCAAAATGTAGAGTATACAATAAACTACATTTTATAGGTGTTATTCAATAGCCAGTGAAGTAAACGAAAAGACTCAGATTAAGTTCAGTGGATTTTGGAGCTGTCTGTGCTTAACACCTCGTGTTGTAGTCACACGTTCAAACACTACCGACATTGTGTATCACACACAAAGTTAGAAATGGTGCTCCCTAGTTTTAGGAATAGCTGTACAGGCAAGGTAACATCTACCCAGAAGACAATTGCTTCCATCTGTTTAAAAGAACAACATTGCTTAGTTATAGTTACATACTTTTATAAGAAGAATAGCAGCAGAAATATATGAATTCTGGCTTCAGTGCTATTTCCCTAAACTACTGTTATTCAGCAGAGTTTGATTTTTCCAGGCAACGGAGCAAAATATAAATTACCTACAAAACCTGCTGTCCCAACTAGCACATTTGAAAATAAAATATAATGATTTATGTAGTATCTTGTCTTTGAGGGATCTCAAAATATTTTACAAATGAGAATGACCCTGAAGTATCCTCTGTTGTTACCTGCGTTCCATGGAGCGGGTGTGCGGCGCTTGCTCTGTTGAGCTACTTGCCACGTCTGACAAGCAGAGCCAGGAGCAGGGGCTGTAATGGCATTGTCTTATTGAATTTTTCTTCCGTGGTATTGCCTATCGCTCTCAGCAGGTTCTGCTAATGCTCGGAGCCTTGTAGAGCGTGCCAACAGGTGACATCTCTTACTATAGACCCTATCTACTATAGTTAGAAGCAGCTGCTTGTGCACAACACCTTAAAATTAAAAAAATCACAAAACTCAGTGAGACTGACAGGTCTGGAACAAAAGCCTTCAGTGCCCAAGCTTAGGAGACACCTTGTAACTGCCAGTTCCCATATCCCATAGGTGAGGCACTGGATGGCAGCACCGCACACAACTGCCACACAAGACAATGAAGGCAGGGTAGGGTTTCAAGCCGTAAGGCTTGGCAACGGAGGATGGGGTTGGAATAAGCCAGGTCTGAAGCATGTGGGCACACAGGTATGGAGGCCGAGCACCCCAGCTCTGATAGTTGGGTAGCTGTGGGGTCTGTTGTATGTCCACAGAGCATCCACCGAGTCTCCTCAGCTCTGCCTTTGGCAAACCACTTGCTCCTCATCCTTCCCCCGCCTGGTGCCCATCCAACCAACACATGCATGTGCACATGTGAGTATGCACACGCAGGCATCCCACTGCTTGCCTGTCTTGTTCACTAACTTCCAGCATGGAGAAGCCAATCCGCAGTGAGTGCATGGACTGCAGCAAACTGTTTCTTTGCACTGCTTCTCTGGGACTTTTAGTCCTCTGAATCCAGGACCTACTGACTGAACTGTATCTCAGCAGTTACAACATGCTGCCTACTGGCTCCCCATGAGTGATTGACTGGTGCTGTGCCTTGAAGGTTAAGTGGCAGAGAGGATGAGAAATGTCCTGTGGCTCTCCACACAGCCATGTGTGGCCGTGCCATCAAGCAGCAAACCCATGTGCTTTTTAAAGTGAAAGGTTATTCCCAGTTCTCTGTATTTAGCTCATTAAATGCCTGTGGGTTTTATTTAGAGAATATGTGGGATTGCTGCACATTGATTTGTCTGCAATTTGCAGTTAAGGAAATGCTAGTGTGATCTGCACACACTGCTTCACGCTGGCTCTGATGACATCTCTGTGCATCTGTTTTGCCTACACATTCTCAGACACCACTGGCTTCCATGTGAAATGACTGATGTGATATTTAAGTAAGTATGAGAAAACCATCAGACTTCTGGTTTCAAAATGCATCTGAGACAAATAAGAAGTTGAAGAATTCAGGAGAATTTATAGGCTATAAAATGAAACATATCTGGACATTTTCTGAGCCAAGAAGATACAAGACAGAAGATATTGACAAGAAACAACTATTTAGGACTTTCATTCATAAAAAAATATTCAGTAATATAATCACAGCCAAAAGAAACCTACACATTTTTTCACTGCAATTATTTTAAACACAGTACGTCATTTTTCTCAGCCTGATATTTGGCACCAGGATAGAATTGTACTTGAAATGAAGCAGTAAAACACAATTAGCCATTTTATGTAGCAATGGTAGTTTCAAATCCTTTCAGCTCTAGTAAAAAGTTGTAGACTTTTTGAATCAACAATGAATCACAGATTAAGATGCCTACCAGAAACAAATACCAGCTCTATATTTTAACAAGTAACATTTGGTATTGTAGCCTCTCTGCCTGTTCTTTGTTCTCCTCTTTACCCCTTCACTCCATCAAAAGAGTTGATTTATGCCACCATGGTCAAAACTTCATTACCTGCTATTTAACCCAGTGGAAATAAACCCTGTCTTGAGCAATCTGGAATATGTGAAAAATTAGAAGTTTGCTTTTTGATCTTTTACTTTTGGATATTGAACAGAAATGCCTTTTCTTTTCCTTCATAAGCAGCTACCTTGATTTTTTTTTTTTTTCATTTCTTTCAGCAGCAAGAAATGGAAGATTAAAGAAAAGGGATATGGTTTATAAAACTTTTTTCCACAGGCGTGCCCTATATGACAGACTGTGTCCCTGGAACACCTTGGCTCAAATGTAGTAGCTGTGGGTGTGGTGATTATTTCCTGGCACAAGGAGGGATTTCAGGAAAGCACTGACTCTGCTTTCTCCACCCAGGCAGGTTCCTGACCTCTACTTACAAGTGACAAGAGCCCTCGTGTGCATAAATCCTACAGGATCCTTAAGGCAAAACCACTCACAGTGTTTGCATTGTGGGACTGTTCCCTTGAAAATACAAATGTATGCGCAGTGTGCCTGAGGGTACCCAGTTTTGAATTATAGAGTGGCTTGTGAGCAGTTGTGGCATTGGGTTTGAAGATACTCCCCCTGCCTCCCTCCCCACTTCCCACTTCTTATTTTAAATTCAGCTTTTCAAAAGCTTGTTACCGAAAATACTCTGATAGATTCGTGGTGGTGCTGACAAGCAATAGCTTTGCAAAAGAGAATGAAAGATCACTTTATAGACTTCAACTTCTTCCTGGAATTGCTGCTTTTTTCCTTTCACTTTTTTCTTTCTTGGCAGATATATTTTAAAAAGAAAAAGCCTGTATTAATTTACTGCTATGTGGGGCTGTTAGATGGGTAGCCACAGAGATCAAAGCGTTCTCTCCTCTGAACAGGTATGGCATGGAAAGTGCCAATTCCCTGTTTTCTAAGTTTAAGCCCTGCTCTGAGGGTGTACATTTGTTGGGCAAGACCTTCCACAGCCAAGGCTGAAGAGAGTCTGAACTAGAAAAAGTCATGCTGTATAGGGAGAATGGACACAGGAGCTGTGTGTCCAGATTGGGGTTAGATATGGGGCTTCTAAGTGATAATGAGCTAATTCTTTCTATTCTTTTCCACACATCATCTGGCTTCTCCTGAGAGCTTCTCAAGGCATCAGTGATGATAGTGAGGAGATCTTTGCTGGGCCAGTGACCTGGCCCTTGTGGTATGGTAGCAGAGGGCAGGACCAGGAACTCTTGTGCATCATACACAGACTTATTGCTTTCTTTTTCTAGAAAAGAGCAACAGAAAAGCAAAGGCGGTCAATGCCAAACACCAAAACACTGTGTCTGGTCAATAAATTACCCTTCTCTCTTCTTTGAAGAGAAAGATCCAAGTGTTCTGATTAAACTTGGTAAGGAGTGTGTGGTGGGGAAGAGGAGCCAAGGAGCAAGAGGAGCAAGAACTGCAAAACGACAGATCACATTTTAGGCATATACCAGAGCAAACCTGCCTAGGGGTACAGCTTCTATTGTCTACACATAACAAATGAGTCATGGTTTGACCTGAGGCAGTGGAGCTGCTGCCAAGAGTTTTGCAGTCTTAGGAGGAGCCTGTGAGACATCTTTGCCAAGCAGAGGATGGATAGGGTCACCACAGGGGATTCATCCAGGGACAAAGCAGTCATCCAACAAACATGGTCTTTGAAGCATCAAAGCTTAAAAGTGCTTGAATAGAGCGCTGCATTTGTTTAACCAGGTTGTGGAAAAGGAAAACCCTGGAAAGACCAGGGCAGAAGTAGCTGGTCTGAGAAAAGGAGTTTAGGGGAAATGAAGAAGAGAATGACGTGCAGATATGGGCTATGCCCTCTAAAACATCCCAAGGCTGGGCTGGAATCCAAGATTCCTGGTAATTCCTCCACTTGTCAGCAAATATCAGTGAAACCCAAAAGAAGAACTTGTGTTCAGTTCTCCTTGGGTGCAGATATGTGCCACTGTCCCTGCCATACATCACACTAATGCACATCCCTGTCAGAGTGATACTGTTCTCCACCACCACAGCTTACCATTATGCACAGGGAAACTGTACACAGAAATACGTACTGACTGACAGAACATCACTGAGTTTTGAAGTCAAGTGCTCAAAAGCACAGAAATTGCTGTGCAGACTATGCTTGCATCCTTCCTGACATGGATGGATTGTGATAGGGCCTTTAATTGCATCATTGCAGGCTATCTTTCTCTTATTCAGGCACAAGTCATTCAGACACAGAGTTATTTGGTGGTAATAATGAGAATCAACAAGCTTTCTTGGCAAGCAGCTATTTGATATTTCTTTCCTCGCTGTACAACGTGTATCCTTAGGTCTTGGTTATTTACTAGTGATTGAGATGCAAAATGATGAATATTTTTATGGCAGCCTTACCCACATGCAGGCTGTGGTTCGGTGCAATGGGGCCTCTGGGGACAAAGCCCTAGTGTTGACTTCTGGCTCTGAACATTTAAAAGGTGCGATGTCTCTAGAATATGCTATTGCACTTAGTCAATCTGGTCCTGCAGGTAAAAGAGGTCATCCCCAATTTACAGGGGGGAACAGAAACACAGGAAATAGGTCAACAGGAAGTAATGTAGCACTGTGTGGGGATACCAACAACTGGAAGCAATATAGTTGCATTGTAAATTAACTGCACAATGATTACCTCATTCTAGTGAGGCAGTCTTCTTCCTTTATCCCCTTTCTTCTCAAGGTATAAACCCTCTATCTTCTTTGGAAAACAAAGCTGCCATTCAACAGCTTCATTTGCTGCACAGTTAATATTTATTTGTTTGCAGGTGTTACCTTGTGCAATTAATCCAACAAGGAAAAATCTGTATGCAAGTACCTCATTAAAGACAGCCTGTTCATGTACACATGCTGTGTTTGATGAAGATTGCTAAAAACTGTCTTAATGTGTTAAACTTCTAAGTCTCTTCAGAACAAAGAATACAGACCAGGAAGGCATGTTTTTCAAATGGTGCATGACAGAGACAGCAGCGTGCACAAAAATTTTGCCTTCTGCAGTGGCAAGAGCACCTGAGCTACGAACCTCTTTGAGTTCGTAGGGATTGGGAATACAAGTCAAGCATTCTCACTTCCAGATTTTGTCTTGGTGTCCAAAAACTTTTAGAAAATGTGTACATTTTCCTCAAGGACTTTAGCTTGGCTGAAAAGTTCCTTTTTTTTTTTTTTTTTTTTTTCCCACCATGTGGACTTTTTCTGTTATGGAGCATAAACAGAATGCATCCAACGAAGCACCTAAGCACATACTTAACTTCAGGCTTCAGTGGAACTGCTCATGTGTTTACAATTAATGGTACTTATATTATGTGGGTGGAATAGTCAAGGAAGCCTGATGGAGAAGGGCAGAAAAAACTACTGGCTTTCTGGGTATCTGACTCCCTAAAATCTTTTAAAAACTCACTAAAAAAAATAAAAAAGACAATGCTGGGTTGAGGCCCAAGAAAGTATTTTCAATTCCATGCCATTATGCTATGATTCAGTGGTCAGATCTGATGTTGTTAAGTGAAAGAGGCAGCCATGAAATATTTCTTTGCCATGACTTACAAGAACAGAAGAAAGAAAAAATTCTGTATGCAAGTGCATTCAGCATTCACTTGAAGAGACTGTTCAGAAATCAGGTGTCTTTGTGCTTGTCCCACAACTACCCAGTGTACACCTAGACTGCACATCCAGCCGTTACTACCACCTTGTTTCTCTTCTTTGCACAGTGTTATCTGCACAAAGAACACATGCCATTGCTATTTAGAGCATGAGAGATTATTATTAATTAACTTAGAAATAAATGGAGAAAACACCAAGCAAAGGCATAGGAAGCTAGGTTCAGTCACTGGTCCTGTGCCTCAGTTTCTCCATTTGAAAAATGGAAATGATGATTCCAAGTGCTTCTTACTGCTTTCAGAACAGTGCTGGAAGGCACCTTTCTGTTTTACAGACTGTTCCCTGCCAAATATCAGATTTGTATCTGAAAAGACTTGGCCATTATATCTATTCCAAATATTTGGGGGAAATGGTGGGAAAAGTGTGTTTTTTGTTAAGTTTTGTTTTTGCTTGATTCATGCTCAAAATTTCCAAAAATAGTCACTTTTGGAAAGAGGACAGCACTGGAATAAGTTCAGCCAAAAAGGCTAAAGTTTATGAAAATAATAAATAACTAAAACTGGGCCTTTTGAATGGAAATGTTTAGATGAAGTTAATATTTGTGCTTCAACACACAGGTGCTTCACTGGATTTTTGAGTCAGAAATATAGAAGACAGGAAATGAGTGGGAGAAAAAAAAAATCAACATTTTCTTCTCCTGGTATATTTTTTAATGAAAGGAGGAAGAAAATAGAAGAAGATGTCATCTACAGTATGTGATAGTGATAGAGTTGGCTTAGACCAGTGACGCATCCTTGTGCTTCCAGTGACTCATCTTTAGTGGGTAATGTGAATTGTAATTGAAAGTGGAAAAGTTTTGTACGATTTATACCAAATATTGCAAAAACTAAGGCTCCAAAGTCAACAGATCAGTTAAGTTCAAATAAGCACGAGGTTGGGTTCCGTTGAAGGCATGGCATTTAACATCACACCTAGTACATACTAGTCTCACAACGAGGTACTTTCCATAGTTGTGTGTAGGGTTATAGACTGACAATATTAACAACATTGGCATCAGTAAAATTTGGAGACAAATGAGGGATAATAGGAAAAATTAGAGCTCGTAAAGTTTCTGAGATACTGTTTGATGTGTTACTACTGTATTTTAATGCAAGTTCATGCTTATTTGTCATGAATGCTGCTTGGAAATTCCTGTTAGTATGACTCTGTTGGTTGTCTCATTTTCACGGAAATGCTGGGGCCCTCAGTTAAGCAACTCTTAAAACTAGCAAACCCAGAGCTTTCAAAAGGCTATTTGAAAGCATCTGATATGGCTCTGTTTCTACAGACAAACATATTCGCAAACGTTTATTTGAAAGCAAATAGAAAAGGAGTTCCATTTATCTTATTTTCCTGAATTTTATTGATGTGAATGTGTATGCATATTATTTGCAGTATTTGCCTTCTCTCTGACAATGCTGTTTGTTGTTCCACAGTTCAGCATGCATAATCCTTTCAAAAAGAAAGACTTTGGGGTCGATAACAGATAAATATGGCTGAGCTTTAGATTCTTCTGTATCTAAATTTATTTATATTGAATAAAGCATAGCCAAAACCTGAAAGATTATGCAGGTTTTTTGTTTTGCAGCCAGTTCTCTTTGCTCTCTCTCTCTCTTGCTCTTCACCCTACGTGGAGGAGAGGAGAAGTCTGCATCACACTCCACATAAGCTCAGGAGCTGCCTGGACACAGCAGATCATAGTATGAAACCTCAGTCGCTGATAAACACCACCTTGCTCCCAGTGACACAATAGAAACTTACAATAACGTTACAGCAGTTATCTATCTTTCAATTCAGTGCATGCAGCTGGGACTGTGAAGCATTGTTATTAGCTCAGTTTGCTCTTTCATGGGATTTGGAGACAATTTTCACCTGTCTATATTGAAACCATATATTTCTCATGAGTCACCTCTTTGGTTTCTATAGTGGTAATCTCTACAGAAATTAACACTTTTTGTGAATCTTTCTTGTCACCTTTGCAGCAACTGGAACTCCAGGCTTCACTCGGTGGCCTTCAAGCTGGACCCTAGACTTTCCTCTGCTCCTTTTGCACAGATTTCAGAAAAAAAAAAAAAAAAAAAAATCTGACTCGCAAAAGGTGAGATCAAAATCTGCTCTTACCATTAGCATTGTCAATGGTCTAAAACAAGAGTAACTGCCCTTCCTGAAATGTCTGAAGGCCTTTGAACCTGGGGCCAAAATGGCAGAGTTGGAGGTCTGGCAGGATATACGCATCCATGCATAACTGGGGACTGGAGTAAAAGCTCTGGCAGCCATCAGGAGTGTTCCCGGGCTCCAAGAGCCATGAGTTGCTGATGAGTTAACAACTGGCACGGGGGTCCAATTAATACACTTCAGCCTTGGACTGATTTTTCTAGCTGCACTATGAGTGCTTTTTTTTTTCTTCCCTTTTTTTTTTTTAAACATTTCTGGCAACATTTTTCAACATTTAGGATACATTTCCCCTGAAACAGAGGTAACTGTTTCTATTAGTTACTATATTGTTGATGACTTAACTGACAGTGCAGTTCATCGCTTGAGAGATGTGAAGGTGGAGCACGCAGGTCACTCATCCTTCCTGAACAAGGAGGAGACAAAATCAAAACAACAGAAGGCAAATGTTGCAGCAGAAGAAGTGGCACAGTATTGAGAAGAGAATAAACTCTCTCAAGAGACAGAAAGAGAAAATAAAGAGGATAAAGAGAATAAAATTAGGAAATTTCAATCTAGTAAACTAAGTTAGTGAGGCCAGGAGAGGGGAAAATTTGAATCTCAGGCCAATACTGGCATACGTTCATCTAATGCTTATACTGCAGGACATCACACATACGAGTTGTGATTTTTGAAGCTTCTTAAGTGATGTGCGTGCACATTCCTGGGACATTTATTTGGAGCTGAATGTTTGAATTTCCCTCAGCGGAGTTGAAAATCCTGCTCAAAGTACTCGTCTACCCTGACAGGCCAGGCAGCTCACATTGTAATGTAGTGCTATGTATATGCAGTCAGTAAGAAAGAGGAGTATCAGAAACAGTAATTTTGTGTGGTTTTTTTTTTCCCCTTTCCTGAATTTCATAGAAATAAAAATTCTTCTTTCGCCTTAAATACTATACTGGTCAGTCCAGCCTTAGTATACACGTAGGCAATCAGAAGTTAAATATTAATATACAAACAGAACTAGCATATATTTTCTTTCTATTTACCATTTCTTTCCAACTGCATAGACCAAGATGTCAATGAAAACATCACTTCTGCTCTGATTTTAAAGTACAGCAAGCTACTGCACAGAGTGAGAATGCAAGATATTTCTGTGTTGAGGTTTTCAAAATGCCATGTTGCAAGCTTTCTGCATGTGATTACATACAGTGCAGAGCACAGAAATCAGTCCCACGTCTGAATCCAGTGGTAAGACTGCTCACACGCTCATCTGACCTAGTGATTCCAGCTTTTCCTAGATTATTAGCCATTTCCATACCTGTCTGTGGAAGTCTTTTGCCTATGCTCTATGCATATACTACATAGGTTGCCAATCACTGTGTTTACATACATGTATATGCCTGAGCTGATCTTTTGTGGTTATGCGCACACTGCCCAGGAGAAGGAAGAAGCTACCAGCTCTTGCGAATGAATAACTGCATGCTCTTTTCCCCACTGCCTTTGAGATTTTTTAAGATCCAATCCCATTCCATGTCATTTTTCTTCCAAGAGTTATATCTCAGCAGAGGCCTATTGCTTTCCCATCAGCCTTTCTACATTTATGAAACATAAATTAATGCAGACCACATTAACATACGGTTCTGCTGCATCCATTACAAAACCTGGAATTCCTTCCAATCCAAGCACTAGTGCTTTATTTCAGATTACTCTAAATCATGACTGGCCCTTTCTGCCTTTTGACTAATGGGATGCGATACAGGAGATGACCTTTGATTGGGCATGGTCAGATCTTTGTTTTGACTTTTGCTGTTGTTGGCTCTGTTTGCAGCAAGAATCAACACTGCTGCTAGCTTCTGCAGAAAATGCTCTCCTCTGGTGCTTCCATGGGCTGGTCCCACTGCAGAGCAAAGAAGTGAGACCATGCAAAGGGGTATGGTCTCAGGTGGGGGAACAGGAACAAGTAGCTCTCAGAGAAGAGGAAATGAAGCTGACACACAAGGACTCAAACCCAACAACGTGAACACCTGATTCTCAACGGTGTCTGATTTCCATCTTCCAGAAGCCCCAGACTTCTACTGACATCCCTTGGAGATAAAGGTGCTCAAGATCTCTGGAAATAAATGCAGCATTTCGATTTTCTTCTATAGGGTAGTATTCTGATTGCTATAGTATGGGGCAAGTCCAAAATAACCCTGTAAAACCACTGTGCCTGTAGTTAGAGACAGAGGTCTTAAGCAGTTCCTTAGAGTGCATTACCACCTAAACCCTGGTTCTCCCACTGCTGTAAGTCTCACTGTCCAAAGCACTAGCATAAACAAAATATGGAAAACAGCTGTTTTACTGCCCCTGGCAGGACACTGTGCTAGACAGCTGCCAATTCTGATGATTTCTGAAATTGGTATTGGGAATGTTGGGTCTTTTTAGTGCATTTTACTTCCCAGTGACTTTATTTTCACATACAGAGATAAGGTATCCATTATCCTGGGAGGTAAATCACATTCTAGTTGCTTTCTTGGTGCCTTTGAAGGTTCTATGTACAAAAGAGCTCTCCATTTGCAGATCATGACCTACCAAGGATCCAGTGCTGTAAAATCAAATGGAAGAAATGGATTTAGAGTGAAAGGAAAGAAAAAAAAGATGGGGATGGGGTGGGGCAGAGATTCTCCTCAAAACCATTCTGTAATTTTCATGGCAGCAAGTAGTTTCCAGTTGTCCTGTTGGTGTTATACTTGTGGCCGTGAAGGACCAGGTATCATTTCTCAGACTTATATGAGTGGATAGACCCAGTGCCCTGAAGAAACTCTGGCTCAAGCACTTACTCGTGTTCCTCCTACCTACTATCTCAAGCCATTTTGGTTGGCTATATTACCCTTTACTTCCCCTGTTAGAAAGTCTTGCTGGTAGTGCTGCTTTTCCTCTCTAGAAGTAGCCACATTTCAGTGACAGGTGACATGAGCTCTGCAAATACAGAGCCAAATTCCAGTGCAATGCAAGTGCATGCATTTATGATACCAACGGATTTGTGCCTGATAGCACTATGGCTCTATGAGGCAGGCAGATAATAAAATCATCTGGAGTGAAAAACATTATAAAGCGTTACTAACACAGCTAAGATAGATAAGTTCTATCACAAATCTAAAGGTCTCTTGCTGAAACTTGCAAAATACTAAGTATTTACACAAATGTTCTTCAGAATTTATCATTAAGCTATTTTCCTTCCTTCCTTCCTTC